>JAKWJD010001758.1:10732850-10860350 GCA_027705065.1 Solanum peruvianum | reverse complement strand
TATTAATGAACATATTTATTATAACAAAAAATTATTTTTATCGTACTACTAATGTTTGTAAAGCTTTAGATACAAAAAAAAAATTCAAATAAAACTAGTAATATGTTATAACTCATATCTCAAAAACAACCTACTCCATTTTGGGGCAGGACAACCTTGACAATATTTTATGTTATAAAAGTTTGTACTGACAATAATTAGATAATTTTACGTATAAACTTATAGATTTAAGTAACTCGTACGGAGTATATGTTTTATAACTTCATTACATCAATTAGATACGGTAGTTCATTCATACCCAAAAAAAATTGTTTTCTCACTATTTACACTGTGATTTTCCAACTAAGGAAACTTAATTAAACCCCTTGCCTCTCTTTAATTCTGCCCTACTTATGACATTAAAAAAATGTGATAATAATTTTATTTTTTAAAAAAAACAAGGCAAATTATGACACCAATTTCTTTTATTTGTTTGAAAGGAGTTTACAAAGTCCAAGATTTACTTCAATTACATCTAAACATGGATAAATCAAAGACTTTGAAACTTAGTTACCTTGGAAGGTAATTAGCTGTTGAAAAGACTAATACTTAATTAACAAAGGGATTGAAATGAAAATACATAATTTTTAAAAAGATATCCCTACCATCTCATTCTCCAAAGCCAAGAAAATACCTTGTGGTCATAACAAATGACATAAAAAGAAAGAATAGTCTTGGGGTGTGGAATAGAAATTCCAAATTGCCTTTGATAGAAGCAAAAAGTTGATAAATATATTGATTTTAATTAACTAATAATAAAATTGAGGGGTTTGTAAACTAGTCATCAGCAAATGTAGACTAGAGAATATTCAGCTTTTCCATAGAGACAAAAATACTATTGGGCTTTGGGTTCCACAAGTTGAGCAAATTTATGCATATCTAAAATAATTTTAAAATACTGTTTATATGGTCATATAATATTTGGTTTACAGTTGTGACACCGTGCTGTACATTAATATTGTTTGTTGGAAGAGATTTGATCAAATAATTACTTGTGACCTTCACATGTTTCGTTAAGATAAAAAAGAAATATGTTTCATCGTCAAATGATATGTGGTATAATTGATGAGTGCAAAATAAAAATAATTAAATTTTAATATGAATATGGTTGTGAAATTAAAAGAATAAAATCAAAAGAGTAGGTCCCAAAATCCATTGTACCTACTAATTTTGACATGAATTAAGTAATGTTAATTAGGTGAACCAAATTCGATCCTGTTCTTCATTATTTGACTTTAACTTTTGTAATAAACATGGAAAGATGAAAGTGATATCAGAGTTAGGTAGGTATTTATGGATTTGGACGAAATAAATAGCTTTTTCATACGCTCTATATTTTTATTAAAAAATTAAATAATAATTTGTAAATTTCTAACAAAATTGATTGACAGCTCAATGACAAGGAAGGGAAAGGAAATTTAAAAATTAAAATTCTTAATCTTGATTTCGCCTCGGTTGAGTCCGTAGAAATATTTCTTTTCTTTTTCTCTTGCACATAGAATTTATAAGTTGGGAAAGATAGATTTGTTCAAAATTCCTTTTTTATTTTCCTATTTGCATGAAAGAAATATAAGATTTTCTTTTTGGGTTTCGGTTATTTTCCTTCTTTTTTTTCTTTTTGTCACATAAAAATACCAAACCAACATGAAGAAAATGATTTCTTAAATTTCAAGCTCTAATCTAATGGCCACTGATCAAACATCTGGTGTGGCCAGGCGAAGGCAAGATTAAGAATCTGGAGATTTTAAATTTCATTAATAATCGCCAATTAATTTTAGTAGGGGTTTATAAATTAACATAGATATATATTTAATTAATTTTTAGTACAAATATAAGATCTACAGGTAAGCTACTGCATTCGTCCAAACTCATAAACCCCACCTACCTCCGCCTCTGTGAGCTCCGCTTCTGTGTGGCTGGCCAACTTCTTTTGTCATCATCCTTCTCAACACATTGATCCAAACAATAATTCTAATTTAAGTAAGTGGCGTATCTAGAATTTTTTATCAGCAATGCCATCTTTCAAAATGAAAAACAATAACAATATTTGTTTAAGATTCTTTAGAATTTCAAAATCATAAATCATAGTGATGTTGATGTTGCAACATATTTGACATTAAAGGTGTGTTTGGTAGGAAGGAAAATGTTAATCTGGAAAACAAGTAAATATTTGACTTATTTTTCATGTTTAGCTGGTGAGTAAAAAATATTTTAGTGTTTGGTTTGAGTAAAAATTATTTATGAGAAATATCTTTCATTTTTTAATAGAGTAGAACATAATTTTTTAAGTTTGAATTAAACTTTCGTGGGGGTGAAGGGGGTATGGGTGAAAGAATTAAAATTTGAAGTTGAACTTTACTTTTCATAAAAAATAATAATAATTTTTTTTTGGAGGGGCGAGGGGGAACTGGTAGGGGGCAAGTGGGGTGGGGTGGGCTGGGTCGAGGGTAGGGGTAAAAAATTGAAATTTTGAAGTTTAAAATATTTTTAAAAATAAACTTACAATTTATTTATTTTTGAGGGGGGGAGATGATAGGGGGTGGGGGTGGGGGAGAGATAGAGGGTAGGAGTGAAAAAATGAATTTTTGAAGTTGAAAATATTTTTAGAAAACAATCTTGAATTGTTTTTTTTTAGGATGGGGGGAGGGTAGGGGGGGTCGAGGGCAGGGGGAAATGATGTTTTGAAATAAAAAATATTTTTTAAAAAATAAACTTAAATTTTTTTAGGAGTAGGGGTGGGGGGTAGGGGGGCTAGCAGGAGTGGGGTGGTAGGGAGAAGGTTGAAAGAGAGTTTTGGAAAATGTTTTCCTTAAGTTTTGAAGGAAAGTCATTTTTCTTAAATTTGAGGAAAATGAGTTGATTTGGAAAATATTTTTCAAAAATTTGATCCAACCAAACATGAAAAATTGAAAACATTTTAGAAAATTAAAAATCATTTTCTGGAAAATGTCCTCCATACCAAACACACCCTAAAGTCATAATGTAGCACTGTGAAATCTCATGAACTTTAATTTCTATCATTCTTGTTAAATGGCTTAGTATCACAACTAGATGCTTCTTTTGGCTTCAAAGGACACTTTCCACGGAGTACATATTTACACACTCAATAATTAATATAATGTCAAGGTTTCTCCTTTATGTGAACTTAGTTATGACTTTTAAGTTTTAATTGATCAAAAATAAAGCTAAAGGAAGGTAAAAGAAAACATATTCAACTTAAGATTGAAAAAAGTTATAATGGATCATTAATAAAAATAATTGATTTCATACATCGACCACCCTTTAAAATTATTCGCATAATTCATTTAAATATTTTTTCTTAATTTTATATTTATTGAATACCTATATTGTAAGAATTTGTATCTATTAAATATGTTTTCTTGAGTGTTAAAGAGCATTATTTAGGGGAAACTTTTTTCTCTTCTTCTTCTTTGTTTCAATCCGCTCCCACCACCATTTGACCATTACAATCTTTTCTTATGTTTTAATGTGTAAATACATAGATAGTTTTTATTGATCATATCATATTATATGTTTTGGAATTTCTGATATGATTTTTAAAGATCGGGGATAAGATTCTATTTTAACCATGCAGAATCACACTATTGATATTGTGCAAGATATGATATAATATTGTGCTAGAATCTAGCTTGTATTATGGATCTTTCTATATAAATAGTCTATAATTTATCAATTCTAAAGCACAAAAATATTTGATTTCTATCATCGGATCTTTCTAATAGAGTCACATTTCTCACCATATTTTTCTATCAATTTTGATGAAAAATTATTCGATATAAAAGTGTCATTTTTGAATCTTTGCTCAAGAAAAAACCTTTTTGGAATCTTGAATGGATCAACAACTATGTCAAATGAAGACAAGAAAAAATAAATAAATTTGACACACTAACAATGCTTGTATCATTTCGTGGATTCTCATTTCTATACATATAAATGTTGCACTCAGTCTTTGTCTATTTAATTTGTCGGCAGACATGTGGAAGTATCTAAAAAAAAGTAAATTCTTATTGTAATTATGCTCGTAGTTTGAGTTAGAACATACTCTTTCGAAATACAAGCAAGGAGATAAAGACATTCTTATTTGTTATTTGAGACTTATGGGAAACTTCTCAGAACAATACCAAAGCGACCTTTCTTTTAGAGATTTTAAAAAATTTATGTTGGAGAGGAAGGATACTCAGGTAGTCCAATTTCTCATGAAATTGAAACCTAACTTTGAGCCTATTAGAGGTAGTATTTTTAACAGAGAAACTCTTCCAAATATCAATGTTGTTTTGGAGAACACATTCCTACAGAGACGTGCATCAGTACTCTACATTCGTAGATTTGTTCTACATAATTGACGTGGATTTGTATACGTTAAAAGGTACCCATAAACCCTACAAACAGAGTTTACTTTAAGAATCTTAACCATAATATTTTGAGTGCAAAGAGTATGGTCATATTGCATTACATTGGAAGAAAACAATTACATGCAATTATTGTAATAAGTCTGGATATATAATTTTGGAGTACAATTGATGCCCAAACAAGTATCAAATGAAGCACAAAGCTTATCATGAAGTTTATGTGAGTCAAGAAGTGACCACACCACTATCTTCATTATATTCAAAAATACTTCAAAAGATAAATACAAGATTCACTTGCAGCTTCTCCCTCGGGGCTATTTTAAGTTCTTTCATTGTTGCCTATCCTGCTAAGAATTTAAATAGGAATTCATAAAATTGGCATAGAAATCCGGTTGTTCCTAACCATGTGATAGGAGATGTCCATAATTTACACTCTTTATCAACTCCACTAGAAAGCCTAAGATTGGAAAATCATATTGCTCCACTTATGTTCTTCTTATCCCAAACTCACTGTTAATTTTATTTTAGTTGGACAACTGATGAAATAAAATTGCCTTGTTATTTTTCTTACATTCTTGTTGTCACTACAAAAAAAATTGTGTTTAGCAAAGGCAATAATCCGTCACTATATGAAGAAAATTCGTCACTAATCAGGATTAGCGATGACTTAGCTACGAAATACTGACTGTTGCTATTATGCTCGTCAGTAAGCTCATAGTGCCGAAAAATGTGTTCCGTCACAAATTTAGCGATTTCTTAGTGATGAACTACGTCTGTCGCGATATTGTAGTGACGGAAAGATTCGTCATTATATTTGTATAATTTGTTGCTAATTTCATAATTCTATGATAAAAAATGATGTTTCGTCTCAATTTTAGCGACGTTATAGTGATGAAATATTTTCGTCGCCACATGTTAGCGATGGAAAGATTAGTCATTATATTTTTATAGTTTTGTTGCTAATTTCCTAATTCATTTCGTTATTTTGCAAAAAAAAAAATTCGTTGCAACATATTTTTTAACAACATATTAGGACTTTAATAATTCATCGTTGATCTTTCGCCAACATTCTTTTTACAGCATTGACCAAATAGTCATTAAATTTGTTGCTAAAATTGTTCTTATGCACTGCTGAAATATATTAAATTAAAATTACTAAATACTCCAATATTAACAAACATTCATATAATATAATACCCATAGACGATTCATAATATATAAATAGAAAATTCCAAAACAACATATTTCTGGTTAAAATATACAAAGAAAACTATCAAGTACTCTTAAATAAACCCATGTTCATCAAAATATTACTACGCACAATTTCTAGTTTTCAAAAAGTATGATATTATAAAAAATTGAAGTTGTGGAGGTATTAATTTGAAATAGAGGTATCAACCTTGTCCATATTACTAGCAGGAGGCATGGGCGCCGCAGACGTTGAATTTCCGAATGGAGTAATCGATGCTTTCACCTGCTGAACAATAATAGGAACAAGATGACTAATTAGTGCAGACATCATTTTCTTTAAAAACTCATCCATATTTGTTGTTCATGTTGATTGAGAAAATGAATGAGGTAATAATGATGACCCACAAAGTTTCTGCCCATAGTAATTTTTTGCTTCAGATCCAAGACCGTATATTCTTCTTTTCTATTCTCCTCCCGCAGCTTGGTAATATGCTTCATCTCAATATCAGTTTCAGACAATGTTTTTTCCTTTAATATTTATTCATATTTTTCCTATAATAAGTAGAGAAAATGAGAAAGCAATAATGATATCGAACAAACCAAATTTTGAAGGAAAATGCAGAAAATAGACAAAGTCATGCTCTGAACAGTGTAGAGAGTGGCAGAGACACTAAGAATAAAGATGTCCCTTTCAGTTAAATATGGTACTATTCCATATGATTCCATAAAATATACCATCTACTCTTTAAAAAGATAAAGTAGTATATGTGAGTGCAGGATAAGGCATCCCTTTGAAACTGAGCAAACTGATAGAAATAAAAAACATATCACTAGTTGACTAGAATGGAATTCATAGATGTGTGCACCATTTATCTAGAATTTTGCATACCCTCTAAGAGAACATATCAATAGCTTTATCTAGTGTAGCAGTTGTTGTGTCTGTGGTAATAAACAGTGGGTAGCCAAGTAATTGTTTACAGCATCCACACCAAGAGAAGATCATGTCAAGAGAGTTATCTCTTATTACAGTATCACACAGACTATGACAACTAACTATTCAGGGAAATCCCCCTCCCCAATCACCCCACCCCAACACTCACTAAGTTCATCAGTGAGTGACTTTTGGACGCTAGAGTCACAGTAAAACAACAGTACAATCACACCAAAAAAAAAAGTAAAAAATTGCACCAGAAAAGCCTTAAAACAGTAAAAGTAGTTCCTCTCTAAAACGATACTAGAATCGTATCGAAAAGTCTCAAAACATCATTAGAATTATACCAAATAGCGACAACAAATACTCTTTAGAACAGTAAAAAAATGCACCATAAACAGTAGTAGGAAAGAACCGAAACACCTCCAAGTTTTAGACTTACATAAATATCTCGAGAACGCTCACCAACAAATGTTTTTCCATTATGTCCATGTGTATAAACATCCAGATGTAACTCACTTGGCGTGGGATCTCGGCCTTTTTCAATAGCCTATACAATAGAAATCACGTTATATATATATATATATATATATATATATACGTGATTTCTATTGTATAGGCTATTGAAAAAGGCCGAGATCCCACGCCAAGTGAGTTACATCTGCATGTTTATACACACACATATATATATATATATATATATATATATATATATCATATAATATATATATATATATATATATATATAGAGTGTTTATAGAGTTTGTAGAATATATATATACTCACAAGTTTCTTGCGATGTTCTTCGATAGAAATAGAGCCACCAGTGTAAGTCCCAACAGCAGTTTCACGACCGTTCTAATAGACTCTGCACTTCCCCAAAGCTCCATCCATCTTTTACACACATCTTCTGGTACGTAACCTGGCCTAACTCCTCTTTTTTTTATTGTAGAAATGAAATTCATATAGTTCAATGCTGCCTTAACCATCCATTGTGTTTTGAGTTCGTTTTCACTAATGGAAACATCCCAGCAGAACTTTTTCTGAAACAAGTTTTGAAAGTAGTACATTAATATCCTATCTATATATGTGAATACACTTGCTAAAATCACTTACAATGAAAACTTATACCTTAAATTCTCCAAAAATAACCATTTCTTACATCATTTGAAACACCTTTCCAATTGATTCCATTGGGATCAACCTCACTTTTAAAATATTGAATATGAAACTACAACATTTTTTAGAAGGTTCCAGTCTGTATAAATTAAAAGAAGTTATTAGGAGAGCTATTATAAATCAGAATTCAAAGACAACAAGCGTCATCAACACAACAAGTAGGAATAAAATTAAAAGTTTGGACTAACCCCGTAGAAGTTAGAAAGACATGGGTCCTTGGATGGCTATTGTTGGATTCTCCTTCAGCAACTATATTTGTATGACTTGTTGGAACA
The DNA here is from genome assembly GCA_027705065.1 of Solanum peruvianum. Lineage (NCBI taxonomy): Eukaryota > Viridiplantae > Streptophyta > Magnoliopsida > Solanales > Solanaceae > Solanum > Solanum peruvianum. The sequence continues at coordinate 10,852,365 of JAKWJD010001758.1, read as the reverse complement.
TTGATACGGGTGGAAATACCTTTACCTATTAGGTTACTGTCATTTGGTGTAGTTCGAGGTGTCTCGGAGATTGTTGGGCTAGTACTTTGAGTTGACATTTCAATATTGGTCGGGGTACCACCTTGTTGAGGAGAAACTGTAGTGGACTTGGGAATAGTTGACATGTTTACACAAATAGCAAAATTATTCTTACCTGAGGGTTTTCCACGACCTCTGCCTCCAGCCATACTTATAAACAAAAAAAAAATGTTGTTAGATAATGAGACTACAGGGAACAATAATGCTGAAATATGAAAATTGTCTCTGTAATTAAGAGCTTGTTGATCAAGTAAAAAAATTAGTACTTGGATATACAAAGTAACAAGAGTAACTATCTAAAACATAAGTAACAAAAGTGAAGGGTTCATGAACTTATATCAGAAGCTTTACACTAAGAACGAATTTCTGATAAGGCTCCAAAACATTGTTATGGGTAGAAAGACCCTAACATGTTCAGTTACTCTCATTTGGTGTAGCTGGAGGTGTCTTAGAAATGACTAGGATAATACTCCGAGTTGACGTTACAATATTGGTCGGGGTACCACTTTTACAAGGAGAAAATCTAGTGGGCTTGCGAATAGTTGGCATGCTTACACGCATCAGGATTACTCCTACCTAAGGATTTTCCACGAACTCTGCTTCCGTCCATACCTATAAACAAAAAAAAAACTTTTGTAAGATAATTTAGAACAAAGATGAAATATAAAAACTGCCTCTGTTAGAGCTTGTTGATATGAAATCTATCATGTGCTTTTGATAAGAATAAGAAACTGATAGTTACACAATCACTGTCAAGTAATGTCATCCAATTCCAAGAAATGATCAAAAATTTACATTACAGTAAGTCTCCCAAAGATAGATTCGGAAATTCTTCTTTCAAACGTTGCTTGAACATACTTCATTAAAACAAAATAAATTCAATTGAAAAGTAGTGATTTAAGGATATTTTTATATAATAAAAAAAATAAAATTAACTTTTGTTACCTCACAAACGACTCAACCTCCTCATAATTTAGTAAGATATAAGTTTGGGCAGCCTTTATTTCTTTGAGGGATAAATCCCTTTTTTTTTTGCTTCTCCCCATAGTCGGCCTGGATGAGAGAATATTGACAAAATTTACTTCAATATCTTCTTTATACCCACCATCATCATTACAGTCCACGTTATGAGTACGTGTCATGACATGAGGTTCAAAATAATTAGAAAACAGTTGTGTTGACTCTGTCGTCAAGTACGCTTCACAAATGGAACCCTCAACACTAGCTTATTTCCAATCATCCTTTTAAGAGTTCCTAGATACCTAAATATATAACATGTATGGACCATTACATAGTCACTAATATTATATAAATTTTAACATTTACTTTCAAAAGGGATATTGTACAGGTCCAACTATCCTTGCTTCATATGAAAGGTGTATAGGAAGATGTTCCATTGAGTCAAAGAACCCGGGAGGAAATATACATTCTAACTTGCACAAGATTTGTGGGATGTCTCTCTCTAATCTCTCCATGTCATCAACTCGTAGAGTTGTAGAAGTAAGATCTTTGAAAAGTAAGCTCAATTCTGTAAGTGCTTGCCAACACATTACTCGGAAGTAGTTCGCGAAGATAATAGGCAATAGTCGTTGCATGAAAACGTGACAATCATGACTTTTCATGCCATATATCCTTTTCGTATTTTTGTCTAGACATCTACCCAAATTGGAAACATACCCATCTGGAAACTTTAAGCCTTTCACCCAATTGAAAAAGATAGCTCTTGCTTCGTTGTCTATCGTATATATAGCTTTGGGATATTTTCCATTACTATCCTTTGCAAATTGAGGTCGATTGCAAAACTTTACTGTATCTTGACGTGATTGTGGATTGTCTTTGATTTTGTCATCAAAAATAAGAACGGTGTTAAACACATTATCAAAGACATTTTTTTCAATATGCATGACATCAAGATTATGTCGAATCATGTTAGAACTCCAATAAGGCAAATCCCAAAAGATGCTTTTCTTTTTCCATCCGCAAGACTTACATACTTTTCGATTGACTTGTTTTGCATCTAACTCTGTTACTTTTCTTATGTCCAAATCACAAATAGGGCGGAGGTGATCTTTGGACAGTCTTGTTTTTAAGAAAGTTCTTACGATCTCTCCTAAATGGGTAATGTTGGTCAAAAAACATCCGATGACAGTCAAACCAAGACGTTTTCCTACCATGGGTCAATCTAAAAGATTTTGTTTCCTCCATACAATAGGGATATGCAAACTTTCCTGTAGTACTCCATCCTGATAACATAGAATATCCTGGAAAGTCACTAATTGTCCACATCAAAGTTTCCCTTAGTTAAAAGTTTTTCTTTTTTGAGATGTCAAATGCTTGCACGCCTATCTCCCATAACAAAGTAAATTCCTTTATTAGAGGCTGCAAATAAACATCAATTTTTTGTTTGGCTTTTTTTAGCCCTGGAACAATCACTGTTAAGAACATATAGCCCTCTTTCATACACATTCCTGGAGGTAAATTATAAGGTGTGACATTTACTGGCCATGACGGGTATCTGCTCCCAGACTAACTAAATGGTTGGAAACCATCAGTACATAATCCCAACCTTAAATTTCTTGGTTCATTAGCAAAAAAGGATGAGTGTCATTTAAGTGCTTCGAAGCCACGGAGTCTGATGGATGACACATTACACCATCCTCTTTTGTATTCTCATGATGTCATCTCATGTCAGCAGTTGTAGCATGAGATGCATACAATCTTTGCAATCTAGGAATCAAAAGAAAATAATACATTTTCTTGTAAGGGATCAATTTACTCTTACGAGAGCCAACACGATGCTTGTATCTATCATGTCCACAAAATGTACAAGATGTAAGGTGTTCATCATCACCCCAATATAACATACATCCTAATTCATAGCAATCAATCTTTTCAACTGGAAAACCCAAGCTACGCACTAGCTTCTTGGTCTAATAGTAGCTATCAAGCACTATGTTATCTTCAGCAATTACATCATTTGGTTATAACCACTCTGTGACCTGTTGTTTTCCATTTTAATATTTAACATTTGAGAGACAACAACAAGTTGAGAGAGGGAAGAACCGGGATATAATTTTGTATCAACTGCTTGTAGCAAATCATATAATTTTTGAGACTCGGGATTAGGATCATCCTCCATTGAAGGTTCACAAGGATGAGACGACTCATCTTTAGCTGCATCTAAAATCATTTGATGGTATGGATTATCATATCCTAATTCAGGTGTAGCACCACCATTCAAATCTTGATCACTAGAAATCTCACCACTCATACTTTTTTCTCCTTGATGTTTCCAAATAAAATAGTTATCAACAAATTTAGATTTATAAAGGTGATGCTTAATCGTTTCAACTTTCGTGAACCTAAAGTTGTGACATTTCTTACACCTCTAACTATATTGCCGCTCATGTGATTCTGTTGCAAACATGCAAATTGGATAAATTTATCCACTCCAATTACAAAACTAGAATTTATAGCCCCTCGATCATCCAACCTATCATATATCCAACCACGCGCTAGATTATTCATGTTCCTAATAAAATTTAAATTTACAAGAATAAAAAATCAGTAACAAGCACAAACTGTGGAACATAAGGTACTCTCATTCACATTCATTAAATAAGAACAAAACATACATTTAGGTAAAAGAAAAATAATTTCTACAGTTCTTCACTAGGCAGACTTAGTCCCACAAAATTGATGACAAACAAAAGGTATTGAAGCATTACAGTTGAAAAGAAAGCATCATTAACAGTAGCAAAACTGAATGTAAAACATATGCTTACAGACAATGAAAACGAAGAACAGAGATTTTACGACATAGCGAAGAGTAGTCACCAAAAATAGATTCAAACAAAAAGAAATAAATAAGCGTCAATACTAAATACTAAATGATAAAATCCAACTTTCACATTAATATGAATCAACAAAATCCATTAAGAACTCTTGCGTAGCAAATTAAAGTCATAAATTCTCATCTACAAACAACAGTGATACAAAAACAGACTAGCGAGACATATCATGAATAGAAGAAGACAAGGAGAAGATTATGGAGGAAACGTTACCTTTCTCCAGGCAGTGACTAGAAATTGAAAAGCTTGGAGACTTCTCATCACTGTTATTTCGAGATATCAAGAATTTCGTCAAGCAAAGTAGAAGCAAGCAAGGTTAGAGTACAAAAAAATCTAAAAATTTTTCAAAATCAGAAATTAGAGCAAAGTAGAAGCAAACAACATTAACGAAAGAAAGTAAAATATTAAAAATAATAGTTAACTCAATCTTTTCAACACTAAAGAAAAGACACAAGAAAACACATACATTTCATCGAGATCATGATAAAATTTAATAGATAACACATAAAACCTTTAGAAAAAACGTACCAAACAACTAGTGTTGAAGCTTCTACTAACAATTTCATAACAAGAGACTAAGAACAATAGAGAATCTCTTCTTTTGCTAATGAATGTAGAAGCTAATTTAAGTCATTTAAACGCCTCATTCTCATCTCATATCTCACTATGGATGCTAAAGTAGATATAGCACACACTCTTATCTTAAAACATCATTGAGATATGTACTCATCATTATAATCTAATTTCTAAATCATGTCAATACCTATTTATCTTTTTTGGATTCTTTTTTTCTATCAACTTTTAGCAAGTTATATCTTTAAGATTTGCTAAGCTACCTGCAATGCTAAAAGAGAACATACAATAAGTAAATACAAGTATCTTATAATGTGTACATCAATAGCAAATATTATTTTATTTTTGAATCACTGCTTACAAGTTTTAGAAGGTGAAGCAGAAGAAGAACTTCCATCAGAAGTATTTTTTACCGGCGATTTTTCATTGTTTTAGAGTGAGTTCAGTAGACAATGTGGTTTATCAATATGCCTAACATCACCTACCCAAGAAAATTTTGAAAAGACTAATGTTCTTCCCTGATAACCCCATCCCGTTTTCCCATGTATTTTTCACCAAACAGAAGTCAAAATCCTCCTCTTCACCGCACTAGAATTTCACCGAACATATGAAAAAGAGAAATTACCAAAGATAGAAGCTCACCTTTCACCTGAGAATGAAAGAAACAAGAGCAATTTCACTGTGAACCTGAGACGGGAACAATCGAAAGAAGAGAGAGAGATGAGAGCAATCGAAAGGATAAGGAGACAGGTGAAATCGAATTCTTACCTCAAGGACACCGGAGAAAAAAAAGAAGAAGGAGACCGGAGAATTCTTAACTCAGTTGTTGCGAAGCTCTTGGAATTTTTCGCAGAGAGATAAAACCCTATTTTTTAGGGATTGTAATTTTTGTTTCCTTTTTGTGCTTTCAACGACTGATGACTTTGGTAAAAAATTATTGCAACAAACTTAGCGACGAATTCTAATATCCGTCACTAGAAATAAATATAATTATTTACATTAATTTTTAGAGACGAAAAATTTTCGTCAATACGTAATTTAAATTCCATAAAAATATATTTTATATCATAGCAACGCTTTTCTGTCACTAATTTCATCACAATATATTATTAAATTTATAACACTTACTTTGTTGCAAAATCTGTAGCAAAATTTAAGGCGCCAATCCGTTTCTATATTTTAACTCAAAAAATATTTGTAATTTTGCAACAAAATGACTACTTCATTGCTAATCCATAGTTATATAGCGATGAAATTGATTACGTCGCATATATCTGTCGCTAAACACTATTTTTTTATAGTGTTTGTTGTGCAGAATCTGAAGAAAAGGAAGGTGGTCGACAAAGATCATAAAGTTGGAAGAATGAGTGATTCATGAGATATTTTTGTTCTTGATTTGTGTGGTTTTTTCTTCATTTCTGAGATTATGTACGATTTGTGGGATTTCATTTTAAAATTGTCTTGTATATCATTAATTGAATTGAGAGTCATATTTATAAAAATATTTAATAGGTACGTGAGATATAAAAAATCGTGATCTGATTCTACTCAATCTATAACTACATTATGTGATTCACAACCATTAGCTATATTAGCTTATTATGTTTTAAGTCTTTGCTATTTTTGAAAATTATTCATGTTTAAGTAAATAGATACTTTTACACAGATGAAAACAGAGTAAAGAAAATCTAATTAGGTGTCATAAATATAAAGAGAAAATGGTCATCCGCAATCTATATTTGTATTTTCAACTACACACTTTACTTTGTGGAATTTCTATCACCCACCTGAACTGTTTAAAATTGAAATAATTACACCTTTAAAAAACTCACAATCACATTTATGTTGATCTATGAACTTCATGCAATGTGAATGTTTGATTAATTTATTATTTTTCAATTATTTTATAATTCCTCTTCACTTTCTCCTATAGTCTCCCAACTTTATCAAATCCCTACAGTAACTTTTTTCCTGAATTCCTATAGAATTGTGAGGAACAAAGATCGATAGTGATAACGTAGCTCGTCAAGCGATATTCTAGCTTTGCTTGTCGAGAAACTTGGAAAAAAAAACTACAACGATTTGTGATATCACTGCTTAGTCGAGGTTTTGCTTGCTTTGTCCGAACTCGCTGGTTGAAGCGTGCAGCCATAAGATTTTTTTGTTGTTGTTGTTGTAGTCAATCTCGTTATGAGAACAAAGGTAGGTATTTTTGATGGTTGTCTCTTAACGAGAGAGAGAGAGATGAAAGAAGAGAGCAGGATAGAGAAAGGGTTTTTGTTGGTTGTGTGGGTTTCACCAGAGGCGACGACAATGGTGGATGTTGGTGTAGTATTTTTCTGGCCATTCGAGCAGAGAAGAGAGAGGGAGCTAAAAAACAAACTAGGAAAAGTGAGTGAAGGAAAGTGGGAGTACGGACGAAGGTAGTAGTCATGCCATTAATAGAGGTCAATTGCGACGAGTACTTTCCTTTTGTAGATGATTAAAATTTGAGATTGATAATTAAAGAATCTATGAATAAAGAAAAGTAAAAAGTATTTTCATGTGGGAGCTCAATTGAATTAATTTAAATTAAACCCAATTTATTTTTTTTTAAATCTGATTCAAATCCTTTTTTGGGTAATATAACTACACATGATTTTACCTTCACATGATTTGATGCATTTTAAAAAGTTTTTAACATGAGAGTTTAAAGGTGGTGTGAAATCAACAATGGTGAATTTAAAGAAGATGGGGTGACTATAACAGCTTGAAAATGGTGAATGGTGGAGGAATTAAGTCTTTGTTGCTATGGAGAAGAACAATAATAAAATTTGGTCTTTAAAAAATAAAGTTTTAAAATTTATTTTTTGTATTCACTCTCTCAAAGAGAGTGAAATACTGTAAATTTGTCACCTAAGCATTCAGGAGAATAATAATTTTAATGTTAAACATTTCGACGGGTGATAGGACTCATGTGAAGTTAAAGTGTGTAGTCAAAAGTTCGAATAATGTAACCATTTTCTCTAAATATAAAGGGATAAGACTTAAGTACCCCTACACTATGACCAGAATCCCAGAGATACATCTAAACTTAACTAAGCTCCTATTACCCCCCACACCCACCTCCCGAACTCATTTTTTCATTTTTTTTTGTGCACCTTTTGTGCTTATGTGGTACCTTCAACTATCAAAGTTGGTTGTGTTTCTATACACTCACCCGCCACGTGTGTAATAATATTCATTGTTTTTTATTTTTAAATTAAAAATTAATTTTTTTAATAAAATGTAAAAATAATTTTTTTTTAAAATAAATAAATAATTTTGTAATTTTTAGTAAAGAAAATTCTTATTTTCTTTATCTTGTATTTAAATAAAATAAATATTCATTTTTTACCTTGTTTTGAAACTTTTTTTATACCTACATTCATTGTTTTTCTCTTTTATTTTTCTATAGATTTTATTTTCTTTGTCTTTCATATATTTGATTTCAAATTTAATTCAAAAATGTCTTAGTGCTTAAAATAAGTTGATTTTGATCAGATAACAAAATAAGTGAAGAAAATTAAATAAAACATAAAAAAATCAAAACTTTTAACTGAAAGGACATATTTAAATTATTTTTTAAAAAGAAATACACATAATTTTTTAAATTAATTAAAAGTAAAAGACAATTAATTAATTTAAGAAGTTTAAAGTGAAAAGAAATTAAAATGAATATTTTGCAGAGAACAAAAAAGTTTTAATATCAATATATATGTTTACAAACTAATAATAAAGATACCAATCAAAAAATGACATTATCCAATTATTGCGTTCATCACTTGCCTTAAAGAGGGTGTGCACATTTTCTTAGTCATGTCAACATTTATGACGTATTTAACTCATTTTAAATTAGTTTAGGAGAGTAAATAACACTCTAATTGAGTTTAAATGTATTTTTAAAATTTTGATTATGATCTAAGGAATTGTGTCTTATCGCAAATATAAAACTTGAATCATAACTTATAAAATTTTACTTTACTTATCTATCTCTCTATATATATATATTCCTTTGAGCTTGATTGCTCATCTTTTGTTTTTGATTTATCATGATAGTAAAATCTCTATTATTGACATGGATATTTCAAAAGATTACTTACTCTTGAAAATTTATCTACTAAAATGATTAAATTTTATTTTATCAATAAAATCATTCAATTTAAATCGTTATATCAATAAAATTACTCAATAAATTTATAATTTAAAATAATTAGTATAGCAAAATAAATTATGTTTATGCCATATAAATATGAGCTCTACAAATAAACAAAATTTTAAAAAATCATTAAGAAATTTTGACCGATAAACTTATAATAAGTGAAATAATTATTATAAATGTAAAATTAAAATATATCATGGTGGACATTATTTCTAACAATAAGTACTGTGATTATCATAATTGGCGCACCATTTTTTTTAATAAGACATCAAATTTTTTATAAGCTCATGACTATAACAATTTAGCTAGCGTCTGATCATAAATTTTTAAATATTTTTGATAAATATTATTTGAGTGAAAATTTGGGTGAAATTTTCATTATGTGTTTGGTCATAGTATTTTAGGAAATATATTTCACCTTTTTAGAAAAATATGATTTTTATCCATAAGTTTTAAAAATTATCAAAATTAATTATAAGTTTGTATTACAAGTCAATTGGATATTCATTGCAACAATAACAAATAGTGTCCATGACACTAGAGCAATTTGATAGTTTGGAGTGAGTGCAGCAAGTAACATTCCATATATCGTGAAGTAGACAAAGCACGTGATTATGTTACCTTGAGCCAATATTTCATCATTTTCATCAATAACCATAGCATCATTTAATATTCACTCAATACTTTGGTGTTCACATAAAAAAAATATGTAATACAACTACTATAATGAATGTTTTTGTAAAAGATAAAAGTTTGTGGTAAAATTTCAATTTTCAAAAAATTTCAAATAATGAGATTTGACCCAAATACTAAAGAAAACTAGTATTTAAGAATTTGAGATATTTACCAAAAATATTTGTCAACTAATGATAAATTATATGGACAAAATTTATTTGTCAATTTTTTTTTCCAAATGTCATTTGGGAAATCTTAGTAATTTACGGTTATTAAGCCAATGAATGTATCATCTTTTTATATGACAAAATCATATTTCCTATAGTTATTTGTGGTGACAATTTTTTTGGGTGATCTTTTTTCTTTCTTTCTTTTTTTTTTTTTTTGGCAGGAAAACATCCATCATTATACACTTCAAATTTTAAATATATTGTTATATCAGATATAATTTTCCTGGTTAATTTTGTCCCTAAATTTTTATTGATTAGTTTTCTTTAAATTTATATTTTTTGGAATTTATATCACGTGAGATAAGAAAAACAAATTATTTTGTTCTGTTAATTTTTTTAATAATAAAACTTTTGAGTGATTTATTGATACAAATTAAAATGTAATAACTTTATTAGATAATTTTTTAAAAATGAATGATTTTTTTGAAATATTAATTCCTAGTATTGTAAAAAAATACTACAAAAACGGTGAAGGTGAAGAGAATGTTACATATTGTCACGATTGGGGAGCACCCCCTAGACGTAACCAGCGTCGTCGTCCTCGGAGAGGACTAAGACTAGTCTCTTAGCATTCGTCATAACATTTCAAAAGTTAAAATGCGAAAAAATTAAAAATTTTATATATTGAGATTTACATAGACCTCTCACTTACTAAACCTATATACATATGGAGTTTAGTTAGATTCTTCGCATAGGAAGCTTACATAGGCTTTTCATTTATACCATATGCATAACATAAAAGAATTTAGTCTAATAAAATGAGTAGAACATTCAGCAAAGACCTCAATACAAATTCAAATTGCTACATAGGCTTACAACAAATCTTCAACAATAGGAGAGAAATGAATGTCTTTAGACTATAACAATACTACTCTAGAAATGAATGTCTTTAGACTATACCAATACTACTAAGGTAGAGTACGTGACACCATCCTCGAAACTAGAGGGCCTACCAAAACTTGGGGAAAAGACCATGTCTTCTTTCAATCGACCTTGATACCTTAATGGCCCGAACCTACATTGTTTGGAAAAAAGGGAAAGAATATGGGTTAGTAAATCCACTTGTACTAAGCATGGAAATATATGCACATACTGTCACGACCCAAATTCACAAGTCATGATGGAACGTATGTTCCCAACCAATAGGTAAGTCAATCCAACACATTTTACCAATTTTAACTAAATAGTGAGAAAAAGCTCTTTATAAGTACGAATTGCGCAAAGCTAAAAGTACCACCCAAGATTTGGTGTCATAAGTACAAGAGCTTCTAAAATATGATGCAAATCTCAACTGAAACAACAAATTCAAACATAAGGGATATCCTGTCTGAATACTAATATAACAAAAAAAGTAAAAGATAGAGGGAGGTGTGGTGTTGGGTTTTAATTGCCCTAATTTCTTACCATAAATAGGTTTTCCTTTTAGGAAAAGTTTTTGGATTGACTAATCTTTTTTCTAGTAGGAAAATGTTTAGGAATCTATAAATAGATGAATGTTCCTTCTAACTTAATTAGCATTCATAATGTAGTCTTTAGGTCTTTGAGAGTTTTGGTTAGGGGGAGAATTTGTGGGTCACAAGTTTGATACGTTATCACTTGTGTGACCTCCCATGTATTCCGAGTGAATTGGTTGAGGTTGTTTCTCTCTGTATTTTGTACTCTCATATTTATAATAGATTGCTCATCTCCTTTGTGGATGTTGGTCGATTGACCAAACCACGTTAAATTTTCGTGTCTTTTCGTATATTTTTCATTGTCTTCTTACTCGTGGTCTTTTGAGGTTTGCTTTGCTAGCTTCCGCGTTTACACCTGCTTATTTCTGGTCCTAACAAGTGGTATCAGAGCCATATTCAATTATGGAGTAGGTTCAGTAGGATGATTGAACCAGGTTAGAAAGAGGTGTTCATCTTGGCAGGTGTAGTTCTAGTCGCAACCTTTTTAACAGTAATGAAGATTTTGTTGGAGAAATTGTTTCAGAGAGGTTCTCTATGTTGAGACATAAATTTTGCAAAGGAGATTATGGAGAGGAGAAGAAAGTTGTTGAAGATTAAGTGAAGAAGGTGGACAAATTTATTTTGTTAGAAATTCAGGCCAAAGGGGAGATTTGTTGGGTATCATTTGCCTTGATTTCTTACCATAAATAGATTTTTCTTTCAGGAAAAGCTTTGGATTGACTAATCCTTTTTCTAGTAGGAAAATATTTAGGACTCTATAAATAGATGAATGTTCCTTCTAACTTAATCAGTATTCACAATGTAGCCTTAATGACTTTGAGAGTTTTAGTTAGGAGGATAATTTATGGGTCACAAGCTTGATATGTTATCACTTGTGTGAACCTCCCATGTATTCTGAGTGGATTGATTGAGGTTGTTTCTCTCTGTATTTTGTACTCTCATATTTATAGTGGATTGTTCATCTCCCATGTGGATGAAGGTCGATTGAACGAACCAAGTTAAATTGTGTCTTTTGATATATTTCTTGTTTGTCTTCTTACTCGTGATCTTTCGAGGTTTGCCTTGCTATTTTCCGCGTTTACACCTGCTTATTTTTTGTCCTAACATGTGGGCCACGGAACAACTAAGCAGCTTACCATAACTCCAACACACACCAAGATCGTACTCAAATCGTTCCACGAGCTGTTCTCGTACTCGGAATCGGATCAGTACCACATAGAGTGCAACAAGTGTAGTATGACTACAAAACCACGTGTACCCAGTATATCTCATTGACCAATAAAGAAGAAGTAGTGACAGGATTTTATATAAGAAAAATCAATTCTTTAATTATACAAATCTATATTACATGTTACCAGTCAAGTTTCATCAAATAGAGGTAATCAAATATCAAGTATTTTTCAACCACCAATAGAAACAAATAATCAAACAAGAACGAAAGATGCCACAAGATGCAATGCAATATGACCCCATGAAATGATATGCTTCAGAATACCCAGTAATGTGTCAATCGTATATACATGATACTCTTCAGAAAAAAATCGATAGTTCATTACCCGGGGGGACTTGCGAGGTCCATATACCAACACGGATGAACTCCACATGTCTCTACAAACGATCTCAACGCACTATCATAAAATCAAACAATTTTCGCACGGACAATCTTTATGTGTCCAACTTATAATCTTTATATCTCACCATTCCCAGCACGGACGATCTCCACGTGCCCAACTTATACTCAATCTCATCTCGATGCATGTGCACAATATTTTTTCAAGTAAGGGAATGATGATGCACCTCAATCAGTCAAATATCAACATAATAATAAGCACCTCAATTATCACAATTATACGGGTGTAATAAAGAAAACACATTCACACAAGGAATTCAAGTCAATAATATATCAGCTAATGCCCATATGCTTTGGCATTCTCAAATCACAATAAACATTTTGTAGTAATAACTTTCCCTTTATAACACCGATACTCGTACGGTCGTACCAATGTCTGTTACACCATTGATAAGAGACCCCCATCTTTCGCCCTTACCTATTTTATTTATAATCTTTAATTAGGAAACGTCCTTCAACAAGTCTAAAAAGCCTTAACATACCTTAAATCCCGAACCTTGTGCCACGAATTTTCAAGATTTTTCCTTTCCTTTTTGCAAAGTTTTGGAACGTTTCCAATCTACCAATTATGCAATATTCATAAGTAAGCAAGTTTGTACACATTCAATTTACTGGACGATGTTTCCATTGAACCTTTATTGAAGCAATATCTTTCGACCTCAACTTCTGAATTGGCCTATCCAAAATAGTAACCTCCTCAAAACTCAATTTCTGATCAAGTAACATTGAATCCCATTGAATCACATGAGCACCACCTTGATGATACTTCTTCAGTATCGAAATATGAAATACAGGATGGACACATGACAAACCAGATGGTAAAGCCAACTGATATAGCACCTCACCAATACGCTTCACAATCTCGAAAGAGCCAATATACCTTGGGCTTAACTTGCCCTTCTTTCCAAATCTCATCACACCATTCATGGGTGACACCTTCAATAGAACCCTCTCTCCAACCATAAACTCCAAATCACAAACCTTCATATCTGCATAACTCTTTTGCCTACTTTGAGCCATGAGAAGTCTATCATGGATCAATTTGACCTTGTCCAAGGACTCCACCAGCAAATTTGTACACCACGGTCTAACCTCAAATGCATCAAATCAACCAATTGGAGATCGACATCTTCTACCATACAAAGCCTCAAATTGTGTCATATCAATAATTAATGGTAAATATTATTATAAGAAATCTTTGTTAATGGCAAAAATTGATCCCAATGACCACCAAAGTCGATCACACACGCCTGTAACATGTCCTCAAGAACCTGAATAGTCCGTTCAGACTGACCGGCAGTCTGAGGGTGAAAAGTTGTACTGAGATCCACCGGAGTGCCCAACTCCTTCTGCGAAGACCGCCAGAAATGAGATGTAAATTAGGTGCCACAATTTGAAATAATAGAAATAGGAACCCCATGCAAAACGAACTATTTCTCGAATATAAATCTTGGCTAACTTCTCTAAATTATAGGTAGTCTGAAGTCGTACGAAGTGTGAAGACTAAGTCAATTGATCCAGGATGACCCATATATCATCAAAGTTACCCAAGGTACGTGGCAAACCTACCACAAAGTCCATAGAAATGCGCTCCCACTTCCACTAAGGTATGGGCATCCTCTAAGTCATACCTCCAGGCTTTTGGTGTTTATACTTCACTTGCTTACAATTCAAACACCGAGATACAAAATCTAATATGTCCCTCTTCATACGATACCAGTAATAATGTTGCTTCAAGTCACGATAGATCTTAGTAGCCCCTGGATGAATAGAGTACCTCAAATTATAGGCCTCCTCCATGATCAATCTAGTCAAATCACCTGTCCGAGGAACAAAGATGTAATCTTTAATCCTCAAAACTCCCTCACTATCAAGAATTGCAACCTTGGCTTATACTTTTAACACCTTGTCTCTAATCTTACATATATCACCATCATCAAACTGTTGAACCCGAATCTACTACAAAGATGACCTAGCCTCCATATAAGCCAACACCTTACAAGATTCTGAAATATCAGGCCTCACAAAGCCATTGGCAAAGGATTGGACATCCATAGCTAAAGGACGCTCACCCACTTATAACATGGCCGGACTACCCATACTTACCGTCTTCTGACTTAAGGCATCTGCTACTACATTTGCCTTGCCTTGATGATAAAGAATAGTCATGTTGTAGTACTTGAGAAACTCCAATAATGTCCGCTGCCTGAAATTGAGATCCCTCTGATTGAATATATACTGGAGACAACGATGATCCATGAACACCTCACAATGCACACCATAGAGATAATGCCTCCAAATTTTAAATGCAAACACAACAGCCGCCAACTCTAAATCATGAATAGGATAGTTTTTCGTATGAACCATCAACTGTGTCGAAGCATAAGCTATCACCTTTCCTTTCTGCATCAATACATAACCAAGATAATTTCGAGAAGCATCATAATATACAACAAAACCGTCTCCTTCTAGGGGTAGGGTCAAAATTGGAGCAGTAGTCAATAAAGTCTTGAGCTTTTGAAAACTAACCTCACACTCGTCAGAGCACTGAAAACTCACCTCTTTCTATGTCAATCTAGTTAATGGAGATGCAATGGATAAGAACCCCTCGACAAATTGTTACTAATAACCTGCAAGGTCTAAGAAACTCTGAATCTCAGTAACTGAAACAGGTATGACCCAATCTCTAACTACCTCAATCTTCTTAGGATCCACCATAATACCCTTCTTGGACACTACATGTCCCAAGAATGCTGCTGAACTAAGCCAAAACTCACACTTTGAAAACTTTAAGTAAAGCTTCTTCTCATTTAGAATCCCAAGCACAATCCTCATATGATGCTCATGTTCCTCCTTATTGCGTGAGTATATCAATATATCATCTATGGAGACTACAACAAAGGAATCCAAGTACGGTATGAACACACCATTCATCAATTCCATAAAAGTTGCAGGGGCATTTGTCAATCTGAAAGACATCACCAAAAACTCGTAATGGACATAAGGTGTTGGAAAATATATTTTATTAATATCCTCGATGATAGACAGATCTCAAGTCAATCATGGAGAAAACTGAAGCACCGTGCAACTGATCAAATAAATCATCAATATGAGGTATTGGATCCTTATTTCTGATGGTTACCTTATTCAGCTGCTGATAGTCAATACACATACGCATAGATTCATCTTCTTCTTCACAAATAACATTAGAGCACCCCAAGGAGATAGACTCAGTCTAATGAAACCCTTGCTCAACAAATCCTGCAACTAGTCCTTCAAATTATTCAATCCAGTCGTGCCATATGATAATGAGGAATAGAAATAGGCTGAGTGCCTGGCTCCACATCAATACAAGAATCAATATCACGATCTGGTGGAAGACCTGTCAAATCTGTTGGGAATACCTCTAAAAATTCACTCACTACCAGAACAGAGTCAAGCATAGGAGTCTCAACACTAGTATCTCGAATGTGTGCCAATAAACCAAACATCCTCTCTCTACCAATTGATGAGCCTTAAGAAATGATAGCACACCCTTAGGAGGGTGACTAAGATAACCTCTCCATTATACTATAGGAATTCCAGGCATAGATAAAGTAATTGTCTTGGCGTGGAAATTTAAAATTGTGTGATAAGAAGATAACCAATCCATACCAAGAATCACATCAAAATCTACCATATCTAAGAGTTTTATATCTGCATAAAATGACATACCCCATCAAGGTAACAATACATAATCGATACACCCGATCTACAACTACAGAATCCCCAACAGGAGTAGAAACATGTATCGCAAATCAAGAGACTTGCATAATATATCAAGACTCGGAGCAAAATATGTGGATATAAGAATAAGTAGAGCCTAGATCGAATAATAGAGTAGTTGGTCGATGACAAACAGGAATAATACCTATGATAACAACATCTGAAACCTTAGCCTCCGGCTACCCAAAAAAGCATAACAGAACCTCCACGACCACCACCTCGACCAGAAGGAGGACCACCTCTACCTGAATGAGAATCACTCTACCACTATGCACACCATCCCTAGTTAAAGGTTGTGCAGCCCCGAAAGTCGAAGCCTAAGAACCCTGATTAATCCACCACGTCTGGTCCTAGGGAAGTTTCTCACAAAGTTTTCTATATGATCACACTCAAAACTACCCCTACGAGACACAGGCTGATGAGAGGAGCCTGAATGACTAGAATGTCCTCCACAACCTACAGCTCTAGAAGATGAACCATGTGAAGTATGCACCAAACTCGAAGAACTATCCCTAGCGTAACCAGCCTCAGACGCTGGTAAAACTGCACGGATGGGTGCGCTAGAATGAGAGTGATAACCTCTCCCCAAGTAACCTCGACTCCTAGGCGGAGCACCACCATAATGACCTGAATGACAGGTCCTCTTGCCCTCACGCTGCTCAAATACCTCACATCGAATCATCTCCAACTTCGTAGCAGCATCTACCACCTTATGGAATGGAACACCAGAAGTAGCAACCTGAGAAACTCCAGACGAATTGGAATATTCAGCCCCTTAAGAAACCTTCTGACTCTCTCAGCCTCTGTGGGAAGTATCATCGAAACATCTCTAGCTAAAGCATGAAATTTACCCTCATACTCTGCGACTGACATACCATCTTGCTGCAAACCCTCAAACTCGGCCCTCTTGTGCTCTCTCTTACTGCGTGGAACAAACTTTGCTAGAAATACCTTAGTAAATTAAGTCCAGGATAGTTAAGGGGATCCAGTTGGCCTACGACTAATATAATCCCTCCACCACTTCTTGGCAGAGCTAGTCATCTGAAATGCAGTGTAGTCAACTCCATAAGACTCCATTAATCCAAGATTATGCAACCTCTCATGACAACTAACTATAAATTTATATGCATCCTCAGTTAAGTCACCAGTATAAGTCAGGGGATTCATTAGTCTGAACCTCTCAAACATCTTTTGTTCATCAATATTCATGGAAGGCATGTTTGCCAAATGTGATGCAATACCTGGAAATTTCATACTATCAAAACGGGGAGCGACAGCAGCAGCTGGATAAGTCATGGGAGTCTGAGAATCTGTAGAAGCTAACGGATCCGGAGTCTGACCTCCAACACGAGTCTGTGAGCTATCGAAAGTGACAAGCAAAGTTACTGCCTGAGCCATCCCCTCTAGGAGTCCTAACATACAAGTCAAGGTATCTTGAACCACTAGGATGACAATAATATTGGGTGGAGCCTGAGCTGGCCCATCCCCCTTGACACGATCTTGCACATCCTCATGAACAACATCTGCATCAGGACGTACGGTCCTACCACGACCCTGGGTAGATAATGGTTATTGACCCTCCACAAGTGATGTAGTACAGCCCCTACCCCGACCTCAACCTCGACCTCGGGATTGTCCCCTGCCTCTACCTCGGATAGTGCTCCCAGAAGCAGGTGCAGGAATAGGCTCTTGACCACCCCTTGTCGATGTACGAGTCCTCGCCATCTAAGAGAGAATGAGATATCAAGATTAGAATTTCAACAAGGTCAAGTATACACGATAATTAATGAAAGAATTTTTTTTTCCTAAATGTCCTATAAACTCTAAAGGATAGGTATGGACGTCATCATACCGATCCGTAAGACTCTACTAGGCATTGCTCTAGTACTCATGAGACCGATAAACCTAGGGCTCTGATATGAAATTTGTCATGACCCAAATTTACAAGTCGTGATGGCACCTATGTTTCCAATCAATAGGTAAGTCAACCCAACATATTTACCAATTTTAACTAAATAGTGAGAAAAATAAACACTAAGTGAAAAAAATCTCCAACATAAAGCTCTTTATAAGTACGAATTGCGGAAATCTAAAAATACCACCCAAGAATTGATGACATAAGTACAAGAGCTTCTAAAATACGATGTAAGACTGAAACTAAAATGACAAATTCAACATAAGGGATATCATGTCTGAATACTAATATAACAGAATAAGTAAAAGATAGGGGGATATGTGGGCCACGGAACAGCCAAACAGCTCACCACAACTCCAAGACACGCCAAGCTCAAACTCAAATCGCTCCACGAGATGTGCTCGTATTCGGAATCGAATTTGCACCAGAAAGAGTGCAACAAGTGTAGTATGAGTACGAAATCACGTGTACCCAGTATATCTCATTGACCGACAACGAAGAAGTATTGATGGGATTTTATAAAATAAAATTCAATTCTTTAATTACACAAGTCTATATTACACTTACTAGTCAAGTTTCATCAAATAGAGGTAATCAAATATCAAGTATTTTTCAACCACCAATAAAAACACATAATCAAACAAGAATGAAAGATGTCACAAGATGCAATGCAATATGACACCGTGAAATGATATGCCTCAAAATATCCAGTCCTATGTCAACCATATATACATGATACTCCTCGGAAATACATCGAGAGTTCATGACCTATGGGGGACTAGCGAGGTCCATATATCGACACGGACGAACTCCACGTGTCTGTGCAGACGATCTCAATGCACTATCATAAAATTAAATAATTTCTGCATGGACGATCTCCACGTGCCCAAATTATAATCTTTACATCTCACCATCCCTAGCACGGACGATCTCCACGTGCCCAACTTATACTCAATCTCATATCAATGCATGTGCACAATATTATTTCAAGTGAGGGGATGATGATGCACCTAAATCGGCCAAATATCAACATAATACATAAGCACATCAATTATCACAATTATATAGGAGTAATAAAGAAAACACATTCGCATAAGGAATTCAAGTCAATAATATATCAACTAATGTCCATATGCTTTGGTATTCTCAAATTACAATCCACATTCTATAGTAATAACTTTTCCTTTATAACATTGGTACTCGTACCAATGTCTGTCACACCATTGATACGAGATCCCCATCTTTCGCCCTTACCCCTTTGTGTATTTCATTTCTAATCGTTAATTAGGAAAAAGTCCTTCAACAAGTCTGAAAAGCCTTAACATACCTTAAATGCCGAACTCACGAATCTTCAAGATTTTTTCTTTCATTTCCGTAAAGTTTCGGAACATTTCCAATCTACCAATTATGCAATATTCATAAGTAAGAGAGTTTGTAGACATTCAAATTATTATGTCTATCATAGACCCTAAAACCCACTTATATCTCTAATCAAGCTCCAAATCTTTATATAATTTATATGTCAAAATTATCATATTTGTTAAATTTCAAGCCAAAAATTTAACCTTAATCTCTCCAAACACTCTAAAATTCAATGTTAAATCATATAATATACATTTAATAATTAATTACCTATCTCAATATATCAAAAACTAGTATCTTAATTTGATAAATAATAAGATAAGAATCAAATCCACTCATTGAAAGAAGCATGTAACGTGACCATTTTCATTTAAACCCATTCTGCAAAATGCCAAGTTTCTCAATTATCTCTATCGAATGCCAATTATTGGCATGATTGCCTAATGATTGACATCTAAATCTTGTCCCCTATCCTTTTATTTTCGAAATAAGATTAAAACAAACTCAATTTTTTTTTAAAAAAAAAAAAAAAATACCCACCATCAGAATGATGGATCATTAGTGACATTAATTGCATTTAGGTTGATTCAAATAATACTAAAAAGAAAACATTCGTTCTTTAATTTATATATATATATATATTTTTGATTACCAATTCTTTTCCCACTTCCATATTAACTTCATATGATAATATAATAATAACAACATTCCAATTTACTCTGACAGCATACCTTAAGGTGGACGAGGATTCCTTTATTTTCGCGAGCAGTGATTATTACTTTCTCCTCTCGTTGGTTGTCTATGTGAGTTTCCGCCTCTACCTCCCTTTTTTTAAAATAATAGTTATTAACCGTGAAACTTCACTAACCTATTATCTATATTATTTATTTAATAGAAGTTTCATTAATTAGATTTTTGTAGTTATCGAATAGTTTTAAATGTCCTTTTAAATTTTTTGGAAAAAGTCAAAATAGTTTTAATTGTCAAAATGATCTAGCAGGTCGTTACATATACAATCTTGAAAATCATGCTAAAAGGGACATTTATTTTGAAGTCATGCTAAGTCACCTTTGAAAGCCTTAATGCACAAATAAGAACACATACAAGCCAATGATCACATGTTCAGTAAGACAAGTACATATGCAACACAAGACCATCATTACCAATAAATGTCAAGTCAACATGAACAATATCAACATAAGGTCATACCACATGAATAGTAGCATATCAAGATCATATAACCCAAGCAACTCCAATATAATGTCGTAACAACAATACATGTATAAGAGTTCATATCATCATAACTTGCAAGACCTTTACCAATAATCCCAAACCAAGCATACAAGTGCAATGCTAATGTGAAGTCTCATAACCCAGATAATCAAGTAAAGAAGGAAAGAGATCATAAGTAATGTCATGCTTCATATAAGCCAAGGTAGGACCAAACATTAACATAGCATTCTTGGTGGATCCACTAGCTAGTTTTTCTATGGGGGAAACATAGTTCAAGAACTAGAAAACATATGTTGGACTCTCTTTATGCACAATCGCATTATAGTGACTATCTCATTAGAACCCTTGGTGAATCTACCTTCTATGGGGGAGTCAACACCTCTCATTGTCAAGTTCACTCGGTGCTAAACTAAAGTCCCTATTTGAAATGTCATTAAGTCATTCTTTAACAATCATAGCTTAATTTAGGTCATAGGAGTCTAACCCCTTGTATAGCATATCATTTTGTTCATTAGTCATGAGATGAGAACTTCCTTTCATCACACAACCATCATTAGTGAGATCAACATACCATCATCTTTTCATCTAAGGCAAATAAGAGAAATCATTTTCAAACTTGCATTAACATAGCCTTAACATGATCTCACATTCATCATATTCATATCATGCCATTATCATATTTATCACATCATATATTCCTAAATCTAGTCACATTCAATACTTCAATTGCACAACACCATCACCAAATACAATCCATCATAATTGAAGTAAAGAGTAGAGAATCACAATGTCTTACCAAATAGCCTCCATAGCCTTCATGAAGAATCTCACCCTTAACTAATCACAATTATACAATAACTCACTCATGATCGTCATAATATAGTGAATTAAGCAATAACATAATCAATTCTAACAACCGTAATCATCACCAAGTTCAATTTATAACTAGGGTGAGGGTAAAAGATCCAATCCATCACAAACTAAGTCAATAATAAAGAACTACAACTATTAACCCATAAACAATCATATTATATCATTAATAATCAAAGGAAACCAATAACAATTCGATATGAAAAATTAATTTCGGAATAAGAAGGAATCCCATATTTTTGACAACTTCTGAAATCAATTTGAAAGAGCCTCTTGGGGAAAGAGATCCCAAGAATGAAGAGTTTCAATGCCTTAACAATACTTGAAGATTGACGGAGAGAAAGTTAATTCTCACAGCCCTAATGCCCTTGAATTGGTCTTTAGTGGAGTCTTGGGGAAATAGAGAGAGAAAATAGAGAGAAGGAAGAGAGATTCGAGTTTGGGAATCAGGGTAATGGGTTAAGTTAATGAGTTTCAGGTCTTTAATAGTCTCTTAACTAACTTAATTAGACACCCCTAACAATTAATTAACCACCTAAGAAACTAACTAATGTATTCCCTCACTTAAACTCGACATTCAAGACCAGACCATGGCCTACAAGACCTCGACCTACGATTCGTAGGTCAGTCGACGCCCCCATACTGCACAACTGTCGATTAATTCAGAGACTGATCTTTTGGACCAATTTGGGATTTTGGCTAAGTGTTGGACCACGGAGCCATCGACGCCTCGTCGATCAGATGACGGCTAGTCAATTGGTTTCGTAGGTAGCCACTATCAAAGACAACTTTTGGGGTCAAATTGAGGGGTCCTCTATAAGGGCCCATAAGGTGGTCCTTGGGGAGTCGTACCCAGGCATTTCGACCCTAAACACACTCTTATACTTGTTTAACACCTTTTTACCAATTTTTTTAAAATTTTGACTCCTAAACCCCATTGAAACATGCCAAGTCACACTAGTGCACATTTTATAATTCACCAGAAGTCATGGACTTTCTTTGACGTTTTGCTATTTTGACTCCAACACTTTCTAAATGTTTTAAATACATTATTTTAGTCCTTAAAATAGTATTCTAAGTCTTTTCTCTTCATGTGAGGCTCTAGATTAGGTCTTGGACTTTCAAAGTGTTACACAGACCCGTTTGAATTGACTTTTGACTTATGGCTTATAATCCAAAACTAATAAATCAATATGTTTAACTTATGAATTTTTACTTTAAAATAGTATTTACAAAATATTTTTTACATTTATCCAATGATATAAAAATTATTTAAAATGTTATTTTGACATCAGAAATAAGCCAAATCAAAATGGGGACGTAGTGAAGTAGGCATGTGGAATATGTTTGTGTCAACTATTAGATGGTTTATACAAACTCAAATTTAATGTGAAAAATCTTTTTTCCTCAAAGTTTCAGCGAATAAGATAACTAATTCCAAAAAGGAAATAAAAATTCAATTGTTTAGCTATCTCTAATCACAAAATATCTAAAAAAATATTACTTACATGCATATTTGATCGATTTATTTATTAAAAAAATAAATTAAAAACTCGAATTGTTACCCAAAATTAAAACAATCGATCCTTTATCTTACTTAAGCATCGTGGCACCCCCAACCTCCAAATCCTAGATCCGCCTCTACTTATAAATCAATCCACTGTCCACCCATTACTAATTAAACCCCACTCAATTAATTAATTCACCCCATTACTAATGCAACAACAGGAAAACTACTACCAATGAGTGTTTCTAAAAATTTGGGACAAAAATGCCTATGGAAGTACAAAGCATTCAAGTCTTCAATCAAAACATATTACAATTGAGGTGTCTAAATAAAATTATCGATAAACTTAAAAGTCTGATCATATTCATCTTAATTATTCATTCGTCTCAATTATATGATGTTACTTGATAGATAAAGTTTTATTTAAAAACAATATATTAAAGTTTTAATATGTAAAACAAATCATAAATATTTATAAAATTATATTAAAAAAAGTACAAGAATTAATTTGGGATGTACTACTTCTTTACCTTTAATCATAAAATTCAAATTCAAGCTTGACAAAGAATCTTATTAAAAGTGTCCTCCTAAATAAGCGGCTCAACCTAAATTTAATTGGGGCTTCGACTCAGACTCGGATAATTTTTTATGTCACTTCATAAATTTGTAATTTCGTCATGTTTTAGTAGCTTTCAAGGCGATTTTGATAGTAAAATTGATTTATTAATTGGGTGGATTTTAATTAGTATGAGTGGGTACTAAGTTGATTTATAAATGATATTAATAAATTAATGGGAAAAAAGAAAAATATACCTCAAACTTTGATAAATGGTATGTTTATACCCTCTGTTATACTTTTCGTCCATATAAGCCCCTGCCATCCAATTATTGGTACACACATGCCCCTATCACTAACGGGTCCCTCATCATGTACACATGTCGAAATCCAAAGCAACTACCTATTTGACCATTGTTTTTAGCCCATAAGCTAATGACCCACCCATAACCCCAATTCTGACCCTATTCTTGGAGGGAGAAGGGCAAATATTATTGTAAAAACGAAGAGCATTATGATGATTATTATTGTTGCAGAATTTTGATAATCTATGAGTGAATCCAATAGAAAGAAAAACAGAAAGTTCTCATTTCACAACCCCTTTTGCCGATAGTTATTTGTTTGGAATCAACAAAGAAGAAAATTCCTACCCGATTCCCTCTAAAATATCCTAATGAGTATTTATCAAAACCCAAAACCCATTTGAATTTACTTAACTGATTTGGATTTGCGATTGATGCAGATGAATCCCTAACACAATTAGTTTCAGAATTATAGCTGGTGTTATCCGTGTTTGGTGATGATAAAGACTGAATAGTAGGAGCTTCAGCCACTGTCGTCTCACCAGACACTTCCTTAACACCAGTAACCATTGATGAAATACTCAAAACCCACACAAAATAAAACACAGCCAGAACAAAAAAAGTTTCGAAAGTACCAAGAAAACACTAAAAATCTACAATTTAAATACGAAAAAGGGCCTAAAATATCCTTGAAATATTGGAAATGGTACAAAAATACCCTTCATCCACCTATTGGCTTCAAAATGCCCTTCGCATCCATCTATTGGCTCCAAAATACTCTTGTCATCTATCTTTGGGTTCAAAATTGACCACTTAATTAACAATTTTAAGTTTAAACTATTTATATATTTTTAAAATACTTGACGCTCAACTATTGGTTATAATTTAATTTATTATCATTTATAAACTAGAAATTCGCATATCATATAAAGAGTCATTCACCTTTTGATTAGGAATTAAATAAAAATGTGACTTGGAACAACATAACTCAATTTCAAGTGGCGATTCTAAAAATTAAAATAATTTCTATTCAATAACGTAACTTAAATTGAAAAAACTCTTATGTCGTGCGTCGAAAAAGAGCGTGACAGTATATATATATATATATATATATATATATATATATATATATATATATATATATATATATATATATATATATATATATATAGTTAAAAAATAAATTATAAGTTTTTTTTTTGTTTTACTTTTACTTAATTTTTATTTTATTTGTTAATCTCAAGGTTTAGAATTTTTTCATATGTTGGAATGCAATGAGAGAAGTTTTAAAATAAACTATTCAAATTCTAATTGTGATCAAGAAAAAAGATTAGTTTTCAGGAAAAAAAATATTAACATGGTATTATTTAGTTAGTCACTCAAATTTTATGTTCACATTTTATTTAAATAAAGAATTTAAATTTCTTAAAAATTTATCATTCTAATTTTAAATTTCAAAATAGATCATTCAAATTTTAAAATTTATCTTTATATAATTATTTTTAAAAATGAATTTTAAATTATAGGTTTTAAATTTAATATAATAAAAAATACAAATAATTAATTTAATTAATAAAATTATTCTTTATATATATGTCAAACAAAGAGACCATCATACCAATTTTTTCGAGAAAAAAAACATTTAAAACGACTTTAAATTATTTAAAATTGAATAAAAATATCATTTATTAATAATTTAAGCTAAAAATAGTTTTGACATTAATATATAAGTCTAAAAATCTATTCTTATTAATAGTTTAATTCCAAAATGGTCTATTTTATTTTTTGGGTCAAAATATGATAAATATATTATTTGTCATACTTTTAGACATGTTATTTTTCATGATTCTTTTTGAAGAACCTTTTTAGTGTTTTTTTAACTAACATAAAAAGAAGTAATCTGTTTTCTACTTAATCTCCTTTTTATCAATTAAATAGAATTCTATCATATACTTCTTATACTGATCATATAAATCACGTCTATAAGATTATAGTGCTCTCATAATAGATTTTTATTTAAATGATGATTTAGAAAATTCTAATAAAAATAGATTTTTTAATTTTTCATTGTTTTTATATGATGATATTTCAATTTTTAATTTTTAATTTTTAATTAAAACTAATAATTTAAACTTTTTTTTAAAGATGGACAAATGTGGCAAGATATATTTTTGAATAAAGAGAATATATTATACACATTATCAAAAAGAGTAAAATAAGAGGTACAAATTAAATATATAACATGAATATTTTGTTGAATTCATAAGACTTTGTCCTTAATAAATAAAACATCCATATCTACCACTATTATTGTAGATTTTTTTTCATTATAGGGGAGTCGAATTAAAATACATTAATTAAGTTTATGATAAAATGTATTTAATTCCTCAAATTTTTCTTCCTCTTATTTCATGTAACTTAAACTTTTATTGTAAGTCATAATGATTCATATTATTATTGCAATTTCTTTTTTTTTTTTTTTATTTTGGGGCATTTTTTAAACTCTGTTAAAAATTTCAACAAGGATGATTAAAAATTAATCTCCTCTTTTGTCCCTTTCTACACACTTCTTCATATGCTTTTTGAAAAAATTGCTTGTGGGTTGTGTCATACTTGATAGCACACTATAATAACATATGTCATAATTAATAGGAAATCAATGGTGAAGTTTGTTAAAAGAACCAAACATATTACTTTCTTGTTTGCGGCAATTAGTATATTATTTTGATTCTTTTATCTTAGGTACAAATATTTTGTACGTCATTGCACTCACATCGGAATATTAGTGTAAAGACAATTAGTCCACTTCTTTATAGCAAGTTGACGAATTTGTCATATTTCTTCCTTTCTTCTTCTTGAGCATATTAAGAGATGAACTTTTTTTGAAACTAACAGATGCCCAAAATACATTATAACAAAAATTATTTTTATCGGTAATAAATATGCACATTAAAGAAGAGCGTTAGTTCCTTAACTGATATTAATTAATTATCATTAGATTTAACGTTGATATAGACTTTAGAGACATTTATAAATAAAACTAATTGCCTTTGAAAATACATCGCGGTAATTAAGCTATTATTTACTGTTAAAAATCATTTTTGTTGTAATGATGATTCTTTCTTTCAATTAAAGTTGTGAACTGTAATGTTGGATACAGCCCGTCAGACTATCTTTTTTCAAAAATATGTTAAGCAACGTGTCTTTTTCTTCTTGATTTGTTAGGAAGTGAGATCGTCTTTATTATTATTTGTGGATATTTATGAGTTCAAGTGCTCACAAAATATCCAGTTTCGAACTGTTCAATTCAAAGGCTACCTAATGTATGGTTCATCATTGCATTAATTCTTTGTAACTGCATACTATAACATTAACAACAACAACAATGGTTCAATTCCAAATAAGTTGAGACCGGTGATATGAAGTCTAAGCAATAGGAATGACTATTCTGAGACAATGAAGAAAACCCATTATGATATTAACAATTTTAGGCTCATTTTTGATATATACATGATACGATGTAACAAACACAATAACAAGATCAATCCAAATCAAATTCAAACAATCGACAAGTCTATTTCACTAATTCGTAATTAAAATTAAAAAGAAATTTAAAAATTAAATGGCAATTGAAAAACATAAATAGAAGAAAAGGATGAGAAGAAGAACTCACAGAGGTTTGAAGAACTACCTCTTAAATTTAACCGTTGCGAATGTACCATCGAATTGGCCACATGACATGGTAACATTGTATGAGCGACCTCTGAATTCTCTATAGGGTTGGAGTTGTCCTTGTCCAAAGCAGAAACAATATCATGTTCAACGACCTCCTCTATCTCACACTTGTGCTTGAGCGTCAAAAGACTTTTGGGAGCAAGTCAACAAAGTAGTTTGAATGTTATCCAGGTGACGATGCATACATAAATTTACATTCACAGCAATAGATCAGTTAAGGAAGGCAATTCAAGTTCTATAACAATTTGCTGGAGGTAATGGCATGCCAATTTATTAGTGAAATGCTTCCGGTAATAGAATTGCTTATTGCGATACAACCAATTAAACCAGGCGAGGTCTTCCCTGTCAAAATATTGGTAAGGAAGAGTAAACCACATATCCTTAGAAAAGCCATTAAAATTGAAGTAGCGCTCTGCCTGATAAATCCATACGGTTGCAGCTGGGGTATGGCAAGAAATTTTGAGGTAGTCTTCAACCATGGAGTACAAGCAATGAAAGCACCAATGCTACAAACCTAATAACAAGACCAATTCTTTCAAATTTAAATAATTGACAAGTCTATTTCGCTAACTCGTAATTGAAATTACAAAAGAATTTAAGAATTAAATGAAAATTGAAAAACATAAGTAGAAGAAAAGAGTGAAAGGGAATGAGAGTACTACATAATTTTCTAAACAGGTTGCATAAGTCCAATTTGCTATCCCAAGTCGTATTTATCAATGCGGATCCCAAACATAGTCTCTTAATTTGTTGTTGGACTGTTTTGCCCATATTAATCCTGACACGTTCATAACATACGCATACTATAATAAAATTTTTTTTTATGAAGGTTCATAAGAAAGGAGTCGAATGTCCAATTTAAATTTTATTAATTATGTTTTTGTATAAATATGATGCTTTACTTGAGAGTATTGTCGTTCGAAACTTTTTAATCTATTCTTTAAGAGATAATATTATTCTTTATAACTTTTTAGAATTTATTTCAAATAAATATTTGACTTAGATAAAATATTTTTAATAATGCAATATATGTATCAACAATATAAATATTATCAAATAATCATACGTAAGGTTAATAAAATATTCAAACCTTACCTACTTTTAAATGAAAATAGTTGAACTTGGGTAGAGGGTAAGAATTTTGCATATAGAAAACAAATGTGGTGCAAGCTAGCAATGTGGGGTATGTCTGAAAAAAAAACTTTAACAGAAGAAAATAATTTAAAAAATGTTGAAAAAGAAGGAGAAGAAGTCCAAAAGCCAACAAAGACTAAGACAAGACAAGCACGTGACCTGCTAAAAAGCTTTTTTACTGGAGCAGTACACAATTTTTTCGTGTTAGATATGCTCTTCTTCTTTCTCAATTCTCATCAATCCAATGCAGTCCAATCACTCAATAAAAAGTTAACTTTGTAAAACCCAATTGCTTATTTGTTTCTTTTCACATACACATATAATAAATAAAGGATTCTTTTTTTAAAAAAATCTGACCACATCTCTGTATGTGTGAGTTTTTGGCCTATGTTTTGGCTTTTTCTGTTGTGTTTGTATCTTTGTGGTATATATTACTTAAAAATAAAAATAGTAGAGGGAGAAAATTTTGATCTTGAAAGGATATGATGGAGAGTTTCATTGAAGGAGAAAAATAGCTCAAACATAGAATTTGTTGGGATTAGTTCATATTCCAATATTATCAGATCTCAAGGTTACCACCTTAGTCTCTTTTCTTTATCAAGAAGATTCCCTTTTTATTCATTCATTCTAATAACTAATAATAGATGGATGCCCATTTCTCATAATTGTGTAAAGATAGCATCTTTGGTGTTAGGAAAAAATATTGGAACTTGAAAAAAGCAGGATTTGTGGTTGTTATTATTGAGTGAAAACAGCAACTATCTTTTTTTTTTTTTTAAGCAAATTGTTTCTGAGAGTGACCCTTTATGGATGAAGAAGTGGGTTTTGATGTAAAGAATATATTCTTGTTGTCTTAATGTTTTATGGGGAGGTTTGTTAGGCAAGTAATCCAATTTCTGACAAGATAAATTGTAGAAAAGTAGAGAATGGAGAGAAAGTGGTGTATGTTCTTGTATGTGGTAGCATTGATGGAGAGTTGTTATGCTTCTCTTTCCCCTACTGGTATCAACTATGAAGGTAAACATCTTCCCTACATTTCCTTTCTCTCTTAAGGGGTGAAAATCATCTTCATCTGTACATAATTATATGCAGTTGTTGCTTTGATTGAAATTAAGAAGGCCTTACATGATCCTTACAATGTTTTTGAGAATTGGGATGTCACTTCTGTTGACCCTTGCAGTTGGAGAATGGTTACATGTTCCAATGATGGTTATGTTTCTTCTCTGTAAGTAGTTGAGCTTCAGTTATTTTCACTCTAGATAATCACTAGACCTAAAGTAAACTCTTTATTTCCCTTCATCAGTGGACTACCTAGTCAAAGTTTATCTGGAACCTTGTCACCTGGAATTGGAAACCTCACTAAATTGGAATCTATGTAAGTTCTTCACTGTATGTTTCTCTTACTACATTTGATTATATGTTTAGCTAAATAATACTATTCCCAATTTCATGTAGATTGCTGCAAAATAATGCTATTTATGGTTATATTCCTGATGTGGTTGGTAATTTAGAAAGTCTTCAGACACTTGATCTCTCCAACAACAAGTTTGATGGGGAAATACCTGCTTCTTTCGGAGATCTCAATAATTTGAATTATTTGTGAGTTCAGGAAATTTTTCTTATTTTCACTGTTTATTATCAAACTGAACTTGAATCTTATCATGTATCTTCGCTGTTGAGCAAGACAGACGATTAAACAACAATAGCCTCACAGGAACCATTCCTCAATCTCTCTCAAACATTGGAGGCCTCGCTCTCGTGTACGTCTCCATACCCTCGAAATTTGTTATGCTAATCCTTGAAAGACCAGTCTAAATTACTATAATGTTTTATTTCTTCCTCGTACATTTTACTGATTTAGCTGATCTTGATTGTAGGGATGTTTCTTTTAATAATCTAAGTGGTCCATTGCCCAAAATATCTGCAAGAGCTTTCAAGTGAGACCTTTTCTTCTTTCAATACATAATTTCTGCAGTTGAAGAAGTAATACTCAAAATTATTGAAATTGACTTGTTCATGCCTCTGTGTATATACTTTTCATTAACAATAATTATGTAGTTACTATAGTGCTTCTAGGATAATGGGAAGTATTTATTTTTGATATCTTTTATAGGAAGATATTTGATAGATCACTAAACCTTATTATATTGAATTTAAGTTTCTCATCATGATTTTCAGAGTTGCTGGAAATCCTTTGATTTGTGGCCAAAGTTCTGGGAACAATTGTTCAGCAGTCTATCCAGATCCGCTGTCCTTCCCGCCAGATAGTTTAGAAGGTCTGCATAACATCACTCACTTTCATTCACCTTCCGTTCCATTCATTTAAAAGTGGAAAACAATAAAAGACACAGGCTGTTCTGCTTTCTCTATTGTTGAACTTGAATTGTCTGTTTTCTTCAATTTCATAGATCAAAGAGCAAGAAGTAAATACCATCATGCGGCTGTTGCTTTTGGAGCAAGTTTTGGTGCTGCTTTCTTGGTTATAGTAGTCATATCACTGGTTCTTTGGTGGCGCTACCGACATAATCAGCAGATCTTCTTTGATGTCAATGGTTAGTTGATTTTCTTTTGCTTTTTATCCATTTAAGATAATTCAATTTCTTTGCTTTTTAGTTTTTCTAATTCTGATTCATTTGGAATATTACATTTCTTCTCGAATGTATTGAACTCCGTAGATTTGTCATTATTTGATTATTGTGTTTCAGAGTTTGGTGGCTTGTTGTTTAATTGGTTATCTTAGCTTCTTAATGTACATATTTCAGTTAATCTGACAGAGAAAAGGTTTACATTGACATGTGATTGTAATTCTAGTAGTTTAGTATTATGAAGGACCAAAATTAGGAAGTAGTAGATAATTAACAGCAGTTCTACATCTACATGGAGAATATGTTGATTAAAATGCTATAATCCAGATCCTGGACAGGATAACTTCCCTGCTTTAGACCAGCTTAATTCATATCCTGACCAACCTTGTCAGGTGAAGTTTGAATCAATTGTTATTTGCTCCGTTTCCCTGATAAACTTATAGGGTGGTTACTTCGTATGCATATTGTGAACAAATTTTGGGGACTTGTCACCACTCATTCTTTCTCATCCCTTTCCTTGAGCATTAGTATTTTTTGTCTGTCTGTCTGTCACCTGCTATTTCTACAGCTGTATCTGAGCAATGATATCTCAAATGCAGAACAATATGATCCAGAGGTATGCTTGGGTCACTTGAAAAGGTATGTCTTTAAGGAATTGCGAACTGCAACTGATCATTTCAGCTCAAAAAACATTTTGGGTAGCGGAGGATTTGGAGTTGTGTACAAGGGCCGCTTAAATAATGGAACTGTCGTGGCTGTCAAAAGATTAAAGGACTACAATGCTGTTGGTGGTGAAATCCAATTTCAGACAGAAGTTGAGTTGATTAGTTTGGCTGTCCATCGAAATCTTCTCCGTCTTTGGGGTTTTTGTTCAACTGAAAGTGAACGGCTTCTTGTTTACCCCTATATGCCAAATGGAAGTGTAGCAGCACGATTAAAAGGTCAGCCTCTTTGCCCTGCATGTTTTGTTAGTAACAATTGCTATGCCTCCTAGCTTCAGATCATTCCTCCAACATATATGTTTTGTGAAGTTCGACCTTTTAGGAAGGTGTCTGTTAACTAATTGCATCTCTGGTTACCTTTCTTTTACATTTTTAGGTGCCTGGTCACACCTCTCTAACTCATTATGAGTTCACTAGAACATACTCTCTTAAAGCTGCACAATTTTCTATTACAGAAAGTGAGGCGTAACAGACTAACGTATTATCTTTACAAGAACGAATCTTGTGAAGAAATGGACATTGGATCTAATTCAAACTTAAAAAGTTAGCTCATGAGGTAAGTATTGCTCAAAGACCACAACCCATTCCTTCAACCTATGTGGGACTTCTTATAGATAGATGAGCTTAGCTGATCTTTAATCCCATACACTGTAAAGTGTAAATCAGTTTCCTTTCTCCGATATCAGAGTGTTACTAGGGCTTGAATACCAACAAACATAAATTGGATTCTTTTCCCTTAAGCTAGGACTTGATAATATTTGCTTTCTCTATCCAAGTTTTTAGAGAGGTTATCCTCTTCTCATTCTCTCAGTTTTATGCAATTTGGAGTATTGAAGGAAGAAAGTAAATTGACATCAAACTTCACCATTGCACATGATAAAGCTTTTGAAAAAAGAAAGAAGTTTATTCATCTTATACAACAATTTGGTTCAAAAAAGCATTATGAGACTTGTCATAATTTATGGCTTAAGGAGATTAAAGTGGGTTTGAAACATTCACGTAGTCCATATTTTACCCATATTTATGAGATGGATTCCAGTCTATCTTCCTTTAACCCTGAAAAGAACATATGCATCCCGAGCTTTTTACGTTATGCTTCAACAGAATGAATTATCTTACTTCAATTATAGATATCAAGCCTTTCAGCAGGTTAGTTCACAAATTCTTCTATTTCAATGAGAGACGTGTTTGGGCCTGCTTTGAAGACAGCCAGTAACTACTAGCACAAGATCCAGTATATGAAAAGGTTCCAAGCTTCAACCCACTGCTCAAGCAACTTGGTATCTATTTTTAACTCAATCCACCCAAATCGGTCCAATGCACCCATTTGCCACCACTATAACTGATACTATCCTTTATTTTTGGTACAAGCTTTTAATGTTTGACCCACCCATCCTATTTTGTGTCCCTTATCATATTTCTTCTTCTTGAAGTATATGGTTGGCCATCACAGTGATGCAGGCAAATATTGCCTTGTATTAACCATGTCTTTTGTGGTTGCTAAATTTGCAGATCATATCCATGGCAGGCCAGTTTTGGACTGGTCAAAGCGGAAAGGAATAGCAGTAGGTACAGCAAGAGGGCTAGTATATTTGCATGAACAATGTGACCCCAAAATTATCCATCGTGATGTGAAAGCAGCCAACATTCTGTTGGATGAGGAATTTGAAGCAGTTGTTGGAGATTTTGGGTTAGCAAAGCTCTTAGATCACCGGGATTCTCATGTAACGACTGCTGTGAGGGGCACAGTTGGTCACATTGCTCCAGAATATCTTTCAACGGGTCAATCGTCTGAAAAGACTGATGTGTTTGGTTTTGGTATCTTGCTTCTTGAGCTAATTACAGGTCAGAAGGCTGTGGAGTTTGGACGAGGGGCGAACCAGAAAGGTGTTATGCTTGATTGGGTAAAAAAACTTCATGTAGAGAAAAAGCTGAACCTTATGGTGGACAAAGATTTGAAGAACAACTTTGACGGGATTGAACTTGAAGAGATGGTTCAAGTTGCACTTCTGTGTACCCATTTTATTCCAACTTATAGGCCAAAGATGTCGGAGGTATTAAGGATGTTGGAAGGAGATGGATTAGCTGAAAAATGGGAGGCTTCACAAAAAGTAGAGACTCCTACTCCTAGGTTCACAACATCTGAAAATACACCAAAAAGATATTCTGATTATATACAAGAATCATCACTAGTCGTCGAAGCAATGGAGCTTTCAGGACCTAGATGATGACATCTGCTTCTATTCTTGCCTTGAAAATCTGCCTCTGCCTGTATTATTAATCTGTAAAAAAGAAAAGGTCAACTCTCAATTTTGATAAAATAAAATGTGCCTTTTCATTTTCTCAATATATATATATATATATATATATATATATATATATATATATATATATATATATATATATATATATATATATTCCTACAACTAAATTAGAAGGGTGTTTGGAGTGTGCACCGGTTGTTCCAACTGAACACCTCTATAAAAAAAACCCTTCTAAAATTTAAAGAAAATAATTTCTAATTCGTAAATAATTTCAGATTCATATTAAGCTTGATCGAAAAAATAATAATAATAGAGTTGCTATGATGCAATTCTTTTAAAAAATGAAATGCAAACTCTATTTTTAGCATTTTTTTTTTATTATGAAATGATCTTCTGCAACTTTAAAGACAATCTTTATCAGTAAACTCTTCTGATTTTTTCTGTTTTGACTGGTTAGTTATTTAGTTGATGTTTTTTTAATAACTAGTTTTCGGAACGTGCAACCTGCGTTGTACGTTTGTTCCGTACAATTATTATAAAGTTGAATTATTATATAGAAAATGTTGAAATTAGAAATATTAGTTTTATCAATTTATATTTTATTCATTAAATAAAATTCATAATAATCGAATAGTACATTGACCATCAAGCAAGAAATATGAAAAAATAATGATATTACTATAGCATCTAATAATATGAATATATCTATATGACTTTATCCTTAATAATCTCTCATTACGCTTTATATTAGTAAGTACACAAATATGTAGCTAGTAGTTAAAGAAACTATATTAGTAAGGAAAGATAAAAGTAAATAAATATTATAAAAGTATATTTAAAAACGAATCTAAATGTCATAAATTAGTAATTTCAGCACTAATAAAAATAGACTTATAACATTCATAATTTCAAGAAAAGATTATATCAAAGAGGTATAATCGGTAAAGAATACAAAAAAATTAAACAGATAAGAATAAATACAACATTCTATCCTTCTTAAGACTTTTATTATAACAATATATATAGTAAAAAGAAATACACAAGGAGTAGAGTTTTTTCTCCCGTAACAAAAAAAAATCTAAAATGGTAAAAAAGAAATTTATGATACAAAATATCATTCTAATGAGGATCAACAAATATTAATATTTCAAAAAAAAAAAAAAGAGTACCTGAAAATTGCCTAATGATTCATATCAACACGAGGCAAGTGCTATATATATAGCTAAAGATTCATTGGATAAGATGAAAAGGTGAAGAGTTGTTTAAGTTAATTTTCAGAAGTTAAGCGATCTTAGACATGGGATAGAGGAAATGTGATTGTTTTTATTAATAATTCAATACATTTAATTATACTAACTAAAGAGGGAGGATAACAAATTTAATCATTTAATCACATTAATTATAGAGAAAGAATAGATAATTTTTATTTTTTTTAAAAAGTAATTCCTAACAATTTCTTATGAAATAATTTCTAACAATTTTCTATAAAATATTTTTATTTTTTAAAGTTTGACTTTACACCTTATTATTTTTAGTATTTAGTATAATATAATATAATTATAACTTAGTATGTAAATAATTAGAATTTAAATCATTGTGTTTAGATGCATGTATTTAAATATGAATATTTAATATTAAATTAATTATATATTTATTATGAAACTATATGAAATTAGAAGAAGAAGAAAGTAGGGAGAAGAGAAAAGACTTCTTATTTCTCTTGAAGTATATTCAGGATTCAGCGATCTTTCACCAATTTTATTTACAATGAAGGAAAACCCTTTATTTATAGGAAAAACCTTACTTGGTCCCCAAGTAGGATTCCTAACCATATCCTACTAGGACTCCACATAATTAGACATTCACTATAACACAAATATGTTTATAACACTCCCCCTTGAATGTCGATAGATTATGTGCCTCGTTAAACCTTACTAGATAAAACCCAGTGGGAAAAAAGATCTAGTGAAGGAAAAAGAGTACACATATCTAATAATACGCATTATGGATGCCTCATTAAAAACCTTACAAGGAAAACCCAGTGGGACAAAACCTTGTGAGGAAAAAAGAGTACATCGCGTATTAACTCCCCCTAATGACAACATCAATTCAGAGACTAGAATCTTCGTTTTCCAAGCTTGTGCATCATCTTCTTGAAAGTTGTAGTTGATAGGGACATGGTGAACAAATCAATTATAGTATTACTTGAACATACCTCTTGCATGTTGATATCACCATTCTTGGGAGCTCATGAGTAGAAAAACTTTGACGAAATATGCTTTCTTCTATCTGCTTTTATAAATCTTCCCTTCAGGGTCAAAGATTTCTGCAAGTTCCTTACTTCAACTTCTTAAAGCAAATAATCTATTGCCAAGAGCTTCAATTCTAGTTATCAACTTGCATAACAATATTTGTATATGCTTCATGCATTTTGAATCGATTTAATCCTTATGAGGATGATAAACAAGTTTTCAAAAACTTGTATATGCTTTAGATTTTGAACCCACTGGATATTTAATTTTGTCAAGCAATAACATTCAAGTTAGATGTATGACATCTTTTAGTGCCTAGATTGCAAGTCAAATAAGCTTTACGCTTACCAAGATGCATCATTCCACTTTTCACTTGATAATTATTTCTACACAAACATGCTTTAATAGATGTAGAATTCATATCCTCATAATCTTTTACAATATTGCGCGCTATTGTATCAAAGATATCGTCAACAATATATCATTTTGTATCGATTCACAATACCACAAAACTTATTGAGATCTCATCACTTCATTATTTTTAGGTAGCTACCCCTCTCATGAGGTTTCATAAAGTGTTATGTCGTAGACTCTCCAAGAGCACATTGTCTCCTTATTATGATCATTTTGATTCTCCCCCTTTTTAAGGATTATTTTATTTAGAATTGATTAGTCTATCATGCTTCATGTATGTCATAGACTTTATCCTTAAGGGACATTCAATATGAGTATTTACAACTTTTGTGTTGCTTCTAATCTCCCCCTTATGTTAGACAAACTAACATATATCTCAATCTTTGGAGAATCTATCCTTGTGCATCAATGCACATTCATTAATCATATATTGCACATCAAAATTATCAGATGAAAACTATTTGGTCCCTGACCATAAACCAATTAACAGAAAAATTGATCATAACTTATTGGTTTGATTCATACAATTATGTTTGTATGTAATATCATATTTCAGATCAACATATGAAACTTTATTTTCATAAGCAATGATTCACTATGTGAGATATTTAATGTCACATTATCTTATATATTTATCAATATTATCAAGATCAATTATCTTGATTTCATATTCTGAAAGTTGTGCTTTTAGCTCAATTATCTTGCACAAACAATTTAGCGAATGTCAAACTGCAAGTTGACAACAAACGCACATGTGATTATCTTATTGATGCATCTTTTTTTCATACCACATGATAGGTAAACGGGCCCATATTCAACTTTTGTACTTTTCAGAATTTAGGGATTTAGTCCCAACTTTAGTTTGATCCAATCAACTTTATCACGAGAACAAGCAACGTAAAGAATTCTTGAAAAATCTTCTAGTTTTTCAATGTATGTCCATTACTCAGTATGCACATCTTTGGGATGACCAAATTATTCATGCCAACTAATAAAATTATTAGTACTTGTAAACTCCAAGTTTACTACGTCATGTGCCTTTTGCTTTAGTAAATTTCTAATTTACTATTATATGAGTAAATTTCAATTTTATTACTCCAAGAGTAATTTTCAGATTTATTTCTTCTCAATTACTTCACACTTTAGGTGAGTCATGATCCCATCATTGAATGAACTAATCTGAATAAAATTGTGCATGTAACATATTATTTGTGCCAATATTTTTGCAATCTTTCTCATGCCTAGCATGGTGGCTTACACCTCATTCCCTTTGGAGAATGGATCCATATTTTAGCATTTATCAGAGATTCTCATTCTTCGTGAATGGAACACAAACATGTGAGCTTATCAAATTATGATAGCTTTAGTACCTCATTCCATATTTATGTGCATTATTCAATCACTTGTCTTATTTTAGATATTTATGCACTGCTACATTCACTTTGGGGAATGGATCTGCTTTAACGAGATATATTTGATGACTAATTTTATCAAAAACTCATTATTTCCCTTAGTCATCATAATATCATCAATATGGTGCATTGAGACTCAAACTCAACGTCTTATGCCATAAATCAATAAGGGACTTGAATTCAACATCTTTCATCACAAAGCATCAAGACTTCTGATGTCTTACCCTCTTGGTGCGATTGGACGTAAATCCATCGTCTTATTCTTTTGGTGCGATAAAACTTAAATTTATCGTCTTACCCACAATGAGGCTCAACCAAGCCTTTAAAATAACTGCAATTTTATCACGTTTGATGATCATTAATATGATCACATATTATAATTACACACAAAATTGAGAATGTTGATTTCTTATAATCAACACTAGCAGTTAATAGATATAGTTTAATAGATCACGTACCTCATATAAAGATTGAAAACATATCTTTCACTAAATTGTGCTTATTTAATTATTAAAATAAATTAAGCAATTCTCTTCCCAGTCAGTTAAAATTAAACGTATAAAAAGTCGACAAATCTCTTTAAATACTTACTTTAGATGATACCTCCAGATCTGTTACATAAATAATTATAACATAAAGATAAATCCTACCTTGAAGATATAAGAACCTTATATCTTTTTGCACTTTTCCCGTCTTCTTCATAATTCTTTAAGAATAGAACAATCGTGCTGATAACGTATTATGAAACTATATGAAATTAGAAGAAGAAGAAAGTAGGGAGAAGAGAAAAGACTTCTTATTTCTCTTGAAGTATATTCAGGATTCAGCGATCTTTCACCAATTTTATTTACAATGAAGGAAAACCCTTTATTTATAGGGAAAACCTTACTTGGTCCCCAAGTAGGATTCCTAACCATATCCTACTAGGACTCCACATAATTAGACATTCACTATAACACAAATATGTTTATAACAATATTAATATTTTATTTAATTTGGGGATAAAATAAGGGCAATTCAACTTTTAAGTTAGGAGCTCCCACTTATAATAATACTAGATACTGAGAACGTGCCTTGCACGTTTGTCCCTTATTATTATTAAATTTTTATATACTAAAAAGTTAAGTAATTAAAAAGATGCTTAAATTGACAATAGTAGTTTAACCATTTATCTTTTATTCGCTAAATAATAACAAATATAATATGAAGAACATTAAATAGATGATATATCTAGTTATTTTTTTGTTATCCTTCTCTCATTCTCTTTTCTTCTCATTTTGAATAGTGTAATTTCCTTCCTATGATAATATCAATCTTAGTAATTGGTCTTAAAAAGCATATTAAAAATTTAATTCTCAAAGTGTTTTTACAAAAATAGTGGAGAATGACTCTTCACATTGAGCTTTTAATTTTTAAAAATTATGTGTATGAGAAATTATTAACATTCAATAATTAGGCAGAAGAATATCACATTATCATAAATAAAATAATGTCTCTAAGTGAAAAGTAGACATTCTAGTTTGGAAAATAATTACTACTAACTATTTATGGGTCCAGCTCCAATCAATAATCTATAGATGACAGTTTGACAATTTTCCAGCTATAGTTAAAATTTTACATCAACAATAAA
Source organism: Solanum peruvianum (assembly GCA_027705065.1). Classification (NCBI taxonomy): domain Eukaryota; kingdom Viridiplantae; phylum Streptophyta; class Magnoliopsida; order Solanales; family Solanaceae; genus Solanum; species Solanum peruvianum. The sequence goes on along the minus strand of JAKWJD010001758.1, from coordinate 10,812,036 downwards.
TAGCTTATTATCACAGTAGATAGACGTTTGATGCATAAAATTTATAAATGCTAAAAGATTTCGTCAATGTAGTACATATGCAAACTTATGATAGAAACACTTGGTATATTATGAAATACACTTGAAGCCATTACCATGATTAATATGTCAATTATTTTTATCATTATATCACATATACGTCTTCTTTTTAACCTTAAAAAGTACTGTACACATGATTTATGAAGAGAAAGAATAATACTCTTTTTTTCATAACATTACTCTTTGAATAATTAATATAAATTGAGCAATATAAACTTTTCAAAATGACTTATTCTAGATATATGATCAATTTGAGGAATGAATGTTCTATAATAAAGTAATAAGATCAATAAATTATACATATAAACGAAAAGTTTAAATAAAAATACAACCTCAATATCACATATATACTATATAGAGTATGATCAATTCTTTATCTCCAATTAGGTGGGCCATTTTATTTTAGTTCATATATATATATATGATTTCTCATTTAGTCATTATTCTCACTACTCATAAATAATAATTTCAAAATTATATTTATACTAAAGTAGAACACTCTATCGAGAGCCAAATAAGTATGTTAAATGAACTGATTAGTCTTTCATAAATATGAATTTCATTAGTAATTAAGATACATAGTAGAACATGAATTGTATATTACTATTTTCTTCATGTAGGATGCAAAATATTTAATAAAAAAAACAAAATCATAAGAAAGTACATCAACATATATAAAAAGAAAATATATAATACTTAGGACGGACAAAAAGGAGCGGATAAAAACAAAAAATAATTACTGCACATACAAAATGATTTGCAAAGTTCATTTTTGCATGATAATCTCTCATCCTCTTCTTGTCATTTACATGAAGATCATGCTAATTTATAGAAGTAGCTATGATGACCTTTGAGTAGATAATTAATTTGCATTAAATTAGTTAAATGGTTTTAGTCCATATCAAATTTGTTTAATAGAAAAACTTTTCAAATACTCCTGATTTTCACAATAGAGTAATTAATTATTAATGTGAATTTGATTCATGCACCAATCTAAATGAGTTATTTATTAAATTTTTAATTATAGTTTATAATATTTGTTTAATTATTTTAATATAACGATAAAATGGTAATTCAACTTTGAGCTTTGAATCTTCCCACTTATAATATAATATGATATGATAATATTGACACTAAGCTAGCATTTGATCATAATTTTTAAATATTCTTGATAAATAATGTTTGAGTGAAATTTGATCATGTGTTTAACCATAGCATTTGCCAAATATATTTCACTTTCTTAGAAAAATTTAATTTATACTCATAAGTTATAAAAACTATCAAAACTAACTATAAGTTTGTATTACATGTCAATTGGATCTTTGTTGCAACAAATAACAAGTAGTGCTGTGCCCATGCAATGTGATAGTTTGGAGTGAGTGCAACAAGTAATATTTCATACATCATGAAATAGACAAAACACATGACTTTGTTAACTGAACTAATTGTTCATCATTTTCATCAACAACCATTTCATAACTTTCATATTCACTAAATATTTTATTAATACTTAATGTTCACGTAAAAAGTTATGTAATACAACGCAAATAAATATTATAGAGGGTGTTTTTGTAAAAAATTAAATTTGGTGTAAAATTTCAATTTTCGTACTATCTCAAATAATGTGATTTGATCCAAATACTAATAAAAACTAGTATTTAAAAATTAAAATAATGACAAAATGTATAGACAAACACTATTTATCAATTCTTTTTTCAAATATTATTTGAAAAATCTATGGCCAAACGTGCCTTTCTCAGGTTCAGTTTGTTCTTTGAGCAAAATGAAGAAGAAAAAATAGTTGAACCAAAAGGAAGAACAAGAGGTTTTGTAAAATGACGCGAAGAAGACGAAGATGGGTTTCTCTTTTCAATTAAAATTGTTATTGAATTTATTTCTTTTTTGTTATTCTGTAATGTATATCGAGTGTCAAAAATATTACAAATGTATAAATATTTTTAATTAAAATTCAAATTGTAGTTATAAAAATTAAATAATAATATATAAAAATTATTGAGATTCAATCAAACAAATTGAACGAATCATGATACAATCTATTTTTGAGTTTGTTTGAGCCCAATCCATTGAAACATAACATAACTTGATTGAGCAGACCTAACTCGATTTCTATTTAAATTTCTTTAATTTTATTTCAATCCCTCCATTTAACATCTCTTGTAATAGGCAATGGTCCCAAGAGATGAAGTTGGAAGTAGGCATGAAAATTGTGATGGGGTATAACATAGTTACAGTTCCACTAAATTCTAAGGTATGTATGAATGGTCACTCTTCAGCCTACTCAGGTCTTGTCAATTCATAAAATTGATCCACATTACACCATCAAAACAAATTTCTTCACCCTTCAAAAGTTTGTACAATAAAGAATAATAATTTCGCATTTAATTTTCATTTCATGTTTGGTATAAAGTATTAGTTAATTTAAAAATTATTTTATTTAGATGACAAAAATAATTTCATCCTATGTATTAAATGAATCCTTATAAGTTTTATTTGCATTCATTGATTCTCTAATTTAAAATTTAGAAAAATCATGAATTTCAAACTTTTTTACTTAGGAGTTTGGTGTGTGCGCATAAGCTCCTATAAAATTTGGTGACATTTTACCTTTATTGTCAAAGGATATTTAATTCACATTTATGATATCCGTAAATACAAATTCTAAGGAAAATAACTAAAAATAAAAAAATTAATGATATTGATATAATTTAAATTACAAAGAGTAGTGCTAAATTACAACAAAACTATAGCCCAAAAATAACCATTTATAAAAAGTCTACTATATCCTTATAACAAATTTCGGCTTATTTTCAGTACTATCTCCTTTTTATACGGTTCATTGATTTAAAAAATTATTTAAGTTTATAAAACAAATATGTTTCAGTTAAGTTAAAAAATGTTATACACTAAAGTTAAGAAACAATTATGTAGTCATATTTTTATATATTAATATTTTTTTATTATTATGCACCAGTATTTTAAAAGGCGAGAGTGTGAGGTGAGATATTTTATACCCAATGCCGGATCTAGGATTTTCGTTGAGGAGTTCGAAAAATAAAAGTATAAATATTTAACTAAAAAAAAATTTAAACGAAAAAATGTAAAAAATAAAATGCCAACCCAGGGATTCGAACCCTAGACTCTAGAAGTCATGTGTAACTTTAAGCTCAACTACCACTGGACAATCTCATCCATTTGTGATTTAGGATGTTTAAAATATATATATTCATACAAATCCAAAAATCTTAGGTATACCATGTATTTTTTTATCAAGGGTGTTCGGGTGAACACCCTGGACGACACGTAGGTCCGCCCCTATTTATACCATGTGACGCGAGGCGTAAGCCTCAATGCACGGGGCGTAAGTCCCATGGATCTATGGGGCTTAATCTCATGTATATTCAAATTTTAGTTGTATTACTAATAAAATAAGCAAAAACAAACCTTACAATGATTTATGATTTTTATTTGAGATAAATATTAATAATAAATAACGAAGAACAAAGTATTATAATTATCATTTGAGAAATATCATTACATTAATAATAGAAATTTAAAGCAAAGAAAATTAAAAACGCTCGGGCGTACGTTTTAATGCCCAAAACTTACATTTTTATATTTAGGGCTTGCTCCTCAAATTTCAGGACTTATGCTTTATTAAATCTACATTTTTAATTTACGCCTCAGAGCATTTTTTATATGCCCTGCCTCGAGACTCACCCCACAAACGTTTTTGAAAACATTGCTATACTCTATAAATTATGTGTTGAATCAATACATTACCCCACCCATCTAACCCACCACCCCATCCCTCCCTAAAACCCATTTTTGTCCAGAGCACATACCAATAATACCTCTTAAAATCCAATTTTTTCCAAAGCACGTACCAATGATATCTTTACAAAAAAAAAAATTATTTACTCAAAACTTAATTAACAATATAATTTAGTAAAATTATAATTAAGCGTAGATTTAAAAAAAACCATATTTTTCTTTAAATATAAAGTAAATAGAATTATATCTGGTTCTTCAATGACTAGTGCACCATCTATACAATCAGCGGCAGAGCTACAATGTTTATTGGAGTTCGAACGAACTCATTAGCTTTTATGTAGATCCTATATGCGTACTGATAGATCATGTACAAATATATTTAAATTTTGCATGCGAATCCACATAACACTAAGGTGGATGGCGCAGTGGTAAGCACACACAACTCTGATTATTTGGATGGAGGTTCGTGCCCCACCAGCAGTAATACAATTTTCTGAATTTTCTTATTTTGGATAAAAGAATGTGTTATATGACTATCTCTTACTCATATTTAATTCAATTTTCCTCTATAGATTTTTATAAATTCTTTTTCAAACAATGAAACAGAAAATTGAGAATTAAAATAATTAAAAAATAGTGTCATACTCCAAAACAACATCTAACAATTAATCTCAAAGATAAATTAAAGTAACCAATCTATACTCTAAGATAATATTTCACTATATTGATTTCTTTAGAATCATCATAAAATGTTAAACCCAAATTCAATTTCTTTTTAAAAAGTTAGGGTTCTAATTTAAACTATACTTCATTGTTGTTGCTTGTTGTCAAAGTGCAGATCTCTGCCCCGGTAAATACTATTTGCTATTCTCAGTTCCTCCTCGACTCTCCATTTTCTAATTTTTTAATTTGTTTTTACATTGTATAACAATTTATTCAAAGATCTTATTTTTAATCTTCAATTTTAAAACCATTCCACGTATTAATAATTTTGATTATATTAATTAAGTTATTGTTTGCTTCTCGGAACATCAACTTTCAAGGCAAGGATGACTCAAGGGTAAAGTAAGTAAAACTTCCCCTCTAGGTCCAAAAATATTAATCGTAAATTTAAGAACTTTTATTTTAAGGTCCCAAAAATATTAATGGTGAATATAATAATTTTAATTTTACTTAAAATAATATTGAGATTATAGATTAAATATTCAAAATTTATACTAAAATATAACAATTATCTACCTTTTACCAAATAACATTTTAGAACATCAAAATAAATAACTCAAATATTCATATTAATAAATGAAGTATTTGAAAGTGTACCAAATAATGCATCATTTTTGTTTTCAAAACATAACAACTTGTCGAGTGAATTGCTTAGTTAGTATCTAAAAGAAAATATTACTAACATGCATGTTTAATCGATTTGTTTATAGAAATTGAAAAAAAGATAAATAACTCGATTGTAACCTAAAATTAAAGCAACTGACTCGCTTTACTTAAATAATGTGGCCAGGACCTCCAAGTCGTAGATGCGTCTCTACAATTCTACAATGATTAATGGATCACTCATATACCATGTGAGTGTTTTTTAAAGGAAAAAAAGAATATAAGTTTAACAACTTAGAACTAAAGTGCGATTACAACATTATTGCAACACTAATACATAAATTTAGGGTAACAGAAAAGACATAAATTTAGCTTTAAAGTTGTATTAAAAAGTAATGTATATTATTAAAGTATTAGGGCAACCTATTACAGACCTATACTACTAAGAAATGTATTTATTTACCCCTTTGGTCACCCACTCCCAGATACTATGTTAATGTAACACCCTAAAACGAACTAATGAACTAGAGATTTGTGATTGTTTCTTGAGTTAATTTTGTGATAAAATGAGTTATATTAGTGTCCTTAGGCAGTGTGTCAAGTTTAGTTATGTTTGGAGGTTAAACGTCCAAGAACGTCCATGACGTTCGCAAAGTGTGCCTTAGAGAGTGTTCATGTGTCTTGATGTATTTGAGTGAGTTTTACGAGTTCGTTTTGCTTGAAATTGATGTGGGATGTTCCTAATACCTAGAAGACTGTGTTTTGGGGTTTAAAATCTGGATAAGACCAAACCTAGGATCCACAAGGGGCCCTAGAGAAGGGCCCAAGACTTAGGTCCAAAACTGCCTGGTAGTGTCCACCAACAGGACGAGTCGACGACTAGTTGACCAATCGACGACTCGTCGACTTGGTCCGTCGATTGGAACTACAGGTCATCAGGTTTGGAGGGTTGCAGACCCAACCAACGAACCCCCCATCAACAGGGCGTTGGTTGACAGACGGTCCGTCGTTAAGGAGTCGTGGGTGCTAATGTGAAAAGCTGTTAAAAGACTGGCTTGAATTGGGGTGTTTGATAAATTCATCCCAAGTCTTTTATGAATCTAGGAAGTCATTTTTAGGTTTATTTAGGTATTTAAAGAGTTCCTAATTCTAAGACCTAATTTTAGACCTCATTTCCTAAAACCCAAAACCCCTCTCTCTTAGAACTCTCTCTCAAACTCCATAGAAGCTAGAAGTCAAGAAGGAGCTAGGAGGGCTGTTGGTGGTCGAGTTCTTCATCAAAATTAGTGTGTTTTCTTCTACTTGAGGTACGGTATCCATCCTTGAACCCTTTTACATTCAAGGAGTCATTTCTAAAAGATTTCAAAAAAGGTAATCAAACTCTATCTTTCTCTAGTTTTGATTCCAAGCATGGGTCTTCTTGTAAAAGTGTTTTATTGATTCAAATGTGCTTATTCTATTATTAATTGATGATTTTAATTTCAAAATCCTAATGAACTTATGTTTATGCATATTTCCAACTTTTAGCTTAAGAAATGGGTTAAATGAACATGTTTCTGTAGGGTATGAACTTTAGTTTCTTTATGTTGTTATTATGGTTTATCTACTGTGCTAAGGGCCATATTGTGATGAAATATTTAAGAATTGATTATAGATGGGGAGATCTTGGTTAAATGGCGAGTTGGTTTTATGGGATATCTCTTATTATGAAATGCTCTTGAGTGCTATGGTCCACCTTCCTGGTGGCAGTGTATACTTGTTGTATTTAGTTATGTTTGGTATGTATTGTGAGTATGGATTTGAAGGCCTAGTGTGTGAAATGAAGTGATAATGAAGATCGTTCTTCTAATGTGTATTATGAAGCTAGAATTGCATGTTTTGCTTAGTTTATGCCTAAATGAAGTAATGTATATGTTGAGCATGCTTAAGTGTGTATTGTGATGAATTAATGTCTAAACATGTATAGAATTGAATATAATTGAAATGGTGCTTATTTTCAAGGTACACTCATATGTAAACACACACACTCACACTTGAACGAATGATTGAAGCTAAGTTAAGTCAAAAGGGGAGTTTTGGGGTGAATACTCTATTAAGCATCATATTCGATGTTTGGATTAATTATAACTTCGCACCAATCGAAACTAGGCTATTAGATAGAATCCACTAAATCTATGTCGATAATTCTTTTCCTATCAACTATCCCCTTGGTCTGACAAATAGCAATAAGGCGAGTTCTAACGTGTGCACTCGTTAAAAAAACTTCCAGAAGAAAGAATTATCGATACATGCAATATCCTAGTTAATAATTGTTAATTATCTAGGATTATTTTGTTAATCACCCATGATTCCCACAACCCTAGTTGTGGATTTAGTTACCCATGCTTATAAGAACACAATTCATATTTGTTGAATGATAAATCATGAACTTACTTTCACAAGTTTGAAGAAAATCCAGAAATTCTACTTGAAACAACAAAATTCACTTGGGAATCGAATTTGGAAACTTGAATTAATTGACAAGTTCCAAAGTCAAATCTCCAAGAACTAAAGTATGAAAAATAACAAAGAATCCAACCCCAAAACAAGTTTTTATACCCTATTTATAAAGACATTATCCTAAAACAAAAGGAACACAAATAAGGAAAGCTTGTTAAGAAAATGCGGCTTCAGTCGAAGACCCCACAGACGGTCCGTCGATGGAACGACGGACCATCAACTGCCTCCGCCGGTCCACACTTAGCTTTTTCTTCAGCCTTCATTTTTGCATCTTCTCTTATCCAAATCGACGAAGCAACAGTACGGTCCGTCGATGGACTTATGGTCCATCGATGCTTCTCGTAGCTCCATACTTAGATTTTCTTCAACACCGAGTACTGGGACATATCCTTAATCTGATTGATGCTTTTCCAGGACGGTCCGTTGATCATTCGACGGACTGTCGATCCTTCCGTAGTCCCACACTAGGTAAGAATTCCCTGAGTTGCTTCCAGATTCTTGGACCTCCAGTCGAAGATACCTACAGTATGTCGATAGGACGACAAACCGTTGATGGCTTCATGGGTCACTTCTGCACTGATTTCTGCACAACCTTCTGCATTTCCATTTTGGACAACTTTCCTGAAAAACACAGATAAAACACATTAAAATTCTAAAAAAGGCCCTAGACACACACTAAACTTAAGGAAAAAGCATTGAAAGTACCATGAAACCACGGTACATCACCAACCCTAGGGATAGGATGAAAAAGTTTGTGATCGTAGTTTCTAGCTTAGTGGAGAAAGAGTGCCATACGACAATGCTTCTTAATGACATGGATATTTCTAGGCTCATGGTCTATGCACAACAAATTGAGGAGTCCAAAATTAGGGAGATAAGGCAAGAGGGTAAGAGGCCTAGGTCGGATGATTCTAGTCACCAAAAGCCTAAGAAAAGGCTCTATCACGAAGATTCTTCCATGGGAAACAAGGATAGGTCTCCAACTTAAAGTTTCCAAGGTGGTGGCCATATTTTTTAGAGGAGTAGGTGCCCTACTTGTGGGAAGCAACGTTTGGGTAGGTGTCTTGCTGGAATGGATGGTTGTTTTGCATGTGGTAATGAGGGCCACAAGATGAGGGACTGCCCTAACATCAATGCAAGAGGGAAAGAGGTCAATCAAGCTTCCTTAGATCCTAATGCTCCAAATAAGAACCCTTCCTATGGGATGGGAGCTAGGAAGGATAACTAATCTGGAGTTGATGGTTTTTATAAGTATTAACTCTTTATGATTGATGTTTTTTATGATATGAAGTGAGTTTATATGATTTTATAGTTCATATGATCATGTCATTTTGATGAATTGCTCAAATAATGAAATTTGAAATTTTTAGTATGTTTGGCAGTGTTTCAGTGAATGCTCATTATGAGGTTTTTACAATTTGGAAAAGTTTTGTATATGAGCATGTTTAATTTTGGAGAATGCAGTTCCTCCATGAAAGAAGGTTAAGGGTGAGTTTTGAAGTTTGTAAAGTTTTTTTAAAAGTGCTTATGTTGCTAAATGTTTGAAAATGTGAATGATTCTCCTTTCTAGTTGATGATTTGATTTTTAGTGTTTGATCTTGATTTTAACGTTTTATTTTATGCTAAGTGAGTCCTTGTTGTTCTTGAAGTTTTAGTGTTATTCGAGGACGAATGTTATTCTAAGTGGGGGAGAATGTAACGCCCCCAAATGAACTAAGGTGAATTAGAGCATTGTGAGTGTTTGTTGTGTTAATTTTGTTTGAAAATAAGTTAATTTAGTGTTCTTAGGCAGTGTTTGAATTTTGGTTAAGTTTGGAGGTCAAATGTCTAAGAACGTCCATGATGTTCGGAAGGTGTGCCTTAGAAAGTACTTGTGTGTCTTGAAGTGTTTGAGTGAGTTTTACGAGTTATTTTTCCTTGAAACTAATGTGGGATGTTCCTAATACATAGACAACTTATTTTAGGGGTTTAACGTCTGGGCACGACCCCATCTAGGACCCACAAGGGGCCCTAGATGAAGGGCCCAAGACTTGGACAAAACTGCCAAGAGCACTGCTCAATCGACGAGGCAGTCTACTGGGCATAGGCCCATCGACGCCACGTCGACAAGGGGTGTCGTCCCATACTTACTGGTAAGTCCACCTCCTCCCTTGATGCAGCACGGGCCGTCGACCAATCGATGCCCAATAGCTTGGGTCATCGATTAGCTACTTCCAAAATCTGCTGAAGTTGCTGCCAACTTGGATGTTTTTTATAAATTCACCCCAAGTATTTTTTAACCCTATGTCAATATTTTTAGTGTTTTAAGTTATATTAAGTTATTTTTAAGCCCTAGACCTAGACAAGACCCCTCATTTCAAATATTCAAACTCCCTCTCTAAGGAAAACTCTCTCAAAGTCATCATTGGAGCTAAGACTCAAGAAAGGCAATAAGGGGCTGGTTTGGAAGTGTATATTCACCAAAATTAGTGGGTTTACTTCTATATGAGGTATGGTATCCATCCTTGAACCTTCTTCCATTCAAGGAGTCATCTCCAAAAGATTTCAAAAAGGATTTTCAAACTCTATTTCCTTCTATCTTTGATTTTAAGCACGGGTCTTCTTGTAAAAGTGTTCTAATGATTTAAATATGTTTATTCTTGTATTAATTGATGATTTTATGTTGAAAAACCAATGAACTCATGTATATGCATATTTCAAACTTTTAGCTTAAGAAATGGGTTAAATGAGCATGTTTGGGTAAGGTTTGAAATTTTAGTTTTCTTATGTTGTTATTTTGGTTTAGCTACTACCTATGGGCCTTGGTATGATGAAATATTGAGAAATTGGTTATGGGTGATGATGGTTTGGTTATATGGTGAGTTGCTTATATTGTGTAGTCCTTATGATTAATTGCTCTTGAGTGGTATGGTCTACCTTCTTGGTGGCGGTGTTTATTTGATGAGTTTGATATTACTTAGTATGTTTTGTGAGGGTGTCTTTTAAGGTATAATATATAAACGAAGTGATATCAAAGATATGTCTTGTCTTGTGTTTTTGTGAAGTTAAATTGTATTTTTGCTTGGATTGTGCCAAAGTAAAGTATATAATTTTGTGAAGCATGTCAAGTGTGTGAATTGATGAATATAGGTCTAAAGCATGTATTGAACCTGTTGATAATGGAATGATGCTTATATGCAGGATGTTCTCATAAAAGTACACACACACACACACACACACTTAAATGTATGTCTGAAGCTAAGTTGAGTAAGTAGAAGAGTTTTGGGGTGAACACGCTTCTTGAATTGAGATGAAGTTTTTAGTAGCAACCTCACTATACCTAAGAGCTTTCTAAGATAGGTTAGAGGATGAATACCCTTCGTGAGTTGAGATGTGGTGTTCACTAGTTATCCTTAACCTATAGTATATAATGTTTAGAATCCGTGGGGAGTTATGCCTAGAACCAAGAGGATATGCAGAAGGGGTGGTTACACTTCGTGAGTGAGATGTTGTATTCCAATGTACCTCTTGAGTTGAATATTTCTCGTTAGTAGAGAATGAGATACTATATAGCAATCTCCTTATCCCTTAACTATGCGCCTCATAGGTGTAGCTATTGTGAAAGCCATGTAAAAGCTAAGAGAATGACCTTACTCTAGGCAAGTGAGGATCCCTCATCCTATAGGGGTTAATGTCGGGATTCCATGTCTAGCTCTCATGGTCTATGTCGGTTAAGCTAACCCCCACAAAAGTAATTAAATTGATAAGTCTTCTAAAAGAATGTACTACTTAGGTAGGTAGTGGAATGAGACGCTATATATCCATTGCACTAGGTAGGCATTCCGAAAGGGGGAGTCTTGGTGAGTCTTTTATGAATTGAATGAACTAAGTCTCCTAAAAGAACGTATTACTTAGGGTAGGTGGTGGTATGCGACGCTACCTATCCATTTGTCACATCCCAAGACCACACCGTAGAAGTTAAGGTACAATCACGGATTGTAACTGGTGTACTCGACCTCTCGGAGGTCTTATACAAGCCCTTTCGTATCATTCATTGCATAAACATAGTGAAAAGTAGTGCGGAATTAAAACTTTTCAAAAAACATAACATAGTCTTTAAAAATTCTTTCATATAAAGCAATAGGAAATACTAAGTCTCAATCTCATCATCTTAAGACACAAGAATACTTGGGACACAACGCATACTTCAAAATACAAAAATAGAAATACTTAGTCTATTACAATAGTTCAAATGGAAAACATAAAAGACATATATGCCCTCGAGCCAAATGAGGACATACTTTAACTTCTCTTGAATGATGCTATGGTCTAAGTCTTCACTTTTCAAAAGATCCTCACCTACCAAGAATTATATAGATAGATAAAAGCATGGATTTTGTACAACCACATGTACTAAGTATGACATTATGCATAAAAATCATGAAAATGGACTTTTATTGAAAATATACATATTTTCTTTTAGAAATCATATTATAATCATAAGAAAAACATTTAACAACTTAGAAACACATAAGATAACATTCAAACCAAAAATCACAACTTCAGAACCCACTTTACAGTACGCCCAATTCACTGTTACAGTGAATTACTTCAACGTATAGTGAATTTACTTGTTCTTCACTTTAGACACCCCTTTAGCATGTAATATTTTCACTTAAAGCTATACTAAGATTAACTTAATTCACACAAAGATATACCACCCATACACCCTATCTAGATGTGCCTAAACGACCCTTAAGATTACTTATAATGAGTCACATACACACTTAAATGCATCATAAACATCAAGGTAAGATTCTTCTGCCAAAGGTGACTCTAAGTCTCACTTGAGTGAGTTGTGAAGCGACCGCCCATACAATCCCTTACACATACACTTAACACATCCTATAAACTTCCTAGAATAGAATCATTCTCACTTAACACACCAACACGTAGATGATATGACATTCTCCTTCCAAAGTCTATCAAAAGACCTACTTAAGTAAATCAAGAAGAAAACGTCCATAGTGACCTCTTCAAGATTACCTAAATAGTCCATAAGACTACCTATTTTTTTAGATCATGTCCACAACACCAAACATCTTCCCTAACTAGAGTCATCCTCAAGACTTCAAAAGATAAGACATGAAGAGATTATTTCTGTCACGACCCAAAACCGAGCCGCGACTGGCACCCACACTTAACCTACTATGTGAGCGAACCAACCAATCTAAACCCCAACATTTCAAACATAATTAACAAAATACATTGCGGAAGACTTAAACTCATTAATAAAATCAATTCAAAAACTATTATTATCCCCAAAATCTGGAAGTCATCATCACAAGAACATCTATCTCAAATTTCTAAACTAAAACTGTCTAAGAACAAAATACTAAAAAGCTAGTCCATTGCCGGAAGTTCAAGGCATCAAGACTTGAGGAAGGAGACCCAGTCCAAGCTAGACGCATTAGCTCACCCTGAATTTCCGATGAAGTGAAGACTGGCTTGATCTACTGCTGAGTCGAAGTTGACGGAACGTTTGCTGCATAACACAAATAACAAAGGGAAACATAAAAGTAGGGGGTCAGTACAACCACACGTACTGAGTAGATATCATCGGTCAACTCAAAATAGGGAACAATATATATCAACAATAATGTAAATCAACTACAACACTCAACATGTAGCACAGCAATTACTTTATCATTAACAATTTCCGTCAAGTTCACACATGAGGTCTCAAGCCTCAATACCATACTCATTTGGGAAATTAAGTTCATTAGATTGAGTATATTCATTATCTTTCAAGATTCATTATCTTTCTTCCTCTTGTGTCGGTACGTGACACTCCGCTCCTCTACTTCTATCCTGGTACCGGAACGTGGCACCCGATCCTCATATTCTATCCTGGTGTCGGAACGTGACACTCCGATCCTCATATTCATTCTATCCTGGTACCGGAACGTGGCACCCGATCCTCATATTCTATCCTGGTGTCGGAACGTGACACTCCGATCCTCATATTCATTCTATCCTGGTACCGGAACGTGGCACCCGATCCTCATATTCTATCCTGGTGTCGGAACGTGACACTCCGATCCTCATATTCATTCTATCCTGGTACCGGAACGTGGCACCCGATCCTCATATTCTATCCTGGTGTCGGAACGTGACACTCCGATCCTTATATTCATTCTATCCTGGTACCGGAACGTGGCACCCGATCCCCTAATTCATCAAGCCTTCTTTTATACTAAGGCATCATCATTATCATTATATAATTTATCAAGCCTTCTTTCATACTAAGGCATCATCAATCTTATTATATAATGTATCAAGTGAATTAGGGTTCTTTCAAGATTTGGTATTCAATAGCTTCATCATGCTTTGTTAATTCATAACAATTTCATAATCATAATCATGCAAGCATACAATTAAGCATATAGACAGGTTTACAACATCATCAATACATATCATACACTATCAAGAGTTCACTACGATTATCGTAACATAAAACCATAACCTACCTCCACCGAAGAATTGGAATCCACAAGAAATTTCCCAAGCTTGCTATTCTCCTCAACCAATTCGATCGATCTGCTCTCTCTCTTTCTGTTCTTTCCCTTTTGTTTTACTCAAACCCTCTTTCCTTTACCCTAATTAATCATATAATTAAGTGTGAAAAAGGACAATAAACCCCTCTAATTCACTTAAGGTTACCCCTTTTAACCCCTAAGTAATTAGACTTATTAATGTTACCCCTCAATCTTTGTAATTAAGGAAAGAATAATCAAAAACGACCCTTAAAACGTGTGGAGAAATCCCCAAACTGCCTGGGATTGTGCAGCCTGTGACGGGCCGTCATGCCTGCGATGGTCCGTCACACAGGCCGTCGTGTCCTCCCCAGACTCCAGATGGCTGCGACGGCCCGTCACCCCTGTGACGGTCCGTCCTGGCCCCTCCGTCATGACGGTCAGAAACTCGTTTTCTTGCACCAATTTCTCAAAAGTTGAAGTGTTTTGCAACGGGACTCACGACGGTTCGTCGTGGATGTGACGGCACGTCCTGCAGGTCCGTCACAATTTACAGAGAGTCGATTTTCAGTACCCGATTTTCAAACTCTAAGTGTCATGGAACGGAACACCCACGACGGTCCGTCGAGCCTGTGACGGTCCGTCGTTGGGTCCGTGGTTTCAGCCAGTTTTTCCAGAATTTGTTCTGCTGCTCAAAACGACTAAACAGGTCGTTACAATAGATACCAATTTACCCATCGTTCGTCCCGAACGATCAAAAGAAGAAAGACCATGGCGAAAAGGAGTACCTGAATCTGTGAACAGATGTGGGTATTTTTCTTGCATATCTGCCTCCTTCTCCCAAGTAGCTTCTTCAACCGGTCGATTCTTCCATTGAACTTTGATGGATGCAATCTCTCTCGACCTCAACTTGCGAACTTCTCTATCTAATATAGCAACCGGTTCCTCTTCATAAGTCAAGTTCTCATCCAACAAAACTGAATCCCAACGGATGATGTAGTTTCCATCTCCGTGGTATCTCTTCAACATGGATACATGAAACACCGGATGCACTCCGGACAGCCCTGGGGGTAAGGCTAATTCATAAGCCACCTCCCCTATTCTCTTAAGCACTTCAAATGGTCCAATGTACCTTGGACTTAACTTACCTCTTTGCCAAACCGCATCACCCCTTTCATGGGTGAAACCTTCAACAAGACTTGTTCACCTTCCATGAACTCCAAGTCTCTAACCTTTCGGTCTGCATACTCCTTTTGTCTACTTTGAGCCGCCAAAAGCTTCTCTTGAATAGCTTTCACCTTCTCCATAGAATCTCTCAACAGATCAGTCCCCCAAGGTCTAACCTCGAAGGCATCAAACCAACCAATGGGAGATCTACACCTCCTCCCATACAATGCTTCAAATGGGGCCATGTCGATACTAGAGTGATAACTATTATTGTATGAAAACTCTGCCAAAGGTAAGAAACTATCCCAATGACCACCAAACTCTATCACACATGCGCGAAGCATATCCTCCAAAACTTGAATCGTTCGCTCAAAATGACCATCGGTCTGAGGATGAAATGCAGTACTAAGGTCCAATCTAGTACCTAATTCAGCATGCAATGTTCTCCAAAACTTAGAAGTAAACTGCGTACCTCTATCAGATATGATGGAGAGTGGAACTCCATGCAACCGAACGATTTCTGAGATGTAGATCTTGGCTAACTTTTCTGCATTGTAGGTCACCTTGACAGGAATGAAGTGAGCAGACTTAGTTAACCTATCAACAATCACCCAAATAGAGTCATACTTACCTAATGTCTTTGGAAGACCAACCACGAAGTCCATCGCGATTCTCTCCCACTTCCATTCAGGAATGGGCATTCTCTGAAGTGTTCCTCCGGGCCTTTGGTGTTCATACTTTACTTGTTGACAATTTGGACACTTGGCAACAAACTCAACAATATCTCGCTTCATTCTGCTCCACCAGAAGTGTTGCTTTAGGTCGCGATACATCTTGGTTGCACCAGGATGTATAGAATATCCAGAACTATGAGCTTCTGTAAGAATAGTGGTGATCAAATCATCGATGCGGGGTACACATACTCTTCCCTTGATCCTCAAAACACCTTCCCCATCGATTATTGCTTCCTTAGCCTCTCCTTGCAACACTTTATCTCGAATTCGCCTTAGTTTCTCATCATCAAACTGTTTCCCCTTAATCTGATCGAGAAAAGAGGATTTTGCCTCTACACAAGCTAACAGTCCTCCCTTCTCGTTTATTTCTAACCTCATAAGGTCATTAGCCAAAATCTGCACTTCTCTAGCCAATGGACGTCTAGAAGCTTGTAAATGAGCTAGACTTCCCATGCTTCCGGCCTTTCTACTCAAGGCATCTGCCACAACATTAGCCTTCCCCGGATGATACAAAATAGTGATGTCGTAGTCCTTTAGTAGTTCCATCCATCTCCTCTGTCTCAAGTTCAAGTCTTTATGAGTGAAGACATACTGTAGGCTACGATGGTCCGTATAGACTTCACACTTAACCCCATACAAATAGTGTCTCCATTGCTTTAGTGCAAATACTACCGCGGCCAACTCCAAGTCATGGGTCGGATAGTTGCGTTCATGCACCTTTAATTGTCTTGAAGCATAAGCAATCACATTTTCTCTTGCATTAGCACTGCACCCAACCCAGAATAGGATGCATCACAATAAACAATGAAGTTTTTGCCCTCTACTGGCAAGGTAAGGATAGGTGCGGTAGTCAACAAAGTCTTAAGCTTCTGGAAGCTCTCCTCACACTCATCCGACCATACAAATGGGACGTTTTGCTTAGTCAAGTTCGTCAATTGGGAAGCTATGGAAGAGAATCCCTTGACGAATCGGCGGTAGTAGCTAGCTAACCCCACAAAACTCCTTATTTCTGACACGTTTGTAGGTCTTACCCAATTCTTCACTGTCTCAATCTTAGATGGATCCACCATCACTCCATCCTTAGAAACCACGTGCCCCAAGAAGGACACTGAATCTAGCCAAAACTCACACTTGGAGAATTTCGCATACAGCTTTTCTTCTCAACAACTCTAACACCATTTTCAAATGCTCCTCATGTTCTTTCTTACTTTTGGAGTATATCAGTATATCATCAATAAACACAATCACAAAGAGGTCCAAGTATGGCTTGAAAATCCCGTTCATCAAGCTCATGAAGCAGCAGGGGCATTTGTAAGACCAAATGACATTACCACAAATTCATAATGCCCATACCTAGTTCGAAAAGCAGTCTTTGGCACATCCGTTGCTCGTATTTTCAGTTGGTGATAACCGGATCTCAAGTCGATCTTCGAGAAGACACAAGCACCTTGTAACTGATCGAACAAGTCATCAATGCGAGGAATGGGGTACTTGTTCTTAATAGTTACCTTGTTCAACTGTCGGTAATCTATGCACATTCGGAAACTCCCATCTTTCTTCTTCACAAACAAAACCGGAGCACCCCAAGGAGATGCACTTGGTCTAATGAAGCCTTTGCTCAACAACTCTTGAAGTTGAGCCTTTAATTCTCTTAACTCCGCGGGAGCCATTCTATACGGGGGTATAGAAATGGGGCGAGTACCGGGTTCCAAATCAATGCAGAAGTCTATATCCCTATCTGGTGGCATACCGGGAAGATCTGCAGGGAACACATCCAAAAACTCACAGACTACCGAGACTGACTCAATCGATGGTACTTGAGTAGTGTCATCCTTAAGATGTGCCAAGAAAGCTAGACAACCCTTACTAACCATCTTCTGAGCACGAATAAAGGAGATGATACGCACCGGATTGGGAGTGTAGTCACCCTCCCATACTAACTGTTCTTCCCCAGGCTTGGCTAACGTCACCGTTTTAGCATTACAATCCAAAATCGCAAAGTTTGGAGAAAGCCAAGTCATACCCAGAATTACATCAAAGTCACCCATTTCTAAGATAACCAAATCCACATAAGTGTTGCTCCCCACAAAATTCACCAAACAAGACCTATACACTTTTTCGACTATCACAGACTCACCCACCGGAGTAGAAACACGAATAGGTATGTCAAGTAATTCACAATGTAAATTTAGGCCATTAGCAAATGAGGAAGATACATATGAAAACGTGGAGCCAGGGTCAAATAATACAGATGCCATGCAATCACAAACCAAAAGATTACCTGTGATAACAGCATCAGACGCCTCCGCTTCAGATCTCCCAGGGAAAGCGTAGCAATGAGCCCCATTATTTGTTTGTCCGTTGCCCCTACCATGTTGTGTAGTAGTGGCTCCATTTTGACCCTCTCCTCTGCCGTTTTGGTGACCACCATTACCTCGGCCACCACGCCCTCCAGAATAACGACCTCTACCATTACCACCTCTTCCTCTAGCCATTGGGGGTCTGTAACTCTGGTTTGGACAGTACCTCTTAATGTGCCCAATCTCTCCACACCCATAACATTCTCTGGGTTCACGCGTCGGCCTTTCAGAGAAATGTTGACCGTTCTGAGGTGGACCCCCAACTACAGTCTGTAGTGAAGACTGTATCGGTCGGTTTGAGTGACCTCCGGAGTTCTGTCCTCTAGAATAAGAACCATTATACTCACCTCCCTTCGAAACCTCTTTGATGTAGACGTTGGGGTGAAGTCATCCGGTTTCACTCCTTCCACCTCTATCACAAAGTCTACCACCTCTTGGAAGGATGTTGCTGTTGCCGCTATCTGTAAGGCTGAAATCCGCAACTCTGACCTCAACCCCTTCACAAAACGGCGGATCCGTTCTTGTGGACTGAAACAAAGTTGCGTGGCATATCTGGATAGCGCGCGAAATTTAGCCTCATACGCGTTTACTGTCATCCTTCCCTGTTCAAGACTCAAGAACTCATCCCTCTTTCTATCTCTCAAGGTCCTTGGGATATACTTCTCCATAAATAGGGTAGAGAATGATTCCCAAGTCATAGGTGGTGCCTCTGTTGGTTGACACTCAACATGTGAACGCCACCACATTTTGGCGTTCCCTTGGAACTGATAGCTCACGAACTCGACACCAAACCTCTCTACTATTCCCATTTGTGTAGTAGTTCATGACAATCAACCAGAAAGTCATAAGCATCCTCAGATTCTGCACCCTTGAAGACTGGAGGTTTTAGTTTCAAGAACTTACTAAAAAGTTCATGTTGATCGTTTGTCATAATAGGCCCAGTAGTCAGACGTGGAAATGTGCCTATTCCCAATGGTGCATCCATGCGGGGAGCCATGGTAGCCGCATGTCGTATCTCTGAAACCGGAGGTGTTGGTGCAGAAAACCATTGGAGGTGCTTGACCCTGATCAGACAACCCGCTAAGATAAGCAAGTACTTGGTTGATCATCTCTGGGGTAGGTTGGGGTGGCATTTCCTCATTCTGCCCTTGTTCAGTTTCCCCTTCCTCACCCTCTCTTACTACATCCTCAGTCGGTGGAGGAGTCACCGCCCTAGTATCAGATGGGCTAGGGGCTCGTCCTCTCCCTCTAGAGGACGTCCTCCCACGACCTCTTCCACGGCCTCTTGCCGCTGTTCCTCCTCGAGCCACAGCCCCAGTGGCTGGCTCAGTAGTTTCTTGTCTTTCTGTTGTTGCTGCTGGTGCGGTCGTTGCTCTAGTTCTAACCATCTGCGAGATAGAATGAAGATGGTCAGATACCAATTTGTATCACCTAGATACCAATTGGACTCAAGTAATAGCACGAAAGAAAGAATGAAAGAATGGAATTTTCCTAAAGTCTTATAGCCTCTCAAAGAAAAGTAAAGGCGTCCCCCTACCGTTCTTTAAGACTCTACTAGACCTGTTCTTGTGTGATGAGACCAATGAACCTAATGCTCTGATACCAAGTCTGTCACGACCCAAAAACGAGCCGCGACTGGCACCCACACTTAACCTACTATGTGAGCGAACCAACCAATCTAAACCCCAACATTTCAAACATAATTAACAAAATACATTGCGGAAGACTTAAACTCATTAATAAAATCAATTCAAAAACTATTATTATCCCAAAATCTGGAAGTCATCATCACAAGAACATCTATCTCAAATTTCTAAACTAAAACTGTCTAAGAACAAAATACTAAAAAGCTAGTCCATTGCCGGAAGTTCAAGGCATCAAGACTTGAGGAAGGAGACCCAGTCCAAGCTAGACGCATTAGCTCACCCAGAATTTCCGATGAAGTGAAGACTGGCTTGATCTACTGCTGAGTCGAAGTTGACGGAACGTTTGCTGCATAACACAAATAACAAAGGGAAACATAAAAGTAGGGGGTCAGTACAACCACACGTACTGAGTAGATATCATCGGTCAACTCAAAATAGGGAACAATATATATCAACAATAATGTAAATCAACTACAAAACTCAACATGTAGCACAGCAATTACTTTATCATTAACAATTTCCGTCAAGTTCACACATGAGGTCTCAAGCCTCAATACCATACTCATTTGGGAAATTAAGTTCATTAGATTGAGTATATTCATTATCTTTCAAGATTCATTATCTTTCTTCCTCTTGTGTCGGTACGTGACACTCCGCTCCTCTACTTCTATCCTGGTACCGGAACGTGGCACCCGATCCTCATATTCTATCTGGTGTCGGAACGTGACACTCCGATCCTCATATTCATTCTATCCTGGGTACCGGAACGTGGCACCCGATCCTCATATTCTATCCTGGTGTCGGAACGTGACACTCCGATCCTCATATTCATTCTATCCTGGTACCGGAACGTGGCACCCGATCCTCATATTCTATCCTGGTGTCGGAACGTGACACTCCGATCCTCATATTCATTCTATCCTGGTACCGGAACGTGGCACCCGATCCTCATATTCTATCCTGGTGTCGGAACGTGACACTCCGATCCTTATATTCATTCTATCCTGGTACCGGAACGTGGCACCCGATCCCCTAATTCATCAAGCCTTCTTTTATACTAAGGCATCATCATTATCATTATATAATTTATCAAGCCTTCTTTCATACTAAGGCATCATCAATCTTATTATATAATGTATCAAGTGAATTAGGGTTCTTTCAAGATTTGAGATTCATAGCTTCATCATGCTTTTTAATTCATAACAATTCATAATCATAATCATGCAAGCATACAATTAAGCATATAGACAGTTTACAACATCATCAATACATATCATACACTATCAAGAGTTCACTACGATTATCGTAACATAAAACCATAAACCTACCTCCACCGAAGAATTGGAATCCACAAGAAATTTCCCAAGCTTGCTATTCTCCTCAACCAATTCGATCGATCTGCTCTCTCTCTTTCTGTTCTTTCCCTTTTGTTTTACTCAAACCCTCTTTCCTTTACCCTAATTAATCATATAATTAAGTGTGAAAAAGGACAATAAACCCCTCTAATTCACTTAAGGTTACCCCTTTTAACCCCTAAGTAATTAGACTTATTAATGTTACCCCTCAATCTTTGTAATTAAGGAAAGAATAATCAAAAACGACCTTAAAACGTGTGGAGAAATCCCAAACTGCCTGGGATTGTGCAGCTGTGACGGGCCGTCATGCCTGCGACGGTCCGTCACACAGGCGTCGTGTCCTCCCCAGACTCCAGATGGCTGCGACGGCCCGTCACCCCTGTGACGGTCCGTCCTGGCCCCTCCGTCATGACGGTCAGAAACTCGTTTTCTTGCACCAATTTCTCAAAAGTTGAAGTGTTTTGCAACGGGACTCACGACGGTTCGTCGTGGATGTGACGGCACGTCCTGCAGGTCCGTCACAATTTACAGAGAGTCGATTTTCAGTACCCGATTTTCAAACTCTAAGTGTCATGGAACGGAACACCCACGACGGTCCGTCGAGCCTGTGACGGTCCGTCGTTGGGTCCGTGGTTTCAGCCAGTTTTTCCAGAATTTGTTCTGCTGCTCAAAACGACTAACAGGTCGTTACAATTTCTTATGTCCTCTTCACACTTTAGCTAAGAAATCCTTAAGTCACTTTAGATTAGGTACTTATTCACTTACATACTTCATAGTCTAAGTCATTCGTTCATTAGTTCATTAAGAATCATACATCACATAAAGGACTTCAAGTAATGGTCTTGGACAAGACCTAGGAACTCCAAATAACACCTTCAAAGTCTATTGTGCAATGTCTAGATAGCGTCCCATGCCACCACCTAAACCTCATAAACTTCTTCAATGCTAATAGGTATTCCATATGATGAGAATAAACAATAAACGACATAGACCATGATATCTGGACATGGAATCCGGAGTTCTATCCTACTTCGATGAGGTTGTTCTACTTGCCAAGGGTAGAACTTAGACACATCCCATGTAGGCACATGGTTAAGGAATATGAAGGGCATACTTTGTAATCTAGTCTCACTATTTAACTAGAACTACTTCCCCTTACCATACTAACTCGGTGATATCCTTCTTTCTCATAGACTAATTCACACATTAGGTTCACATAAAAGGTTTCCATAACAAGTTCATAACCCAATCACATTTGCCCTACCAAATAAAGGTCCACTAGGGCTACCTCACAATGGCGGCAAGAAGCTCATGATGGATTTCCTAAGGATTAATATGATGCCGTTCCAGCCAATTGACCTTAAGTCTATCATTCCTTTACTTTGAAGGATACCATTACGACTTACGACTTCAAAAATCTTAACATTACCACTAAGTCAAGGTTTTCACATAAAAGACTCTTAAGTTCATTTAAGGTTACATGTCATTCATACATTCAAGAAAAGAGTTCTAACACCCAAAATCAAGATATCAAATATTCATGATTATATGTACATTAAGCAAGGGACACCCAGTCAACCAAGACAAGACATCACATGCTCACTTTAAGTCATAATGCATGACATTCTAAAATCACATAGGAACAACCCTAACGCTTTCAAGTTATCGTATATACTATCATAACATCATCAAGGTAATCAACATAGACTCATATAACCAAGTAGGAATAACCAAGACTCAACCCTAACACTATACACATAATGTCAAAGTCATAGTCTAACATGATCACCTAAGACAACATGAATAGAAGAACACATATATGACTTTACATGTAGACAAATATGGCAATGACTCACCTAATCAAATACACAAATATCCACATTACTTCAAGTAGTTGCCGACAAGGGCATGATCAACAATTGCATAAAATAACGCCGACAAGCCCACATCAATTGCAATTATAGCACATAACACCGCCACCATAAGTGGACCATACCAATCACAATAGAATCAAAGTACAAATAACATCAAAATAAAGTAAATAGGGCAGGATACCCCCACTTCATTCTCAACACCTCAATCCAAAGTCAACTTACTCAAGTTGATAACACAAGACCCTTACCCAAGACCATAACCAACAATTCAACATAAAAGCTACAAAAGTCAATGAATTAGGTAAAATCAAATGTAAATTAATCAATTGAATACAACCTAAATATCAATTTACTACAATTAACATCAATGAATAGCCCACATAAAATTACATAAGAATTCATCAACATTAGATCAATATCAAGTTACCTACAACATAATAAAAAACTAGGGTTCATCCAATTCATGGTTCATAGGTAATTTAGGTTAAAATAATCAATAAAATATCAATAAAATAATTATTCAATGTTTAGAAATCATTATTGCAAGAACCCATGGTAGAATCATGAAATTGGTCAATTCAACTTTGAAAACTTAGAAAACATCTTGGGAATTGAGGCTCCTTGATGAAACATGTTTGAAGGATAAATATCCATACCTTGATTAAGATAATTCTTCACTTTGATGAAGAATTTCCACTCAAAATCTCACACCAAGCTCTTCCTTGATTTTGGACTTCAATGGAGTCTTTGGGAGTTCTTAAGGGATTTTAAGGTTTTGATTTGGAAGAATGAAATATTCTAAGTGTTAAACACTTATATACTTGTTTAAAATATCCAAAAGACACTTAATAAACCTCCAATACTCTTATTTGGATGTGGGGTGAAATTACAAACATCACCCCTTAACTTAACAGTGAGGTGCGCGTAACACAGGTTCATAGACGACTAACCCATCGATGGGGCGTCAATCCACTTACAGGACCGTGTTGTCCACTGTCGATTTGTCAGAGCCTGGAAAATGGAAGCTTGTACTCATAGGATAAGTATCCAATGACTCCCACCATGTACGGGGCGTCGACCAGGCCACTGGCCGTCGATTGCCCTCCGTAGGTGGACTGCCTTTGGGAAGTTTTGGCAACAAACATGGGTCCTTCCTCAAGGACCCTTGGTTGGTCCTTGGGAATGTTTGCTCGGATTTTCCAACCCAAACATGATATTATATGAGTTTATCACCTATCACATGAATTTTGTCCAAAACAAAAATGTGAAACTCGAACACAAGGTCACTTCAAGGCACATCTTTCGAACGTCATGGACGTTTGACCTCCAAAATCCACGAAACTCGACACACTTCATATACATGATATATATAATCATTTAAGGATATTAAAACCTCATGAATCACACATAAACACATAGAACCACATATGAGGCACCTAGGTGACTTAGTCGTCGAATGTCTTGGTCGTCCCTTGGCGTTTGACTTCCAATGCACCTAATACTTTAGACACTTCCTCAATAACATATAATAAAACTATTTAGGAATTTATACCATAAATACCAACATGTTATACTCTAGTTCATCTAAGTCATTTTCGGGGTCTTACACTATTGCACTAAGTAGACCTTTCGAAAGGGGAGTCTTGGTGCTAAGCCTTCTAAAAGAGTGTACTACTTAGAGTAGGTGGTGGAATGGGATTCCATATACTCATTTCACTAAGTAGGCATTCTGAAAGGGAAGTCTTAGTGTGTTGCTCGAGTGTTCTCCTGATGTCTTGTCATTGAGTGGGGACTTGTTCTCCTGAGGTGAGTAAGCCAAAATGGTTAGTGTTGAGGATCACTTTGGTGTGCATTGAAGGAGGTGTATGTGCACTTCCTTCATGTATTACCTTGGTGAGTCTTTGGATAACCTTAGTTAGGGAAAATCCTACGGAAATGAGTTCACTTCCTCTTTGCTTGGCCTTGGGAGTTCACTATTTTTGGAATAGGGATAGTTTACTCTCAAAAAAATTAAAATAAAATGAATTCGCTGTAATTTGGGAAGCTTACTGTAAAATGTTCTTTTTGCTTAAAATCACGGAAATTCTTCTCCAAGTGTTAAATGATTATTATTATGTTGTTTTACTTCTATATTCTTGAGTATTTTACTTAATTGACATGAAAATGTGTTTTTAGTAAAATGTCCCTTTTTGCATGTTTTTTTTATATGTCATACTTAGTACATTATTTGTACTAACCCCATACTTTTATATACTTTATAAGTATAGGTTTGGAAGCAAGAAGAAGTCTAGAAGGTGAAGCTTGTGAAATCTACTCTCTCAAGATTTCGTATGTCCTCATATATTCGAGGACATAGTCTATGTTTCTTAGTTTTGTTACTAAGACTTATTATGTATTTTCTTTCAATGTAAAGGTCGGTGTCACTAAGATATTTGGTCGTGTCTTTATGATTGTCTTGTGAAGATGAGACTTCCTTAGTATTTTATGAAAATTTTTTCCTTTATTAAATTTTTCTAGAAAAGTTTTAATTTCGCACTACTTTTCATGTCTTATATAATGAAAAATAGTTAAAGGGACTGTACAAGACCCCAAAGGGTCAAGTACGTCTTGTCATGACCCAAGGGTTCTCCCTAACTTCTGGGGGGTGCTTTCTGGTCGTGTAAGTTAGAATGAGAGTCATTTTCCTCCTAATGATGTCACATATTATATTAACCTAAACTCGATTCATTTCACCAAAAACCATTTATTTAATTTAACCCAAACCCAGTCACTCAAAACCATTTTATTTCATCCATACCTAATAAATTTTATTCACCTGTTTAATTTCTCGAAGAAAACTAAAACCTAATTGATAAAATTCGACCGTCAATCAAAGACGTTGCTAAAATTTGATAAAGATTTCTTTGATTTCATAGAGTTTAAGTCATCCGTTGATTTCTTTTATAATAGTCATATTGGGACAAAGTTAATGGTTACAATTGAAGAGTTCATTGTTTGGTTGAAGAAAATCAGAGGTACTTAGGATTTGGTAGAACATTTATTGTGTAATTGTCTACATTGCTAAAAGTTAGGCTCCATATCTCATTATTTCTATTTTTATACGGTTTAACCTAGGGTTTCTATTTGTCTTTAGTTTTTTTTCCCTTCAAATTCACAATATTTAATACGGTAAATAATTTCATATGCAATAAAGGAAATACTGACACCTATAATTATAATTTAGTATGACACTTTTTTTGTTGTATGTGTTTGTCGCGATGGAAGATCAACTCTAATGTAACACTCCGGAAATGCCATGACTTAGACTAGAGATTAATCTATTGAATAGTGTTTAAAATGATGTTTCTGGACCTATATTAATGTAATAAGTTAATATATAAAAGGTTAGAGCCGAAACGACAAAGAAAGACCGTGACGTCTGGAAACTAGCTAAATTGAACTAGTTGACGTCCCTATGTTTGGTGAAGGTTTTGAAGTGTCAAATGAAGTCTTAAACTATTAAAAAAGATTTTAGTTAGTTAGTATGTAGTACAAAAGGTCCAAACATCCGGTAAGGACACCTCAAGAAACACCCGAAGGGTCCTTGGGGAGGACCCAAACATGGGCAAGCAAGATGCCAAAGCAGCCTGCGAGAGTCAAGAACCAAGGGGCTGCTGCACGACGGGCAGCCCACACGAGGTTCACTACTTCAAGAATTGGGAGTCAGCTTCGCAACACGGAGCTGTCACGAGGCCCACTGCCTCGACCCAAAAATTTAGAAAAAAAATTGAAATTGGCCCCGCGACCGTAGCCACTTTCCAGATTCGTTTAAGTCGTATTTTTTGTAATTTGACTTCACAAATGAACCCATTTAAGTGAAGGGTATTTTGGTATTTTATGGGAAGACTATATATTGATTTTAAGTCAGTTTTAGACAACTTTTACAAGCTTCAAATCAAATTAAACGAATTTCTCTCATCTCTCTCAAGAATGCTCTCTTTTTCAAAATCCATTGAATAACAAGAAAAGCTTAAGGAAGAAAACGAAGACTTCAAGTTTTTCAATCCAAATTCATGGATTATTCCTCAATAAGGTATGAGTTTTTCAATCTTGGCATTTTTTCCCCAAGAAGTCCTTTCAAAGATGATTTTCAAGAATTCAACTCCTAGGATTTTTACTCTACAAAACGGGTTTTCTTCCTAACTCAAGATTTATGACTATTGACGAAAAACAATTATTTTCTATGGTTAATTAAGTATTTATTGTTGGGTATTTGACTTGTAATGTTTGAATTTCTTTTAAAGCATGTTTCCTCTGTAAATGATGGTTTTGATTGGGTTATATTTATTACTTGATAACATGTAAACGTTGGGATTGGAACTATGGTTTGAATGAACTCTTTAATGACCCTCTCCCTTATCCTTCCATACAAATTGGTCTTGTCTATGACTTGAAGAGTTGGTATTGATTATATTATTGAGTATTTCACTATGTTGTTGGATGATTGTTGTATATTGAACATAAGTTCTTGATAAAGGTTTTTGGAAGCAAGAGGTAAGTCTTCTAAAGTCGTGATTACTCTATCATGCATATGTTATCCTATAAATGATGTTACAATGTTATTGAAGTATGTATGATGTTGCTATGTATATATGTTGGGCTATGTATATGTTAAATATGAGATCATGATAAGGATATGATAATGCAAGTTTATGATATTCTCTTGTATGCCTTACACTAGATGATTATAATATGTCAATATCACAAATAAGGGTTGTGATGAAGGGAAATTCTCATCTAAACGAAATTATGATCATGTTTATACAAGGAGTTAATCTCCTATGACTTATGATAAGAATTATGAATAAATGATGATCTAAAGGTTATTCAAAAATGGACTATAACTTAGCACCGAGTGAACTAGATATGAGATGTGTCCCTTCCCTACTTGGAAGGTAGGTTCACAATGACTCTAATGAGATAGAGGCTGCAATATGATGTTGTCACACCCGGATTATGGAATCCAAATTCAACCACCGTCCTTAACCTCTCAGAGGTCGGAGACAAGACTCTTCTTAGCTTTCATTACAATCATACAGCTAAATATGCGGAAAATTTAAAACTTTTAATACTTAATGAAGTGTACATAGAATTCATATGATACTGCATAAGAGTGATATTCTAATAAGCTCAAACTAAAGCAACCATCTATTAAATATTAAACAATCAAAATAGAGAATCATAATAATAATAATAGTTTGCCAATCGACCTTATTACAAATGCTTGAACAAATGTTTGAAATGAAATGCTAGGGGACTACATCCACCAGCTATGTCTATTGTACTAAATCTAGAATAATAAAGTGTAGCATCCTCGAACTCAATAGGACCTACCAAAGTCTAGAGATCGCTTATTCAAATTGCTTCGTCGAATCTTCAATCTTCTGTAGAACCTGAACCTATAAAAATAGTAATAATATATGGGGTTAGTACACACTTATACTAAGTATGGGTTTATGAGCATAAACATATAAGGATTATGCATGATCAAGGAAAGCTCTTCCTAAAGCAACATGATGTTTCCGGAAAGTTAAGTCACTTTACTTTCTTAAATTGTTATTTCTGATTCATGCTATGATTATGACATGTTCTCATGCAATTAATACACACAACTCATTTTATATATGAACAAAATACCTTGGAATCATGAACATAATTTTAGAACAACTTAAACAAAACTTAAGAAATTTGCTCCCTTAGGCTGAGAGCTCTTCCCTCCAGCCTTAGTTTATTTTTTAGTCTTTTTCTTCTTTTTGTTGTGTAATTAAATGATATCCTTTGATCTTATGTTTTACTTACAAGTGCAATCATTCATTGTAGTCTCATACCTACAATAAATCAAGTAAGTAATCCAAAAGACTAGAAGTGATTTGGCTATCTCACTTACAAGTTATATTTTCCATTCTTATTAAATTGGGCATGAATGTATTTATATGACAATATTTATTAGCTATGACCATTAATTGGTTGTTAACCTAATATATGAATCTTTGAGGCATATATTCATACTCCAATTTTTTTGGCATAAACCACTAACTTGTTTAGACTTCATTCTTATCAAACACTGGTGATTGACATTCTTAAGCTCTTACTTACTTAGCTCACTTTGAACATAGGTTTCTACTTCTTTGATATGTTGTTCACTGTGAACATGCTACTTTCATTCTTTCTTACCTTCTTTAAAGAATTCTTTAGCATTAACAGAAGTAGATCATGCGAGCTAACATGAAATCTATTTTCTCCCCCACACGGAAAAGAGGCGGTTCACCAGTTAAGGTTAACAAGGTCAAGTGTCTACCCCACACCAAAAAGGAGGGTTCACCGGATAAAGTGAAACCAAGTCAGTGTCATCCCCACACCGAAAATAGGGGTTCAAAACTGAAGTGAACCGAATACTTTCTTGAGATTTAATTGAAATAGATCATGTGAGCTAAATATGAAATCTAGTGTCTTCCCCACACCGAAAAGAGGTGGAATCACAGGCCAAAGTGAAATCGAACTGCCTAGCATTCTTAGGTGGAGGCATCCACTAGGTAGTTCCCCTATGCTGGAAAATATAGTTTGAAGAAAAGGAGACACACGGAGACCCTGGTCCATCTGGGTGGTGATATTGTCTCATGAGGCTTGCATGTGCTGGCACAAGCTCATTGCTAATCTATCGGTGCTAAAATCAGATCTATTTTACTTTATTATCTCTTAGATTTGACTCAAACATTATAGAAGCTTGCTTCTAGTTATGACGTTTACTTAACTCTATGGATGAGTGGTCATCCCTTTATTTTCTTGATTAATATGAACTTAAGTCTTACATTATCATCATGGTGCGAGTGAGACTTGTCTCACAGACTCTAGCACCCTCTTATGTGAGTATTTTGACATAATCGATTAAGTGTAATTGAGACTTGTCTCACTTCTTTTAACACTCTATATTAGTTCAATATCCTAACTTGAGATTTCAGTTATTTCATTACTCATCTTAACTTGTTCAGCGTTTATTGGCACTTTTGTACAATTCTTTATGAAAGTTATAACTACTTATTCAATGCTATTACGTTCACAAGTTCGTCTGGATAGAGTATGTTGGGACTTCTCCCATTGATTGGCATACCCTAGGTTATGAGTTCTTTGATGTAGATATTTGTATGACTTTACATGATTTGGAAGTAATATGATTCGACATAGTTTTGCTAGCCAATTTGTTGGCATAAATCACAATTTCACTAGATACTTTTCATAACATTATCACTAGCCACGCCACTTACTTCATAAATACATTATAATAATCTATAATGTTAAACAAGACAACTTTAACCTATGTTTAGCCTATTAAACAATTCAACAAAAACTTAAAACAATTTCATCTTCTCAAACACAAGTAGGCATTATAAGATTTAACATTCATGTAGATAACACCCTAAGTATGCAGATCTAACAAGTAGGTTTCATTCGACATTATAATCACAGAAACATACATATAATAATCAGTTAACACCACATACAAATAACATGCTCGAAATTTATATGATAGATGTCACGACCGGAATCTAGACCCCAGACGAGATCGGCGTGGTTGACCTCTCAAAGGTCGCAGACAAGCCTACATACATCATTCTTACTTCATCTAGGTTAATTTTAGCGGAAAATTTGAACTTTTTTTTCTTATTTCATGCTAAACATTTTAAACTTTACATCATAGGCAAATCAACCATCTAATATAGAGATAATCAAATGAAAGAAACAGTTCATACTTCCATTAAACGTATTCTTGCCAAAACGACACCATTACAAAGTCTGAAATGAAAGTTAAAAGAAACACTAGTGGAACATTCTCCACTAACTAAAGCCTACATCTAAGCTAGATAATAACAGTAGACATCCTCAAAATCATGAGGGCCTACCATGTCTGGATCAGAGCTCCACGTCCGGATAACTGCAACATCAACCTGTAAGCTTTAGCGTCCACCGGTGCCTGCACCTAAAAATATAGAGTTGTATGGGATTTGTACACACTTGTACTAAGTATGGGTATATGCAAGCACACACCAAGGACATGCATGAGTAATAATAGCTCTAGCCTAACAACATCATTATGGAAAGTCAAGTCAGTGGACTTGCCAAATTGATTAGGAAAGTTAGTGAGCTTTCCAAATTTGGATTAGGAAAGTGAGTGAGCTTTCCAAATTTTTATTTGGAAAGTCATGCCATGAGAGTAACATGCATCATCATATTATAATATTGCACACATCACATAACATCTTGCACATAGCACATAACATATTGCATATATCACATAACATTTTTCATATCATTTCGTTCGTATGCCATGAGACCTTGGAATCATGGACTTGACATCAAGAATTCCCCAAATGAGGGCTCAACATATGGGACCTCAACTAGGGAGCCTTATTTATGAAACACAAAAAGTCTGCTTCATTCATTTATACGTACTTCATTTCATTTCATTCATAGACTAGTGTGAAAACCAGCTATACCTAGTGTTATTACTTGAGTCTAGATCACCTCTTGATTATCCTATCCTAACACCTTGGTATCATTCATTTCATTATGTGCATCATTTGAGGTTGGCCTCATTCATTCATTTGGAACTTTACCTTTAACCGACATATATCATGTGAGCATCATGAAATCCAGTGTCTCCCCCACACCGAAAAGAGGTTGAATCACCGGCCAAAGTCACCAAAAACATGCTAGCGTACATGGGAATTGAACCCCGTCAGATCCCTATATTGGCAGTATAGGTTCAAAGATTGGGAGATGTAAGGAGACCCATACCCAGCATAACGGACAGTCTCATCTCATGAGAGTTACGTGAACCTCCACCCTTCCCGAAAGAAGGCATCAACGCTCATATCTAGTCTATCGGTGCCCTATTTAAAGTTCCATTACATTCAACTCATACGTCTTGGAAGCTGACTTCTAGTATAAGGACATCATAGATCTTTAGTATTAAGTGTATTTTGATCTCAATACTTTCATTATAGTGTTCATAGAGACTGGTCTCTTCATTAACTTCATACTCTCATCGGTGAGTACGTTTTGGTAACATTTACTTAGGCTCATTTGAGATTGCTCTCATATTTTACATTAGCCTCATATCATGTTTTCACCACATTCATTAATATTAGCACATTTATTCTTAACAATTACTCACCCCTTTTTACGTGAGTGTTCATTTCATCATATGCTAATGCACTTGTCCATTTAGTGTGTTTCACACTCTTACTTAACCCTTCTAGGATTTCATCATTTCGTTGTTCATTTCATCATTTCATTGTTCATTTCCTCATTTCATCGTTCATTTCATCATTTCATTGTTAATTTTATGATTTCATCGTTCATTTCATCATTTCATTACATACATCTTAGTTTCACTTATTTTTAAACGTATGCTAGACTTCTGGGTCTATACATACAAGCCATGAGGCTTCATTCATAGTTTGTTTAAGTGATTCATATCTTCCAAAGATTATGTGGTACAAGACTTATTCATTTTGTATGTATTCCAAGATCTCAATTTCGATCTAAGTAGGAAACATTATTCTTGAATATTTAATTCACGTATGACTTATGTATTAATACGGTATTCGGACAAAGAAACTGGGTTTTGAATCCCTTGGACAACACTTACATTACATTATTCATTTTGATTTAATCCATGAGGCTTGGGGACCCAAGATCGAGCCCCTACGGCTTCATTTTATTTTTCCCTTAATTTTTCTCTTCATTTTAGATGTACCGTGGTTTCACGGTACTTTCAATGCCTTTTTCTTAAGTTTAGTGTGTGTCTAAAGCCTTTTTGTATTGATTTTTGTTGTAGTTTTCTATTTATTTCCAGGAAATCTTTCCAAAGGTTCAGAGATTTTGAGCTTAAATTGTAGAAGTGAACGGACCCCATGACGGTCCGTAGGGGTCAACCGTCGTTAGACTATAATGGCTGCTAAAAGAAGTTGGAAAATTCTGACCAAGTGTGGGAGTACGGAAGCTCATGACAGACCGTCATAGCCACGACGGTCCGTCATGCACATTCGTCAAGGCTAACAGAGAGTAGTCCTAGTACCCAACTTCAGAATATTATAAGTGTCGTGGAACGAAGCCCCTCAACGGATCTTCGTGCTTGAAACGGTCCGTCACACCTGTCCATCGAGGGTAACAAAGAGTTGATAAATAAAGCAACAGATATTTGTGCGTAGTATGGAACGACGAAAGCCACGACGGTTTGTCGTAGTCACGCCAGTCCATCACAAAGGTCGTCGACTCAGACGCATTTTGGCAGATTTTTCCTTATAGATTTCCCTCTTTTATTAGGTTTTATTTTATTATAATAGTTCAAAAAACCTCATTTTTGGGGTTAGACATTTGGATATTTTTCTGTTTTATTGTCTAAGTATTGAACTCTTGATTTTGGGGATTTGGTATTACTTTTCTGGAATCAATTATTGGTGTTTTGGTGATTTATTCAAGTAAATTTCTGGATTTTGTTAATTCTCATCAAAGTAAGTGCATGAATTTTTATATTCTCAATATGAATTGTGTGATTATTAGCATGAGTAACTAAACTCAATAACTAGGGTTGTGGGAATCATGGGTAAATAACAAGGTAAAAGCCAGTTAAAATAAAAATTCTAGAATAGTGTCTTGCATGTATTGGTAATTCTTTTGCTTAGAAGTCCTTTTAACGGATGGACAACGTTAGAACTCATCTTATTGCTACTTGCCGGACCAAGGAGGTAGATAATAGGAAAAGAATTATCAACATAAATTTAGTGTATACTATCTAATAGGCTAGTGTCGATTGGTACTAAGTAACAACTTAGTCAAATATCGAATATGATGGTTAATATAAGGTTTAGTAAAGCAACACACGTAATTGGACCAAGGTGCGGAGTGAAATTCTCTAGATGCCGGACCAAGGATTTAGAGATACCTAACTTATCACATTACATGCAAGATACTATGAAAGGATTGTTATAGATGGAATTAATGAGTTAGGAGCTTGTGGGGAACACTTACGCCCTAGTTTTTCTAATTACTTGATTAAACCTCCAATACTTGAACCAGTCACTTCTTTACTTTAATTTAGCTAATTTCATTCATTAATCAAAACCCCCTTTTTGTTATTTGTTTTTGGAAAATAATTGTTAAATAGAAGTAATAATAGAATAAAGTTAAGTTTGAACCATTTTCCTCGTGGAAACGATCCCAACCTCACTAAATGGGTTCTTTACTTGATACAACCACTTTTACTTCATTTCGAGAAGTAAATTTGAGTGTATCAATATTTCACTCAATGGGACTAAGAGGATATGGGATCATACCCCCACAACCTCATTTACTTTTTGTTTCCAATTCTTTTAATTTCTCTCCTTTTGCCGAGGGGGTCTGGGTTCGAACCCCCACAACCCCACTTTAGGTTCTTTTCCTTAATTTCCCTTGGTTCTGCCCAGAGGTCGTGTGTTTGATTCCCACGCGCCTCAACCTTTATTTTTCTTTTAATTTTCTTAAATTGAGTGAGAGGTGGTGGGTTCGAATCCCACTCCTCTCATTTCTATTTTCATAATTCATTTTCCAGCCAAGGTCATGGATTCGAATCCCACATGTCACATTCCATTTTTCTCATCTTAGTTGATTGCTTTTAACATGGGGAGGTCATGGGTTCAATCCCCAGTGATATCACATATTTTAATTCATTTTTTCATAGCATGAAAATGTCATTAGTTTGGCCGAAACTCATTAACAAGCTGCTGGAAATTTTTGCAGCCGATTTTCTCACTTCTTTCACATTGAAGGTAATGAGCATGTAGAATAGAAAAAAGCTGAAATAAAACATAGATGAACAAGCACAAAAGCAAGTATGATAGTCGAAACATGATATATATTGAATTCTGAGCTAACTGGATGCAATGACCAAATTTAATACATGTCGAAACTGAAAACTAACTGATCTGTAAATATGGTCAATGAAGAGACTGATCGAATTGTGGGAGCTACTAATAACCGATAATAAAACCACATGAGCTAAATGTGGAGTCCGATGTATACTCTCCATTTAGAGGATCCAATATACCCTGCTAGTGGTATAAAGGGATGCTGGCATGATCACTAAACTGATGCCCACAGAGGGGACTTACAAACTGCTTGGCTAGTAGTTCTGGGACTAATAGAGTTCGCTAGTCCAACTCGGTATTATGCTACTACCAATGAATTATGTAATTAATGGATTATGACTGAGTTTCTGAACTGGATAGCTCCAAACAAAATGTGCAAACTTAGAATGCAACAATTAATCTGATAATTATGCATTTTTACCTGAGGCATGTATATTATGTATATCTCAAGTAACAGAGGTTGAATATCGATCCATGTCCAGTGCTTCTCAAAGGTTGTATGGCTTCGTGGATTACTTGCTGAGATTGAAGTTCCTCAATCTCATCCTACTCCACTCCATGCTATATTACAAGTGCCATTCAGATTGCTACTAATCCACTTTTTCATGAGAGGACAAAACACATCGAAGTAGATTGTCAATATATACGAGAAGGTGTAGATAAAGGAATCATTACTCTCCCTATCGTAGCTAATGCATTTACAAAATTCATGGCACGACAATGCCATCAATTTCTAGTGGAAAAATTGATGATTCTTCATCCACCGACATCAATTTGAGGGGGGATGTTAGCATGATGAACATCTAAATAATTGTATATATTAATGCTATTAGATAGTGATATAAATTAGCATGATCATACACATTTGTTGTAGAATCAAAGGAATAAATATTGTGATAGAATAACTGATTTGGAGGGATAGTAAAGCAGATTTATAGGGATTGAATACCAGATCTGTAGAGATAGAATAGTTGATCT
The DNA here is from genome assembly GCA_027705065.1 of Solanum peruvianum. NCBI lineage: Eukaryota > Viridiplantae > Streptophyta > Magnoliopsida > Solanales > Solanaceae > Solanum > Solanum peruvianum. The sequence goes on along the minus strand of JAKWJD010001758.1, from coordinate 10,775,767 downwards.
TTAGGGATAGGAATGACAAATCTTTTGGGATGTGTAAAATTTATTCTCTATATATAATAGAAAGACTCTAACTTTGAGAGGCATTCAACAGAAAATTGACATGGTAGACACCCTAAAAGGAGTTACTTTCATTTATCTTTGGTAAAAACTGTGATATAGATATCATTTTTATGTTGGTTTCTTTTCCTTTTGGTGAAGAATCAAGATATCCGTAGTTCTTCGGGAGAGGACTTGATTTTTCAAAAGTTAAAGAGTAATTGAATCTAAATCACGGAATTGTGGGGTCATTTCTAGTTATGTTATTTGTCTCGTGATGCCATTGCTTACGTTTTCCTCCCTTTTTCTTTGCCAGGGGAGGTACTTAAAGAATGACTTTTAAAGTTTGACATGATCAAGAAACAGGACTATGACTTCACAGTTTTTTTCTAAATTTAAGCATGATTCTCTATCTACAAACGAGAACATTGAAAAGATCAAGAGGTTCAAGATGACGTTCGAAGAGATTATGGTTTTCTTGGGGGTTAACAAGCATGATATTCAGGTACTCACAAGGAGAAGATGCATTGGATAGAGAAACTCATAAGTTTCTTTCTTAGTTCATATAGGCCGCGTCATCGTTCTTTTTCTCTACTGCAGGGGCAACTTCCCCAGTCTACCTTATAGATTCAGCAACTACAGTCTCTTCTTTGTCAAACCAATCAACTGATGCAACATGAACATGGTTCCACGGCGGCAATGCAATAGAATAACCTCACCAACCCGCAACATATTTCCTTGTCAAGCATATCGACAATTTACAACTCCCAGCAAGAAAGAATAATCTCACCAGCTAGTTGCTTTTCTCAACAGAATCCTGTCAACAGTCCTCAAGAAGTAAACATAAGCTCATTATGTTCACAAAATGGAATGCACCCAGTGCAGGAAAACCTCGGTGCCCTATGGCCAAGTTCAAGTGTCGTGCAACAATCACTTCTTAAATTGCATGAGCAACAAATGTTGCAAGATCTGCAATAAAGATAGATGTATTAGCAGCAACAAGATTTTCATAGCCAATAGTTAATGTAGCATCAACAACTTTTTCATAGACATCAGTCAATGCAACAACTGTTAAGGAAATTACAACAACAGACTGCGCAACTGCCAGCCCACAGGATGTCAAAGCTTCACCAATTGTCTGATGCTAATGACCTAATGATGAGGCAGCAAATGGGATGAAAACGGGAGTTTACAGCAACAGCAGTCAGTGGGCCAGTGTGTTGGATTTCATCATCCACAAGTATAATCAGAAATATCTCTATCTCAAGCCTATCAGGCATTATCTCCTCAGGTATGTATCTCCCAGACGTGATAATTATACTCAATCCATAAAATATTGATGACATACAAGTGGAGATACTGCCTGGTAGGTTTGACATGGAGATATTGTTGGATTTTATAAAGGTGTGAATGAAAAATGAAGAGTTGCGACTCTTATGAAGAGTTGTGACTTTTATGAAATGTTGCGACTTTTATGAAAAGTTGTGACTTTTATGAAAAGTTGCGACTTTTATGAAAAGTTGTGACTTTTATGGAGAGTTGTGACTTTTATGAAAGGTGACGACCTTTCTGAAAGATTGTGACTTTTTCAAAGGTTTGTGACCTTTCCGGTAAGGCACAATAAGAACTTTTTCGCACTATCCTTTGTTTTCTATAAATTGAAGGATTTCCTCTCATTTTATATAGAATTTATGGACTTTTTCTTCAACTACTAAATCTAGTATTCTAAGTGTACTTTACTGCCGTTGAGTGGTTCGCTGACACCGGAGTTTTTGGTATCTATACTCTGGTGATTGAGATCATTTTACCCTGGGAGGTCATATTCCAAATCAAACCTCGGATACTAGAGGGGAATAATTTCCTTAATGGGACACTGTGAATTCAATGGACTTGATCTTTTTCCTATTAAAAATTGTCCAGATTCTAGTACGTGTTTTACAAACTTTAGATTTGTGAATTAATTTCAGTTCTTCTATTCTTTTATTCTTCACTGGTTCAATAAACTTGGTAACTTCGTGTTTCTGCAAAGTTTGTTGGAATCAGTAAGATTCTTTAGACACGTATTAACAACAATTCTTATTTAAGAAAATAATTTCGTATATTTTTTTTAAAAAATCTGTTTCTGATTCTAGTTTCGCTACTACTTTTAATTTTCTAGTTGTGAAAATGGTTTTAAACTTTGTTTTCTTACAAAGATGTTCAAAGTTTTGTTCTAAGTATATTTGGAATACAAGATGAACAACAATCTTAAGGAAATTATTAACTGTTAGTATTATTGTATTCTCCTGATTGAGAGAATCTGATCATGGAAGTAGAAGATAAATGCAATACTTCTCCATGATTCGTTGCTTTGTTTAGCAACGTCGAAGTGAGAATGTAAACAAAAATTTTTATTATATTCTGTTTAAAGATTACCAGGTAACCTTCTTATTAAATTATCAAAGGAGGAAATAGTTTCTAAGAGTTATCATCTTTGTTTTTTTTTTTATTATGTGTATCTTTGGAAAAAGATCTTCAAACCATATGTTGGGAATGAATTTTACTTTGCAAATATTGTTGCTTTTAAAATTCTTTAGTTTGCAAAAAGGAGAGATGCATATTTTTGTTTGATAAAATAGTATGTCAAAAAGTTATAGCTGGAAGAATATTTGATAAGAAAAACATTTTTATGTGATAAAGAATATGTGTTATTCTGTTTGGAGGAGAGAAAAAAAAACTTTTGTAGTTTTGTACTCCGTAAGAAATGTTAGTGTGTTTGATTTTTGTAGACTAATAACTTTTGTGGTTTTATACTCTGGATAAATTTGACTATGCAAGTGGTTTGAAGAATACGAAAACTTCACATAATAAGTCAATGTTGTACTTTTGATTTTCTATAAACTTCAATATATTATAGAAATAAATTGTATAATTTTTTTTCCTTATTGTTGGTATTTAAAAATACTAAGTGGTATGTGTATTTATGATAGAGGAAAAATACCAGTGAATTAGAATTTGTGATTTTATATTTATATGGAATGAACTTTGACATTGTGTAAACATTGCCAAAGAGAATTGCAGCACTATAATTCTTTCGTAGAATAATGTTCCAACATTAAAATATATGGAAAAACTATTTTCAAATACTTGAAAAATATTTTTGAGATCACATTTGAAATGTGGGGGTTATTTTCTTATGATTAGACTTGGTGTCTAATTTAACTTTGGAGCAAAAGATATGAAATTTAATGATACTTTTGTATTATCTTATACCCACAAAATTCTTGGAGTATATTTGGTATTGTGGTTTGTTGAGTTTCTCTATTATTAGATATAGTTTGACTAGTATGAAACATCCAAATTATATATATACTTGTTCAAAATAATTGTGTTCTTTTATGAGAAAAAAAACACTTAAAATATTGTGATTTTTCATGAAAAGCTATGTCTATTATAATAAAAGTATTTGCATAGACATGAATATTGGTGAATAGTCATTTGTTATGTTTTTGTAAATAACATTTGGACTATATTGTCTTTATTGAACCCGATGAAACTTTGTTCATGCGTAGTTCTATAACAATTATATTGAAAGTTATGGCAATGTCCTTCTAAAAAGGACATTTGACAATCTAAACAATATTTGTATCACACAAAATTGTAAAAAATAGGAACAAAATATAAGTGAGGAAAAAGCTACCTCGCGAAGAGCTTTTCAAACTAAATATTTTTATTTGTTCTTACTTGCTTGAGTCAATGTTTGTGACATGGGTCATGTCAATTACAAAACCTTGTAAAGAAACTGATCAACTTAGGAGTTTTTGCCTAACTTTGAGTGCAATAAATAAAAATGTCATGTTTTTGTGGAATCTAAGTATGTTGAACATCCTTATAAATCTGTTGAAAGGAACTTTAATCCCTTAGAATTGATTTACACTGACATTTGTGATATGAATATTAACACCATCTCATGGTGGGAAAAAGTATTTGTTACTTTTATTGAGAATTGCATTATAAATGACTTTGTCTATTTGCTGAATGGTAAGGATGAAGCAATAGAAATGTCTAGACAATGTAATATCGAAGTTGAAAATTAGTGTGAAAAAATATAAGAAGTGATAAGAATGGAGAGTATAAATCTCATTGTGCAGGAATATGTTTGGAAAGTGGAATATACATCAAACTATTGCCATATTCACCTCAATCTATTGAAAAAAACGAACGTTGAATGAAATGATGGATGCATTATTTATAAGTTCGGGTTTACACAAAACTTGTGTGGAGGAACTATCCGTACTGCAAAAAGGAACAACAAAAAGTTGTCTTTTTAGAAAGAAAGCGATTTTGTTTGATCAGAATACAATCTTTTCCATATGAGAAATGGAAAGGAAGGAAATCCAACTTGAAGTATTTCAAAGTGTGGCAGTTAGTCAAAGTCCAAGTTCCTATTCCTAAAAGAATTAAAATAGGACCTATGACTGTGGACTGTAAAATTAGACTTGAGTAGTCTAGAGAAGGGTCTAAAAGGCCTAGGAAATGAAAAGATAATGTACTTAATAAAGGGATTCGGAGGCTTAGTAAAATGTTAAAGGACATTTACTTTCTTCGAATATGATTTTGTAACATTTTCTGTGTCTTCTGTCGACTCATCCTTTAGAAAGATGGTGTCAATAAACAATATTGAAAGTTAATTGATCTTCTTCAAGAAAATAAACCTTTGGGTTCAAAATGAATCTTTAGAAGGAAAAATAACAGTTGATGGAACTGTTGAAAAATATAAAGCAAGACTTTGTATCAAAGGCTTTAGAAAAAAAAAAGATTTTGATCTTGTCGATATATATACTCGTTAGTAATTAGAATTACATCCATTCGGATGCAAAAAATTATTACTGTGGTATATGATCTCCAAATTCATCAAATGAATATTCTTAAATGTAGAATTGGAGGTGGAAATTTACATGGAACAACCCGAGGGTTTTGTGGTACCTGGTAAATAAAACAAAGTAAGTGAAATTGTTAAGTCACATTATGTAAGCACCAAAACAATGACATAATTCAATCAAACCATGTCGGCAAATGGATTGAAGAACGATGGAAGTGATAAATGTGTTCACATTAAAATCATAAGGTCATTGTTTGTTTGTGTATTGGTGATATGTTGATCATCAATAGAGACATTAATGACATAAATGCTACTAAACGTATGCTATAAAGCAAGTGGAATGAAAATTATTGGAGTTGCTAATGCGATCTTAGATATAAGAATTCGTAAAACTCCACAATGTTTAGCATTTTCACGGTCTCATTGCATTGAAAAGGTACTTAACTAGTTCAAATATTTGAATGTCAATATTCTCAAGTGTCCAATAATGTGAGCTTTGCATTTCAAAAGAGTGAAAACAAAAGTGACTCACAATTGAATTGTTCTAGAGTTTTGGGAAGCATGATGTATATCATATAGTGTGTGCGATCAGATATAGCATTTGCTATTTTAAACTGAGTCGGTTCACAAGTGATCCCAAATAAATTCATTAGATGACAATAAATAGAGTTTTGGAGTATTTAAAATAATACTTAAAACTATATCTTGCATTATAACAATACCCAACAATATTGAAAGATATAGTGATGCAAATTGAATCATCGGAATAATGAAGTAAAATTCACGATTGGATATGTATTTACTATTGGTAGAGGAGCAGTCTCTTAGAAATATTTCAAAAGAAACATGTATTGCTAGCTCTACAATGATCTTTGAGCTAGGTGCTCTAGATAAGGTCGGTGAATAAGTTAAAAGACTCTGGAATTTCTTAATAGATATTCTATTTTGGCCCAAATCATTGGCATTAGTATGCATACACTTTCATAGTCAAGATGCAATAGGTAGGGCATGGAGACGTATAATAGAAAGTCTCGTCATATACGACATAGACATGATACTATTAGAAAACTACTCTCTAGTGGATTATCAGAATTGACTATGTAAAGTCAAAGGATAATGTGTCGGATCCACTTACAAAAAGGCCTAACTAGAGAGGAAGTTAAAAGATCATCTAAGGGAATGAATTTACGGCTTAGGACAAGTCATCATGGCGGTAACTCTATCTAGCAGAGTGGAGATCCCAAGAGCTAGATTCAAGGAGAAAAACAAAGTTGTGAATGACGGTTCGGCATTGTCAACAAACTCAATCCATTCTTATGATGAAGACAATGCTCAGAGACAAGGATACAACATTAAGGCTTGTTAATGAGTTAATAAAGATTAAAGGTTTTAATGATTTGCTAAGTTTTGCAGAGTTGACCAAATAGTGTATCTACGCAATAACACGGTTAGAAATCACCTATGTGAGTGTGAAGTGTAAGGCGCTTCAAAGAAGATGATTGTCAAAATCCCATCTCTCTATACACTCATGAAACCAGGAGGTGTTCATGGCTAAAACAAACACAACCGTAAGAACCATCAATGGTAAAGGGTTAATTGTGTGTCATATGGTTGTCTAGGTATACACCAAAGTTCGACGGTTCAAAGATATCGCATCTACAGATTGACTGAGTATATCCGACATATGTTCACTACGGAAAGTCCAAGGTGAAACCTACTTATCCAGATGCAATTAATTATTGCTTGTAAAGTACACATACTTGTCCGTTTCTTTGTCTTCGAGTTATTCCCCATTCATGTGGGGGATTGTTGGATTTTAAAAATGTGTGAATGAAAAAATGAAGAGTTGCGACTTTATGAAGAGTTGTGACTTTTATGAAATGTTGCGACTTTTATGAAAAGTTGTGACTTTTATGAAAAGTTGCGACTTTTATGAAAGTTGTGACTTTTATAGAGAGTTGTGACTTTTATGAAAGGTGACGACCTTTCTGAAAGATTGTGACTTTTCCAAAGGTTTGTGACCTTTCCGGTAAGGCACAATAAGAACATTTTCACACTATCCTTTGTTTTCTATAAATTGAAATATTTCCTCTCATTTTATATAGAATTTATGGACTTCTTGTTCAACTACTAAATCTAGTATTCTAAGTGTACTTTACTGTTGTTGAGTGGTTCGCTGACACCGGGAGTTTTTTGGTATCTATACTCTGGTGATTGAGATCATTTTACCCTGGGAGGTCATTATTCCAAATCAAACCTCGGATACTAGAGGGGAATAATTTCCTTAAGGGAACACTGTGAATTCAGTGGACTTGATCTTTTTCCTATTAAAAATTGTCCAGATTCTGGTACGTGTTTTACAAATTTTGGATTTGTTAATTAATTTCAGTTCTTCTATTCTTTTATGCTTCACTAGTTCATTAAACTTGGTAACTTCGTGTTTCTGCAAAGTTTGTTGGAATCAGTAAGATTCTTTAGACACGTATTAACAACAATTCTTATTTAAGAAAAATGTTTCGTATAATTTTTTTAAAAAATCTATGTCTGATTCTAGTTTCGCTACTAGTTTTAATTTTCTAGTTTTGAAAATTGTCTTAAACTTTGTTTTCTTACAAAGATGTTCAAAGTTTTGTTCTAAGTATTTTTGGAATACAAGATGAACAACAGATATTTCTGACTTCACTTGTGGATGATGAAATCCAACACACTAGCCAATTGACTACTATTTTTGTAAAACTCCTGTTTTCATTCCCATTTGCTGCCTCATTATTGGGTCCTTAGCATCAATTAGCTGGTGAAGCTGTGATATCTGGTGGGCTGGCAGTTGCGCAATCTGTTGTTGCTGAAGTTGTAAGGAAAACTGGGGAAGTTGCCCCTGCAGTAGAGAAAAAGAACGTTGGCGCAACCTATAGGAACTAAGAAAGAAACTTATGAGTTTCTCAATCCAAAGCACCTTCTCCTTATGAGTAACCTGAATATCATGCTTTTTAACCCCCAAGAAAACCATAATCTCATCGAACGTCGTCTTGAACCTCTTGAGCTTTTAAATATTCTTATTTGTAGGTAGAGAATCATGCTTAAAATCAGAAAAAAACTGTTAAGTCACATTCCTCTTTCTTGCTTTTGGAAAACTTTAAAAGTCATGCTTTAAGTACCTTCCATGGCAAAGAAAAAGGGAGAAAAACCTAAGCAATTGCATCACGAGACAAATAACTTAACTTGAAAAGACCATTAAGCATGATTTATATTCAAGTGCTCTTTAAGTTTGGAAAAATCAAGTCCTCTCCCGAAGAATCACAGAGATCTTGATTCTTCACCGAATGAAGAAGAAACCCACATAAAAATGAAATCTATATCACAGTTTTTACCTAGGATATGTGAAGTTAACTTCTTTTATGGTGGCTACCACCACCTCTACTTCACAATCATACAAAATGCTTCAACATAGACAATATATGGAGAGGCAAGAAATGAGAAGGAATTAACCGCACTACAATATATTACCACTATAAGAGTATTGTTTCTCAAGATCAAAGGAAAAGAACCAAAGATGCAAAAATGAGAATTTACAGTTTTGAGCTTTCTGCATCAGTTCTCGGTTAGATTATATTCTTAGGGCTACCTTGGGCATATCAAGGAGTTCGTATGCTATATGCAAATGATGACTGAAACTTGCTAGGGAGCCGACCAAAAGTAGGAACTATGATGATGCTACCTTCTAAAAAAAGAAAAGTTGGAACTATGGCAAAGTTGTGTAAGCTCGCCAAACAGGGAGGGTTGTTTAACATCTTTATAGGACGACAAAAATGCCTGAAGAATGAAAGTGGAGTACAAGATACCGGTCTGTAACAACAAAAGTGATATTCAGAATTGTAATACCTATAGGGATATCAAAGCCGCTAAGTCACACTATGCAAGTTTGGGAGATGGTGGTGGATTTGAGGGTGAGGAGGAGTGTGTTTATTACTGATAACCAATTATGATTTGTGCGAATCCAGTCAACTGTAAAAGTCATTCATTCCCCAAGGGAGATTGGTGGAGTTGTATAAGGAGAGAAAGAGGGTCTTACATATGCTGTTTGTCGACTTAAAGTACGCTTAAGATAGTTTCTTAGGGGGTTCTATGGAGATTTTTGGAGGCTAGAGGTGTACTCGTAGCATACATTAGAGAGATTACAGACATTTATAATAGAATCAAGACCGGGTAAGCATACATTAGCCTGTTCTTATTTGTCTTAGTGATGGATGAATTAACACTACATATCCAAGAGGTGTCATGGTGTATGTTATGTGCAGATAACATAGCTTATGAAGTCTCAGTCAGCTCTACCAGTACACTATTGAAACAGGGAAATATCACTACTGCATATTGTCATCATAAAAAAGAGGGAGAATGTTAGTGCAAGAAATATTTTAATAATTAAAAATTATGATCCTTTTTGGATAAAAGGAAAAAATCAAGCAAGACCAAACATGAGTCATAATCAATGGGAATCAAATCTCGTTAAACGAGATCAGGATTTTATTCAAGGGGATTGAAACGGCTACAAAATCTTCAACCAAAATATCCCTAAAACAACTCTAAAGAAATTGAAACAGCTACAAGATCTTCAACCAAAGGATCCGTAACACAACTTTAAAGCAACTGGCCTCAATCAAATTTCAAGAAAGGATAGACAATGATCAAGGAGAAAATTCAGAGATCAATATCACTCAAAGGAAAGCTGAAGATTACAGAGTAAATTTATATATCAATGTCACTCAAAGGAAAGCTGAAGATTACAAAAAAGGAGTTGAAGATTAGCCTTTGCTTTATTCTTGGATAGAAGAATTCTCAATTACCTCTTTCCAAGGATTAATTATCTTGCGTTTCTATTACTTACCAAAAGAAGATTCAAGTCTTGAATCTCTTTAAAAAGCTCAAGAAAGCCAAGGAATCAGTCATACATCACCTGTGATTCTTTACACATTCTCTACTCTACTTTTAACTAGCATTGTACTACTTGCTTTTACTGGGTAAACAAAAAAGAGAGAAAAACATTTTTGGTAGGCTGTGTATCAAAAGAAAAAAAGAAAGAAAAAGATTGAGTGTGGACATAGGAACTATACTCTAAACTTGTACTCATAACAAAGATTCAAAAGGCTCGAAGACAATAACCTTGCATCCCAAGGGGACTGGACGTAATATCCATATTGGACCCTAACCAGTAAACATCTTGTGTCAATCTTATTTTCCTCACATTCATTCTCAGTGTTTACTTTTGGAATTAATAGTCACTAGTGAATCTCACAAGTCGGTTATTTGAAGAAGAAAAATGAAAAATAGCAATTTACCTCCCACCCTCTTACACATTTCACTATGTCGATGGCGAAGCTCTCCAATCGTACCATTGGTTATATCACATTAATCAGTAGATTAATTGGAACCAATCTACTGAGAAATCGGTTCATCAATATTGAAAACGTGAGTTAGACTCACTAAAGGGATGTTTGGCTTAGATGCAATAAATTGCGACAATGGCAAAATATTGGAGTAGACTTGAAGCTCTCACCAATGAGACTACTCCCATCGGTGAGCACATGTTGGTAAATTTTTGGATTTCTGGGCTCTGAGCCAAATTAAATAAGCAGTGGTGGATCATGAGCCTTCTAAACTGGATCGAGCTATGTCTGTGTCCCTTATGCATGAACAACATATGAGCTCTCAGCAACGGTCAACCCTGACCACCTTTGCTTGAACCAATCTGATTTTACCTAGTCCTATTCTGATGCACCACTCCTTTAAATCTTCCTCATCGTCATCAGCCCCTACTTCACCACCACATGCACTCCCAAATGGAATACCCTTCAAATGTCTATCCCCTGTTGAATTACATAGTCGTCGTAAAAGAGGCTTATGCTACAATTGTGATGAGAATTCTCTCCTTTCACAAATTTAAGGTGCTGCTGTAATTATTGTTGCTTAATTCGGATTCATCGCTAGAGTGGAAAGAACTATTCGAATCTATAAAGTTTTGGCCGAAGACTTGAAACTTTTGGAGGTACAAGATCATTGTTCTTTTTCTTATCAAGCTTTGTTTGGCGGAGATTTACCAACTACTTTGCAGTTTATTGGCATTGTTAAGGGTTCTCCAATTCAAAACCTTATGGATGGGTTAGTACGCATAATTTTATACAAGCAAGGGCAGCCAATTACTTGAACATGCTGGTTGAATCTATTCCTAGTTTCTCAGTGGTAGTTTTTCAGGGGTATGATTTGCATATGGATCTGTATGTTTTATCTCTTCATGGAGCAGATGTGGTTTTAGGTGTCTTGTGGTTAGTAACATTGGGACTAGTTGTCACTGACTATGCAGCCCGCATCTGCAAGTTCTCCATGAATGCTTCTCCTGTTCATTGGGTTGGGGACTCTCCAACTGAGCTGCAACGAGTACAATTCGATAGTTTGTGACGTTTGGCCACCACGGATGTCATTGATTCTTTTATTGCTTAAAGTTAACTAATACTAGGAATACGACCCTCGTTGATAAGCCTCTTCTATTAACGCCTCTATTGGAATCTTTGCTAATGTTTTTAAAAGCTCCCCAACTTACCACCTATTAGATTTCACGATCTCGCTATAGATCTAACGCCTGGGACGGGGCCTATAAATGTCAATAAGTATCACTACCCCTATTTTTAGAAGCAAATTATTGAGCAACTTGTGACAGATATGCTCAATAAAGGAGTTTTTTGACTAAGTACCAACTCTTTCTTCTCTTTTGTGCTTCTTATACAAAAGAAGGACGGTTGTGTGCGTTAATAATGTCATTACTTCATTGCACAAATAGTTTTTCAAAGCTTGACTTATTGCCTGGATACCATCAGATTTGTGTCCAGCCTGATGACATTACGAAAAAAGCTTTTCGAACTCATGAGGGGCATTATGGGCTCTTGATAATTCCCTTTGGGTTATCCAATGCACCCTCCACTTTCTTGTCTACTATGAATGAGGTATCTCAGTCTTGTCTTCTCCATTTTGTTTTGTCTATTTACGACGACATCCTTGTCTATAGTACAGACTGCAAGTCCCGTTTAGAGCATCTCACCACTGTCCTAGAGCTTCTTTGCTCTCACCAATTGGTAAATAAAAAGAGTAAATGTTCAATTGGACAAACGACCATTCATTATTCTAATGAAGGTCTCTTTGTCGATCCAGGTAAAATCATAGATATCCAACAATGGCCAGTACCTATGTCGGTGAAGGACGTTCGGGGTTTTTTAGGGCTCACTCGCCAACCAAATGCCACTTTTTTTGCTCTTTTTGTCCAAACTTTTTCCTTGGACATGAGCTAAAGGTTTTGAATCAATGTCATGCATACCTCTTAGCCATTCAACAAGCATTCACTACATAGTCCTCTCACTCAGCTGGTTATCCCGGATGACTCTCCTTTATACCAATGAGTGTTATATGCATTTCAGTCCACTACTGTATATGGAAATGCTAGGATAGCTCGTACCAACCATCGATTGGAATCAAATTTCTTTTGGAAACACAAGAGATGGGATATTCAGACTTACTTAGCTTCTTGCCAAGTTTGCCAGAAAATGAAAAGCTCTCACCAGCTTCTTGCTGGTGTCTTACAATCCTCATTCCTCAATTGGTCTTTGGCCACAGATTTCATAACTTTCATTCCTAGCTCTAAAGGAAGATTCAACATTATGAAAGTTCTGGATAGTTTATATAAGTATGTTCACCTCATTCCATTGGCAGCGACTTCTACTACTAATACTGTCGCAGAAGGTTTTGTGACTCAAATCATTTGTATTCATGGACCTCCTTGCAGTATTGTCATCGAGAGGGACCCTTAGTTTTTACAATACTTTTGTCAAGAGATCAATAGATTTCAGTGGAGATCTCTTTCTATGAGAATCGTCTATTATCCTCAAACAAGTGGGCAACCTGACTATTACAGGCTATTAATAAGTGTGTTAAGAAATGTTTGAGGTGTTTTGTTTTTAATGTCCCCACTGACTGGGTTTCCATGGGCCAAGTATTGGTACAACACCTCCTATAAATGTTCGCGGGCATGACCCCTTTTCTGGCTTTGTGTGGCCGTGAATCTCCTATAGTAGTACGTTACATCTTGAGAAGTACTTCTAGTGACTCAGTCGAAGCCTATTTAGTGCATCATGATGTGGTTTTGACTTTGCTAAACAGAATCTTAGCAAGGATCAAGTTCGCATGAAGAAATTCGGTGATGCCAAGTGCACGGAGGTCACCTTTTCAGTTGGCGATTGGGTTTATGTCAAATTAAAACCTCATCGTTAGACTTACCTCAGGGAGCTTCCCTCTGACAAGTTGGACAGGCGTTTCTTTGGGCCTTTCCAGATTCTTAAACATGTTGGAGAAGTTTCTTACAAGTTAGAATTACAGGAGGCTGCCTGGATTCATACTGTTTTTCATATTTATGTGCAAAAAACATTGTGTGTGCAGCCCAACACAAAAACTACTCCTTTGAACTAAACAAACTATGATCCTCCCATCGCGAACCTGGAGGACAAGGTTCCCATTGAGAAATAGAGTATTGTGATGAATGAAAATAGTGAGGTGAAGGCCAACGTGGATGAACCAATTGTGTCAGCTAGGCACATCAGACGAGTTAATAGAAGGCAAAAAATGTTAACTAATTTCGAATAAAAGGTTGGGAAAAGACATGTGAAGGAATCAGGGAGAATGTGGGCACTATGAATCATATCATATCATATATATATATATATATATATATATATATATATATATATATATATATATATATATATATATATATATATATAAACAGAAGCGTAGGCCCGTCTATGTGGCGCCACTACAAATCAGGATCCCCCTTTAACTTATTTATTCAGTAAATTAGTCTTCCTTTTCATGTAAAAATTGTGGCTTTTATAAAAAGTTGTGACTTTTATGAAAAGTTGTGACTTATAAAAAAAGTTATGACTTTTACGAAGAGTTGCAACATTTAGAAAGAGTTACAACTTTAATGAAAAGTTGCGACTTTTATGAAGAGTTGCAACTTTAATGAAGAGTTGCAACTTTTATGAAGGGTTGCAACTTTAATGAAAAATTGTGGCTTTTATGAAAGATTGTGACTTGTCCAAAGAGTTGTGACCTTTCTGATAAGACACAATAAACATTTATTCAAGATACCCTTTGTAGTCTATAAATAGAGGGACTTCCTCTAATTTTAAAACAACAAAAATTCATGTATTTTGCTCCTGCTGAGTGACTCACTGACATAATTGTTTTTGTACTAACACACTAGAGAATAGAATCATTTTGTCCAGAGAGGATCGATTCCTTTAAACCTCGGGTAGTAGAATTGAAAAATTTCCTTAAGGGGACAACGTCAAATCAGTGGGCTCGATGTTTCCTTCATGTTTCATTTTATTATTAAAGATCCTGGTATGTTTTTTACAATCATTAATATAGGCTTATGTTATTACTTTTTGCTTTTGAATACGTGTATTAAACATTGTTGTATATGTTTATGATTTTGATCAACGTATTAAAGTAAAAATATGTTAATCAAGAGTTTGATGTAGTCATTAGACTATTGATGTCATGTAGATTATAATTCTTAAAGTTGTAAAATAAATGAGTTTGATTTTAATTGAGTTTTTAGTGGCTAAAAGATCCATGGGATGTCTACGAAGGGACTTTGAGTTTTAGAAAGACATGTTGGTTCCACACTAGCTTGGTCTTTTATTTATTCAACTTTCTATCTTATCGACACATTTAATCGATTAGTGACATCCCAAAAATAAGTGAATACAGTGGGATAGTAAGTATTGTACTCAACCATAATCAAATGTTTGGGTTCAAATGATGGGTTGGAGTCAATGAATTACCCCTCAATGTAGGATGAATCAATATTAATCAAATATTAAAGAAATAATTATCTTTTTATAAATTGTAGATTGAAAGTCCCAAAAAATAAAGTCTTAACTATATTGATCGAAACATAAACAACAAAATATGTCTTTTGGCTATCAAAGTAGCGTCATCTAGTGCATATGATTTTGAATAAGTGACATGACAAGACATCATTTAATTTGAATTATCTGAGCGACATACTTATTTCATTGAACTTCAAGGGATGAATTTTTATATTTTAACTAACTTATCAAATGCACAACTAATTATATTAGATGTATAATATTTAGATTTTATATGTAGAGGCCCTGAATAGTATAAAAACTCTCGCAATTAATGAATAAATGTTTGTAGGGCTTTTTACAAAATACAAATATAGACAATGAAACAATTACATATCTTTCTTAAGACTTTGCTGATGAACAAATAGAGAGTAAAATGAAGAATTAATAACAAAATTCATAAACACTTAGAATCAAGTCTTATTCGTTTTATGATTAAAAAATTATTTCTTTTTTGGATAAAATATTCTTAACAATTTATCATAGGGTTGTCCCGTCTCGAAAATATTTATATTACTACATATTCAAAAGTAGATTATTGATGTAGTAACCACTGCGCGAAGTGCGGGTAATTTACCTAGTATTTATATAAAAGAGAACCTTAGGCCCACATACGTGGCACCACCACAAGCAAGAATTTTCTTTCAAATTTATTTATTTTCAAAACTAGCCTTCATCTTTCATGAAAAGATGTGACTTTAATGAAGAGTTGCGACTTCTATCAAAAGTTGTGAATTTAATGAAGAGTTGCGACTTTTATCAAAAGTTGTGACTTTAATGAAGATATGTTACTTTAATAAAGAGTTGCGACTGTTATCAAAAGTTGTGACTTTTATGAAATGTGCGACTTTAATGAAAAGTTGCAACTTTATGAAAAGTTAGTGACTTTTATAAAAGGTTGTGAACTTTCCGAAATGTTTCACCTTTTGCAAAGAGTTGTAACCTTTCTGATAAGGCACAATAAACTTTTTTTCCATATTACCCTTTGTTGTCTTTAAATAAAATTATTTCTTCTCATTTTAAAACAACAAAAATACTGATCTTCTTGTACTTCCGCAAAATTAAATATTTTTGTACTTTGCTCCTTTTAGTGACTTACTAACACCTCTGTTTTTTATCAATAAGTTGGTGAATAAAATTGTTTCATCCTGAGAGGATGTAATTCTTTAAACCTCTTGTATTGAAGTGCAATCATTTTCTTAAGGAGATATTGTGTATTAAGTGGACTCGATTTTTTATTTTATATTTCATTCTATTTCCTGGTATTTTTATTACACTCATTAATTTATGTTTATGATATTAATTGTTGTTTTTGTGTACATGTTTTTAACTTTGTTTTTAATGTTTCTACAAAGTTATTTTCTCTTGTTATATTGAAAACATACAGATATAGTACGTATCTTTATTGTACAAAAAATAATTATTGTAAAAGTACTATATATAAGCTTACATATTATCTTTTCTTACATAAATATGAAATTTCTCACTTATCAATTGAAGAAATTCATTATGCAAGTTCAAAAGTTATAATTGCTTTCATGTGCAGGCATAATTTCATTTTTTAATATGTTAACATATTTTTAAATTTTCTCCTTAGACATATATCACAATTGTATAACCTATGCAACTAAAATGTTTCTTTTTATTATGAAAAACCTTTGTATATATATTCATATTTTGTTCTCTATTTTAATTTAAATGTTGATTAAAGAACCAATGATTTATTATATCGTGAATATCTCATTCATTACAGGTTCTTGACTTATGTGATAAGATAATGACAAATAATTAAATTCATGTTAGAATATTGCTAATACTTTTTTGAGAACCAGTTTTTCTATTATTTTTGATGTATGGATATTAGTAAAAAATTATTTGCAAGTTCAATGCAATTATTATTTATGACCGCGCGAAGCGCGTGAAATTTACCTAATATATATACACACACACACACACACACACACACACACACACACACACACACACACATATATATATATATATATATATATATATATATATATATATGAGAACCCTAAGCCCGCCTACGTGGCACCACCACAAACCAGGATTCTCTTTTAATTTATTTTATTTACAAACCTAGCCTTCTCCTTTCGTGAAATTTTGTACTTTTATGAAAAATTGTGACTTTTATGAAGAGTTGTAACTTTTATTCAAAAGATGTGTCTTTTATGAAATGTTGTAACCTTTCTGAAGGGTTGGCACTTTTCCAAATACTTATATCCTTTACGAAAAGTTGTGACTTTTATGAAAAGTTGTGACTTTGAGGAAGTGTTGTCACTTTTATGGAAAGTTGTGACTTTTATGAAAGGTTATGACCTTTTCAAAGGGTTGTAACATTTCCAAAGAGTTTCAACATTTCCGATAAGACACAATAATCATTTGTTCACATTACCCTTTGTTGTCTATAAATAGTGAATTTTCCTCTCATTTTAAAATAACGTTCTTCTTCTAAGCAATTAAATATTTGTGTATTTTGCTCATGTTTAATAAATCACTTATACCATTGTTTTTGTATCAATGTACTAGTGAATAGAATCTTTCTATCTTGAGAGGATCTATTTTTTTAAAAATCGGGTACTAGATGGAATAATTCTCTTAAGGGTACAATGTGAATTTAATGGACTCGAATTTTTCCTTCCGTTTCACTCTATTTTTGAAGGATCTTGGTATGTTTTTAACATTCGATAAACTATGCTTATTTATTAATTATTGTTTGTGAGTACATTTTTTAAACTTTGTTGTTTATGTTTATGCAAAGTTAATGTCATAAGTATTTGTTAGTACATATTAAATAACAAACGTTCATTGGGTATTCAAGAATGTTTTCTCTACCGAAATTGATGAAGGTATAATAAAAAAAAGATCTTAGAAATCTATAATTAATTCTTCAACAACGTCATTCCTTCATACACGAGGATGCAATTTTGTGTTCTTTATAAAATCCTCTGACAGTTAATAACTTTGCATTCCCATGTTTTTTTTTTGTTTTTATGTTTTTGCTATTTATTTGTACTTTTTATCAGTGGATATTAAGAGTACATTATAGGATTGAAAGTTGATTGAAGTGTCCGCCAATTTTTTGTGGTATGTTATTCCAAAACATAGGAACTTTTCTAGTTAGAATGATTTGTTATCATCATTGGATATCTCATAGTTTATTCACTTTAATGTATGTTTTCTCTCGCTATTTCGTTGTTTCCTTAAAATTGTAATGATTATTTTTCGTATGGTATGTATATTATCTCATTCGGATAACTTTTCGTTCCTTTAATGTTTTTCCTTTTTTTTCTTCGCATTCGCTTGTTCTATATATTTTTTGTGTGAGTTATGACTATTTTCGGCGAACTTAATTATATATTAACATTTCTTAGATATGTAATAATGTAAAATCATTTATTTCTGTTAAAATGTTCTAAGAACCTACTAAAATTTACTTTTTTTAAAATTATTATATTAGTCGATTATTGAAAAGGTTGTTCAAAAGCTTAGAAAAATTATTTATGCACGCGCGAAGCTCGGTTAAATTATCTAGTTACTTATAAAAGAAGTGATAGTAGTAACAAAGTGTATGGATTTATTGTTATGGAAATTTATGTCTCTCATCCCCAATTCTAAGAAATCTGAAGCTTCTCATCCCCCTTCTTCTCAATCTTATATTTCAGTCTTTTATCGTTACTTTTGATTTGTTGCATTCTCTAATATAAGGTTAGTTGTAATTGAGTCCTATTTTCAAGTAATATAAGTAGTAGTTGGAAAAAGAAACCACAAGCTAACTAAATCATACTACTAGAAGTACGACAACACTCGACTCCCTACTAACCTTCTACTCAAATCTTTGATCTCCATACCTTCCTATTAAACACATGAGACCTTAGAACATAGTAGAAGTAACACGAGAGATCAGTCATAACTTAAGATATTTATACTGGGAAAATAATCACAAGTTTTAAGTAATCCACCTCCCCCCTCCCTCCCTCCTCAAGAAAGAAAAAAACACTACTTGAAATGTCGATGCATGTTAACACAAGAGGAAAACAAGTTAAACAAGGTGAAAACAATTGAATTATCCAAACAAGTTCGGACTGCATACCTGACTTGTATGGATGGAAGCCTGAGGAAGTTACCCCTTCAATGCAGAAGAAGTAGGCTTGTGCAGATTTTTGCCTATTAGAAAGAAACTTATGTGCTTCTCAACCGAACTAGTTTCTCCTCGTGACTAATAATAATATCGTGTTTGTTATGATGCAAGAAGAGCATAATATGTTCCACCGTCATCTTGAACATCTTGAGTTTTTCACTTATCTCATTTGGAAGACTCTGATTAAGAGAGTCATGCATAAAATCAGGAAAAAAAAGAATCAGTCTAGTGAGCCTTGTTTTTGCCCTTTGCTGACCTTTGAAATTCATGCTTCAAGAACCTCCCACGACAATGGAAAGAAGGAGGAAAGTTTATGAAATGACATAATGAGACAAATAACATAGTGCACAAGGTTCACAGAATTAAGCAGAATGTTGACTCAAGTGCTTTTAAATTAAGATAAATCAAGTGCTTGCCCGAAGAACTTAGGAAGCCCTAATTCCTTTACTAAAAGAAAAACAAACAACCAAAAATGACTTGTGAAAATAACTATTTATGATGTCCACTACCACCTTGACTTTCACAATCATTCGCCAATGCTTCAACAATAACAAATGATGCAGATGCTAGAAAATTAAAAGAAATTAGCCGCATTACAATATATTCCCACAATGAGAGAATTGTTTCTCAAGATGAAAATCAACATGAAAAGAAACAAAGAAACAATAAGGAAATACAATGCAATATGCATTAATACTACACTTTGGTGCATGTTATATGCAAATGATGGTGCGTCATTTTACGGAACATGCAAGGAAGCCAACAAAATTTTGAAACAATGATGAAACACTTAGAGGTATGTTAATGATATACCTGCTGCACTTTAGAAGTAATTTTCTCGTATAAATCATTGATGTATGATAAATACATCTCCTTCACAAACTTACTCTGCATTAAAAATTCAACAAGGCAATCGCGGAAATGTCAAGAATGCAATCCCATGTGGTTAGGTGATAATTAGATCAATTGTACAATAAAATAGAGGACAAACCTAGAAAATCTTCACAAAAGAACCTTTTAGATAAAATGGTTTAAAGTGAAGTAGAACTTTGTTACTGTGTTTTGCTTCCTTTAGCCTCTTGGTGCTCAAATCAAGAATGAAACTTCCGCAATGTAATCATTGACAAGCCCACCCAGGAGGAATTAGAATATACTTTTTTAAAGTTAGGTTTCGAGATATAACACAATATAATGGCAATCATTTCTTTTCTTAACTTTACACCTTTATCATCAATGAGGTAAAACGAGGGTAAACAATGAATTAATAACATTGTAGTTAGCTTCACAAGTGAAAATAAGTGGGATGGAGAATACAGTGAATGTTATTACTAGCTAAGTCAGGGATGTAAGTACAGAAGACTAAGTTTTGAAGACGGAAGCATTGGATTTTTCTATATTAAGATATAAAATAAAAAACAAAAAAAGTATATTAGTACAAACGAACGGATGTATTTTCACAGAAAATGTCTTATAGCAATATATTCATGTATATACCTCTTGAACAAATAGGTTTATCCCTCATATTAGCAATTAAAGATTTTAATTGCTCGAAAGAAAATGGTGACATGCCATGAAGAACTTTGACCCGAACTTATAAGCATGTGATCTCAGGACTCAAGAAATAATTTTCTGTAACCAGTTAATTTATCAAAATATACTTCATTTCTAAATTATGACCGGGCATGTGAAATTTATTTTTTGTCGTTAAAAATATGAGACCAAGACGGTCTTATACATAGCACCATGACAGTGAAGATTTATGTTCGTTCCTAAGAAGTTACGCGTTAACATGCTTAGATTTCTATTACCTCTAAGAAATGGAATACATAAATCACCTTGCGTGGAGGGGTATGGTCATGAATTTAGTTGTTCATTTGGTATGTTAAACCTCTTCTATTACTCTATAATCAAAGGAAATATTTTGAAACATTTAGTTATTTCTTCTAATGTTATAAGCAACTAGTCTATCAAAATCCACATATCAAATTTATACAGTTTTCAAAATCTTGTTCAAATATAAAGTACCATTGCAAACCATACCTTTTGGTAAAGCTATTCCTGCCAATCAGCTCCGTTTGCGTATTCCGTCTGAACTGTAGAATTTACATATGTTAAAAGTAAAGAGAATGCAAATAGAGCTATAAGTAAAGAAAAAATTGATGACAATGTTACACAATTTCAAGCATACTACCTCCCACCAGCAATAAGTACTACGTAATTCTGTCCACTAAGGCGATGAAAGATGAAAAAAGTCACCAAGTGTTTTTTCTTCTCTGTTGGGATTCGCACATTAGACCTCATGATTGTCAACCCCTTCATTGACCACTACGCCACACTCTTCCATCTAATGTACTTGTCTAAGAAAATTAAGTTTCAACTTATATGGATATTCTGAAATATATTAATACTTCTATCTTTTAATCTATACTATTATAAAAGTACGAACCACCGACACAAAAATTGATTACCATTTATAAATGCACCTCTGTTTGATGGTATTGTTATTAAAATTAATTTTTTACTTTTCTTTTAAGAAAAGAGTCTATGTTCAAGTAAGATGTGCCTCTCGTACACTGAACTCTAGGAAGAGACTTCACTAGTAGGATTACACTTAGACGTACGAGGGATCTAGGACAACTAATCGAGATTATAGTATTATTTTTATTGGATATAATAATGAGAGGATAATGAATTCTGGTATATGTAATGATCTTACTTAGTATTGCTTACTTTGAAGCTAAATCATAGAAGGAGATTAACTACTTGGCAAATAAACGACCAAGATTAAATCTCAATTAATGAAGCTGAAGAGTCAGGATCTGGCCACATTATCTGAAGGTTGATATCAACTGTAGTGATGAAGTACAGAGAATGCAATAATAAACTTTTGGTAATTTTGATCTTCTCCTCTGCATATTCGACATGGATACGCACTCCTTCTAGCTATCTTAGATTTAATTAGTATTCAGTTTTGTTGTATTAGACATCCATTTTTTCAGTTTATATATGTCAGAGAAAATGGTCACCAAAAAACTAAGTGGATTTACTTTTGAAAACTTCAACTTACAGCCAGATCCTAATTGGGATCCTTAAAGGATAACTTGTCCATACTAAAAACCATACATTTTACCTCCGGATTCACATAAACTTAACCCTGCTCCACTGTGATATCCCACAAACCACACATGAAAGTTTCAAATCCTACATTCCAAATGGAAGATCCTCTACAATTCTACGAATATCTAGTAATACTAATATTGTAAAATCAATGGCAAAAGAAAAGAATAAAAAAGACAAGTACAGGTAACGATCGGAATAAAAAGAAGAAATCTCACTAACTGGAGCGTAAATATCAATGTTCATCTACATTCTGATCAATCTTTTTACCCTCTAACTTGAACCCTACTATATATATGGAGTTAATATTTTGTATAGTTTCTCAAATACTATCCCTGTCCAATATATGAGTTACTTTTCTTTTTAGTCACTCCAAAAAATGAAAAAATATTTTTATATTAAGCAATAATTTAATTTTAAAATGTCCCTTTTATACTTAACTAGATTAATGACACGTGCTTTGAACGTGATTATTAATTCAAAAAATTTAAGTGAAGATTTGAATAATACGCTTTGCACAAATTAATATTACAGATTTTTTTGTGAATGTTCAATGTGGATCGTCATGTATATCTCTTGTTCTCACAAACCTTTAACGATGGTCAATGAACAATTTTATTAGTTAAATTAAATAATGTACATATTTATTTCAATTTAATGAGGTTGAATCATGTAAATAGTCTTATCTAACTAATATTACCTTATAAATGATATTTGTTGTATGTTTTTCTTGTCATATAATTAGATTTGTTTTGCACATGTATTCAATTTAATCTCTTTATATATCACTTGAACATGTGGAAATTTCATTAGATTCAAAATTTTTTAAAATAATATATTTTTAAGTTAGAAATTTTGTTAATTTAATAATCCATTTGTGACATATGTAAATGCTGAAATATAAACTTTTTTCTTCGATGAAGATATAGTAAATTAGTAAAACTAAAGGGCAATGCTTACATAGTAATAGTTATTTTTAATCAAACTTTCTTACAATCTATGTTATATAAGTAACACTAATAAATAAAATCATTCTTTTGTCTTGAGTATCAAGAAAATATGTGATAATTCTCTATCTCTTGAGAAGTTTAACAATTTTGAAAAAATATATTCAAAAACATATATCTACACCATATGAGAAGTTGAACTAATAAAACTAAGTCAATTGAGACTACAATAAAAATTAAACTAATACAAACTTCTCTGGAGTTGTTACAAGTCATATGAACTTTGCTTCGTCGAAAATTGTGAACTACGAAGAAATGGTAAATAAGTAAAAATAAAGGCATAATACATAAACTTCACTTTTAACCTGGATTCAGCGGCCAATTATGCCCTCGAACTTTGAGTATGGTGGACAAGTAGACACTTAAACTTGTATAAAATTGAATAAGTAGACACATGTGTCTTACATGACATAATACATGTAGGACGCCACGTAGGACACAAAATTTCCACGTAGGGTGTCATGTAGGATGTGTCTATTTGTTAAATTTTATACAAGTTTAAGTGCCTACTTGTTCACATCCAAAGTTAAAATTTATAGTAGTCAGCTGAGTCAAGTTAAGGGTCTTGCGATATATATATAGTAATAACTATTTTGAAGCAAACTTCCTTAAAATCTAAATGACATAAGTAACATTGATAGATAAAGTTATTATTTTATATTGGGCATCAAAAAGAGAATTCGTGAAGATTCTCTAACATTGAGAAGTCTAGCAAAAAGATATTCAAAACCATATATCTATAGCACAACATAAATTGTGTACAAAAACAAAAAACCAATACAAACTTCAATTGCCGTTATTACAAGTCATATAAACTTTTCTTCGACGAAAATACTTAAAATTAAGAAACTAGATAAAATACCCGTGATTTGGACGGGATTGAATTATTTTATTAAGATTACATATAATCATTTGATAATATTCATATTTTCGATACATACGCTACATTGTCGAGAACATTTTTTCTTAAGGCAAAGCATTCTTTAAGTCATAAAGGGCTATATTTTTTTTAACTTTCATTTTTATTATACAAAAATTATGAGTCATAGAGAGATTTTAAGTAGAAGAAAGATGTCTAAGAAAATTTCCATGAAAAAAGTGTTTCAGAAGTAATGAAATTTTCTTAATTCCAAGAAGATATAAAGAACAACATTAGACATTAAAGAATAGACCTTAAGTTTAAGCTTCATGAAATATGAGGAAAGAAAACTTTAAGGAATGAAACAAACTTCATAAGAAACTAAATTAATATATTTGAATTCGACTACCCTGTTGCCCAAAAATACTACAAATAATAGTGACATGGAATCCCTATATTTATAGACAACAAACTGTAGTGTGAACAAATGTTTATTGTGCCTTATCGAAAATATCACAACTCTTTTGAAAAATTATAACCCTTTGGAAAGGTCACAACCTTTAATAAAAGTCATAATTTTTCATAGAAGTCATAATTCTTCATAAAAGTCACAACTTATTATAAAATTCATAACTATTCATAAAAATCACAACTTATCATAAAAGTCATAACTATTCATAAAAGTCACAACTTTCATGAAAGGGCAAGGATATTTACGGAAATAAATAAATAAATTAAAGGGAATTCTTGTTTGTGGTGGAGCCATGTAGGAGGGCCTATGATTTTCTTTTATATATTTATATGATAGTAAATCAGTAAAACAAAAGAAAAATGTTTGTACGGTAATAACTCTTTTGAAGCAAACTTTCTGACAATCTAAATCATATAAGTAGCATTGATAAAAAAATTTCATTATTTTGTCTTTGGCATAAAAAAAAAAGGTGTGACAATTCTCTAAGTTTTGAGAAGTTAAATAATTTTTTAAAAAGATATTCAGAAGCACATATTTACATCACAAGAGAAATTAATAACAAAAACAAATGATTTTAGGCTACATCATGTGAACTTCACATATTGGAACATTACATGCTAATGTATATACTAAGGACAAAAACAATTATGATATCATCAGAATTATTTCCTCAAGTACTCGAGGTTAAGAGACATATCCTCTTAGGATAGAACAATTTACTTAATTCATCAGAATAGTGGTAATTTATATTCCGCTTAACTTCAAAATCACTCAATGATAATAAATCACACGGTACTTTTAAGATGCATGAAGAAGAGTAGAAAATAAAAAATGATTTTGGTAGCAAATGAGAGGAAACTCCTCTATTTATAGTCAACAAAGGATAGTATGAACAAGTATTTTTTTGTGTCTTATCTGAAAAGTCATGAACTTTTCGAAAAGTCATGAACTTTCCGAAAAGTCACAACCTTTTCAACAAATCACAACTTATTAAAAAAGTCACAACTCTTTGGAAAATCCACAACTCTTTGGAAAAGTAAAAAATCATTAATAAATCACAACCCTTTTAAAAAAAGTTACAACTTATCAGAAAATCACAACTCATCGAAAAAGTCACAACCTAATTTAGGGATATTATAGTAATTTAACATTCAAGTTAGGAGTTCATACTTTTAAGATAGGCATAATACATAAATGTGCCATTTAACTTGGCTTCAAATCATATTTATGCCCTTCAACTTTGGATGTGCACAAATAGAAACTTAAACTTGTATTAAGTTGAACAAATAGACACACATGTCCTACATGTTATTTTTTGTCCTACGTGGTATCCTACGTATATTATGACATGTAGGACTCATGTGTTTATTTATTTAAAAGTTTGATAGTTAAAGTGCCTATTGTGCATTATGAAAGTTCGAGGTCAAAGTTAAAATTTGAAGTCAAGTTTATGGTCTAATATATGTATTATGCCTTTAAGATAACTAGTTTCCGGAACGTGCGTTGCACATTTGTCCCATATAATTAGGGTTAATGCACAAGTACCCCCTCAACCTATGCCCAAAATATCAGAGACACACTTATACTATAGTAAGATCTTATTACCCCACTGAACTTATTTTATTAATAATTTTCTACCCTTTTTCGATCTACGTGGCACTATCTTGTGTGCCCAACGCTGGTTGACTTTTTTTTCAAGTTAGTGCCACGTTTGCCGAAAAGGGATAGAAATTACTTATAAAATAAGTTTAGGGGGGTAATAGGACTATAATATAGTATAAGTGTCTCTGGTATTTTGGACATAGGTTGAGGGGGTACTTGTGCATAATCCCCATATAATTTTCATAAAGTTGAATTATTATATAGAAAATGTTGAAATTAAAAATACTAGTTTTACCAATTTATATTTTATTCATTAAATAAATTTCATAATAATCAAAGAGTACACTAACCATTAAGCAAGAAATATGAAAAAATAATTATTTTACTATAGCATTTAATAATATGATATATCTATATAACTTATCCTTAAAAATCTCTCATTGCGCTCCATATCAGTAAGTACACAAATATGTAGTTACTTAAAAAATCTATATCAATAAGGAAAGGATAAAAGAAAAAAATAATTATAAAAGTACATTTAAAAATGAATGCGAAAGTCATAAATTAGTAATTTCAGCACTAAAAATAGACTTATAACATTCATAATTCATAGAAGATTAAAAAGAAGTATAAATCGGTAAAGAATACAAAATTTTTTTTAAACAAATAAGAAAAAATAGAATATTCATTTATTTCCTAAGAATTTAATTATAACAATATATATAGTAAAACAAAATACATAACGAGTAGAGTTCTTGATGATACCTTCTCTCGTAACAAAAAAAAGTCATCTAAAATGGTAAAGATAAAATTATGATACAAATAACATTCTAATTAGGTTTAAAAAATACTAATATTTCAAAACAAAAAATTACCTAAATTGCCTATTGATGCACATCAACACGAGACAAGTGATAAAGAAAAATTACTTTTTCATGATACATGGGGGAGAGGAAAAGTTGATGATTTTTACTAATAATTCAATATATTTAACTATGCTAACTATAGAGAAAGGAAAACAAATTAATCATTTAATCACACTAATTATAGAGAAAGAATAGAGAATTTTTTTTTAAAAAGTAATCCCTAACAATTTTCTGTGAAATAATTTCTAACAATATTCTATGATTTTTTTTGTCTTTTAAAGTTTGACTTTACACCTTCTTATTTTTAGTATTTAGTATAATATAATATAATTATTACTTAGTATTTAAATAATTAGAATTTGAACCATTGTTTCTAGATGCCTGTTTTTAAATATTATTATCTAATATTAAATTAATTACATATTAATATTTAATTTAGCTTAGAAAAAAATAATAGAAAAATGGTAACTCAACTTTTAGGTTAGAAGCTTCCTTCTTATAATGGTACAAGTATTTTAATAGATGAGATTTTTATCCAAATACTTTTTTCTATATAAAATAAATGAAATAATGAGTTCTAAATTTAACAAATAAAAACATAGAGTTGCAGAATACAAAAATGTTTAGTAATACCGTTTTTATTCTTCAACGCTTCCTCTTCTTTAGTTATTAGGGGTATTTATTTACAAATCTGAAATCATACCATGATTTTATTTTCATACAAGTAGAAACCATTTATAAATTCTAAAAAAATACATTAAATATAATGCAAGCTAGTTTTTGTAGATTTAATTATGATAAAAAACTAATTACATGAATTATTCAATTCTTCTATCTAATAACCTAAAGTATACAAGAATTACATAATGCAGTAGTGCTATGCATACATTGACATATCTCATAAACACCGACATTAATTCAATCACTATATGATAATCAACTTGTTACAACAAGTATAATCTTTAAAAGAAGATTTTTACATCACACATATAAATGAAATTTTGTTTTCTTTTTCATTGCCATTATTCAAGAAAAAGTAAACTATGTAAAAATATGAAACATTGAAATGAAAAATAATACTTACCAAACAAAAAATTAATGTCTATGCCGCCTTTAACCTTCTTGAAGAATGAATCGAACGCACTAAAATGACTAATATTCTAATCCAGATACTTATATTCTCCAAGAATTTACCGTCAATAAATTAATGAAACAACATAAATATTCTTTCTCACAAAAATAAGTTTGTTTTACCACATGAATGTTGAACAGACTTTTCATCCAAACAAAAAACTCTCTAGAAATATTTCTCACATGTTGCATTAAAAACCTAATTTTTTCGATTAAAGAATGAAACAAAACATGTAATATGAGTTCTATCTATCTATATATATATATCTACAATTTAATGTAAAAAATAAACATGAAAAATTAGAAGAAGAATTTTGTGAGATAAATAAACTCACATGCTATTGTCATGAGAAGACAACAAACTAATGTATTTTGTGGGAAAATCATGTATATAATTTTATCAATGGAACACTTCAGATTGTTTAACTTAAAATTAAATAAGAGATGTTTTGAAATGTTTGGACTTCATTTATTTGAATGACTATTTATCTTTCATTATATCTTTATTACTTCAAAGTTTATTATCTAATTATTTATTAAAAATACTTTTAAATTTTAAAAAATAGAAAAATATTTAAGTGATGGGTAAAATGGTAATTCAATTTTGAGGTTAGGAATTCTCAATTAATAATGATATATATATATATATATATATATATATATATATATATATATATATATGATATAGATAAACAGATGAAATGAGTTATAGCAACAAAAAAATCTATCATTTATTTTAGAACATATTATTCAAAAAAAATTCTTAAACTCAGTAACGAGTCAAATTAACTCATATGAAATAGGACAGAGGGAGTAGTAATATTTTCTATCAACATTGGTTTTTGTAAAATTAATGTCACTCAAGCAATGATAATATTCTTCAAAAATTATTTTATTTTAATATTAGGTTATCCGAGCTTCGAGTGGACACAAAAACTCTTTCGATACTTTTGAACAACCTTTCCAATAATCTACTGTTATAAAAGAAACAAAGAAATATATTTTGGTATGTCTTAAGAACATTTCAACAGAAATTACATGATTTGACATTATCACATATTTCAAGAATTCAAAATATATAATGAATGATTAAAATTATCTTGATATATAATATTTATTTTATCTTTTACATAATTTATCATAATATATGTTTGATGATGTATATAGTTGTGTTGTTAAAACTGAATGATGATTTTATGAATCGATTAAATACAATTTTTTCTATTGTTTTCTAAATGAAAAATATATCACCTGATAATTTTATGGTTAGAATAACTCCTTGTGAAAAAAATAATGTAAAATATTCCGATAATCAATATTAGATATAAATAATTTAAACCGTTAAATATGTACACCACAAGATCATAAATAATTTTTTTCTAACATTCTGCTTGTTTGATGTCAAACATTCACCAATTTTCATTATTATTACTTTATTACACTAAAAAAATTTATTGAAGGAGAGAATAAATTTGATTCAACATCAAAATAATATTGTTGACCCTTTTAGAAGTTCATTCTTCATTAAACTGTTGCTTCGAAGACCCTTCTAGATACTTCATCAATGCAACTTTACGATTTTTTCGGAAATATGTATGTATAATTGTTGTATTATGAAAGTACGGATAGGTCAAAGCGTTCGATTCTAGACTCATGTAAATAAATATTCTTGAACATTACACAATTAAAAATGAGCCTAACCGATAACTCAAATGCTCAACAATGACCTGGCACATAAAGTACAACTTATCTATATTAATAGATTTTTTTTAGCTTAAGATATTACTCTTATTTAGAACATATTTTGTTTCAAATTCTTCAAATTAAAACAATTTAGAAGAGTTGAATGAGAATGGGAAAAAGAAAAACATTAAAGAACAAAAGTTTTGTCCAATGCGATCACATCGAAAAACAATCAATACAATTTTAAGGAGACAACAAAACAACGATAAAAAACATACAGTAAAAGTAGTAAACTATGAGATATCCAATCATCATAACAAATTATTCTAACCAGAAAAGTTCTCATATTTTTAAATATCATACCTCAAAATATTGACTAATACTTCAATAAACTTTCAATCCTTAAACTACTCATAATATCCGGTGATAAAATTTAGTAAAAATAGATAACAACATAGAAACAAAAAAAATGAGCATGCAAAATTATTAACTCTCAAAGGATTTTCTAAAAAACACAGCACCCAAAGGGTAGCGGCTACGAGTTTCCCTTGTCATAAGAAAAAAGAACTTAGGAATTTGTACGGGCTTTTTTATTGTACCTTCAACAATTATAGTAAGAAAACTTGCTTGAATACTCAATTAACATTTGTTTTTTAATATGTAGTAAAAACAATACTATAACAATAATTTCGTGAAAACATAAATAACAAAATTTAAGCATGTACTGATAAATAAAAATTAATAATATAAAAATAAATTAATGTGAGTATAAAACATACCAGGATCTGGTACAATAGAATAAAACAAAATGTAAAAAAAATCAAGCCTGCTGAATGCACAATATCCGCTTAAGGAAATTATTCCCCTCTAGTACCCCAGATTTAAAGGAATAGATCCTCTGAGTATAGACCGATTTTATTCACCATTGTATTGATATAAAAATAATGGTATCAGTGAGTCATTCTACAGGAGTAAAGTACACAATAATTTTATTGTCCAGAAGATTAAGAAGTTTAAAATTTTAATTATTTTAAAATAAGAAGAAATTCCTCTATTTAAAAGGTAGTGCAAACATATGTTTAATGTGTCTTATCGAAAAGGTAACAACTCCTTGTAAAAGTTACAACCCTTCGAAAAGGTCACAACATTTCATGAAAGTCATAAATTTTCATAAAAGTCTCAACTCATACTGACAACTTTTCATAACATTGACAATTTTTCATAGAAGTGACAACTTTTCATGCATGAAAGGGGAATGCTAGTTTTGGAAATAAGATAAACTAAAAGGGAATCATGGCTTGTGGTGGCGCCACGTAGGTGGGTTTTGGTGTCACGTCCCGAGCCTACACCCTGGGCGGGACTAACACTCGAAGACCATTACTGGCCCTCAAGCAAACCCTTGGTCTGACTTACTTAACTCAGCGGAAGAGTAAACTCATCTTAAACAAGAAATAATAAATGTTTAAAGGAAAGTAATTCATATAATATCTGGCCATGCTGACACTTAAATCTCAACAAGCAACAATAAACTCTAAACTGAAATACTAGAGTCTACGAAGACTCTAAACTAATTAAAGAGGGATGTCGGGACAGACCCCACAACATCCTAAAACTATACTACTAAAAACAAAAGAATTGGATGTCCTCCAGAATGCAAGGAGGCTCACCACTGACTCTAGATCTCAATATGGATCAACAAAAAGCCACGTGCTGATCCAAGTTACCAGTGTCTGTATCATACAAAGATGCAGACCAAATGGAATGAATACATTGAATGTACAAGTATGCAAGTTTAAAAGCTAAACAAAACTTAGGCTTGAAAGGGAGTAAGAACGAATACTTACCTTGGCTCTGTTTAACTCATCATCTACTAACTCTTATTTAATATACGCAATTAAAATAAATGCAATATAAAGAAATGCTGACTGAAAAAATTCTTAAACCTCTGAGTAAATATATACAAGTACACAATAATGTCTGAGATGTGTATAAAATATAATACTGATGTATTATGAAAATACAATAATGTAGTTTATAAAAAATATAATTTAACTGAGAGGGATTCTATAACCGACAACCATTACTAAAGACTACAGTGATGATACAAGGGTCTACCGCACGTTGCCAGCGCATATTATACTCGGCCAAAGGTATAAGACTTGAACTGCCTAATGGATCCACTAGTAATATGTGAAAATGAATATCTAAGAAGTATGACCCTTTTCTACCAATGGTGGCTAACATGGTTTATAGGGGCTGTGAGTTTTCTGAACTCTCCCTCTTTGTTAAAAAACATACTGATTCTGTGGTTTGAGATTATTGCTCAAAACATAGCTTTTTAAAAAGCTCTCTTGGAAATTATAGTTTCCTCTATTAAAGCTAGCTATATGCTCTGTGGAAGTCTAGCTTCCTTTCCTTTTCAAAAGTTTGAAATCATTTTGTTTAAATCCATAGAGACTATTTAGTTACCTTATAACTCTTGAGAAGTGAACTCAACTTGATACTCTTTGCTTGCTTGAAACTTTAACTCTTAGAAATACTTAGTTCCCTTATAGCTTTTGAGAAATGAACTCAACTCTTTACTCTTTCTTGACTTGAACTTTATATCTTTAAAACAAGTGAAAAAGTTTGTGAAAGACTTTCTAAACTTTATAACTTTACTTTGACTTGCTTATTAACTCCTAGACTTGGATCTTAACTACCTTGACTTTGATCTTAACATTTCTTGAATTGGATTATGGATTCAAGGATCACGATCTCCTATTTATGGATGATTTCTAGATATTTAGATGTACTCTATAGTGTTGGAATCAACTAAGAATGAAGGGTACATCACCTAGGAACTAATACACAAAGATAGGGGGAAAACGGGGTCTCTACTGGGTCATGGCGCTCTAAAAGGTGCGGAGCGCCATAGCCTGACGTGGAGAGGCTTTCCTCGGGCGTTCTGAGAGGCAAGGCACATCAGAGCCTGACGGACAGAATCTGTGTAGAGGCGCTTTATTGGCGCGGTTCCCCTGCATCTCTCCATCGAGTTTTCCGATTTTCTTCTTTGTTTTTTTATGTCTAAACCTTCTCAAACTCCCATGAATCCAACCCCAAACCATTAGGATCCCTAAATAACTTATTACCCAATAGTTTAGACCCCAAAATAGTCCGAAAACATGGATTGAAACTAACAGATAAGATTAACAAATTAACCAATAAGAATTTCAAACTTTTCATCAAGAACTTAAAGATTTCCTCTCAATTAACGATAAATTTCAGTAATAAATCAAATTGGAGGGTGGGTGAAATAAATCCACACCGAATGATCTCACTTACCTCGTTAGGGATCACCCCTGACGAAATCCACGAACGAATTCTTGGCGTTTTTGCGTCTTTTTCTCCCTTATCATCTTTTCTCCTTTCTCTCAAAGCCCTAGCTCATTTTCTAAGTGTGTAAATTGAATTGAATCAGTTAAGACCCGAAAATATTATCCCAAATATGAATTTAATAATTAGCTTAGGTAAAGACCAAAACACCCTGAACAAATCCAGATTTGGAACTTTCCTTGCTCAACAACCCAACTTCCGAAAGTCATATCTCCCTCATACCACCTTGTAAATTCACAAACTAAGCGTCGTTGAAAAGTTATTTCAATGAGCTTTCCATCCATATAAAGAGCTCACCCAAACTACATAATTTTAAAATTACTTCTTTCCAAATTTGATTCTTCTATTTTTTTCTTAGCTTAATCATAGTTTATCTAGAATACGAGATGTTACAATATCTCCCCTTGGAAACATTCGTCCTAGAATGAGAATTCTTTATCTAAGCTAAGGATAGTAATATCATTTCAGCACTCAACCACAAAAGTAAGTAGTAACATGCTTATGCATAGTCTTATAAAGTTCTAAGAAGAGAGTTTAGTACTTTGATTTGCATTCTTTATGGATTCAAAGAGATGTGGATATATCTTGTTCATATCCTCCTCTACTTCCCAAGTCTCTTCTTCAACAAATTGGTTCCTCCAAAGGACCTTGACTGAAACAACTTCTTTTGTCCTAACTTGCAAACTTGCCGATCCAAAATCTGGACCAGAACTTCTTCATAGGATAAGTTATCCTTAATCCCGCATTCTCTGTTGGTACTATCAATGAAGAATCACCCGAACACTTCTTCAACATAGATATATGGAATACCGGATGAACCACTTCTAACTCTTAGGGTAGCTCCAACTCATAAGCCACATTCCGTACTCTCTTGGAGATTCTATAAGGTCCAATATACCGGGGATTAAGTTTCCCCTTATTAATAAACCTCATAAGTCCTTTCATAGGTGAAAACTTAATATACACCCAATCATCTACGTGAAACTCTAGTGGCCTTCTTCTAACATTTGTGTAGGACTATTGATGACTTTGTGTTGTCTTCAACCTTTATTAAATCATTTTCACCTTTTCCATAGCTTGGTGAACTAAATGTGGTCCTATCAACACTGCTTCAAAAACTTCAAAACACGCAAAAGGAGATCTGTATTTTCTCCGATAAAGAGCTTCATATGGGACAATTTGGATGCTCGAATGATAACTATTGTTGTAAGAAAACTCAATGAGAGTTAGGTTATCATCCAAATTTACCTTGAAGTATATCACACAAGCTCTCAACATATCTTCTAAGGTATGGATAGTACGCTCTGTTTGTCCATCTGTCTGAGGATGCAAAACGGCGCTCAAATTCACCTTGGAACCCAAACATTTCTGGAAAGATTTCCAAAATTGTGCAGTAAATTGTGCACCTCCATTTGAAATAATGGAGAACGGAACTCCATGAAGTCTTACCACTTCTGGATGGTACAACTTAGCATAACCCTCATCCGAATAGGTAGTCTTGACTTGCAAGAAATGGACTAACTTTTTCAAATTATCGACAATCACCCAAATGGA
Organism: Solanum peruvianum; assembly: GCA_027705065.1. NCBI lineage: Eukaryota > Viridiplantae > Streptophyta > Magnoliopsida > Solanales > Solanaceae > Solanum > Solanum peruvianum. Next base: position 10,741,068 of record JAKWJD010001758.1, on the reverse strand, counting down.
ATTATGTTGCCTTCGCAATCTTGGCAAGCCTATGATGAAGTCCATATTAATCATATCCACTTCCATTCTAGGAGCTCTATATTCTGAGATAAACCTCCAACCCTTTGGTGTTCCAGTTTCACTTGCTGACAATTAGAAAACTTGGAAACAAACTCAGTAATATATTTTTTCATGTCTTCCCACCAATATACCTCTCTCAAATCATGGTACATTTTGGTGGAACCTGGATGAATGGAATATCTGGAGCTATGAGCCTCCTCCAAGATCCTCTCTTGGAGTCCATCCACCTTGGGTACATATAATCTACCTTGATACTTCATCACACCATCTCCCCATTGTTCAAAGGCCAATAGTCTTTGGTTATGAGAACTTGCGTTCAAATCATGAAAAATAGGGCCTTGTTCTTGCTTCTCTTTCACCTCTGACACTAATGATGATTCAGTCCCATTTGTCACCACTATGCTTCATTCTGTGGAATCTATAATCCCGGATTCCAAAAGTGCAAGTCTGTGCACATCTTTTGCTAACTCCTTCTTTTCTTATTCGACATGGGAAGTACTTCCCATGGACAAACTTCTTAAGGAATCATCATCCACATTAGCCTTACATGGGTGGTAAAGAATACTCATGTCATAATTAGTGATTCCAGCCATCTTCTCTGTTTGAGGTTGAGCTCTTTATGAATGAACACATATTGGAGGCTCTTGTGATCAGTGAATATATCCACATGAACACTATATAAATATTGATACCATATCTTCAATGCACACACTACTACATCCAATTCTAAGTGATGAGTTGGATCATTCTTCTCATGAACTTTCAACTACCCGGAAGCATAAGCTATAACCTTGGCATTTGCATTAGTATAAAGCCCAAGCCAACCGCTGATGCATCAGAATACACCACAAAGCCTTGAAAACCCTCTGGTAACGTCAAAACCGAAATGGTAGTCAATCTCCTTTTTAACTTCCGAAAGCTTTTCTCACAAGCTTCAGACTATTGAAAATTGACTGTCTTTTGGGTAAACTTGGTCAAAAGAGAGGAGATAGATGAGAATCCTTCAAGAAATATCCTATAATAGCCACTAGAATCCAAGAAACTCCTTATCTGTTGGAGATGTGGGTCTAGGACAAGTCTAAATTGACTTAATCTTATGAGTGTCAACTATAATAGCTTCACCAAAAATAATGTGGCCTATGAATGCCACATACTTAAGCCAAAAGTCACATTTGGAGAACTTGACATGCATCTCCTTATCTCTCAACGTCTGAAGAACAACATTTAGGTGTGTGATATGATCTTCTTCTTTCCTTGAATAAATTAGTATGTCATTAATGAAGATGATGACAAACAGATCTAAATAAGGCTTGAGGATTTTGTTCATAAAATCCATGAACACTGCAGGTGCATTTTTCAAACCAAAGGATATAACCAAAAATTCATAATGCTCATACCTTGTTCTAAAAGTTGTCTTGGGAATATCACATTCCCTTACTCTCAACTGATGATAGCCTGATTTGAGGTCAATCTTGGAAAAGAAAGAAAAAACTAAAGTTGATCAAAGAGGTCATATATCCTTGGAAGAGGATATTTATTCTTGATGGTCACCTTATTCAGCTGACAATAATCTATACACATCCTAAGGGACCCATCCTTCTTCCCAACAAACAAGATTGGAGCGCATCAAGGTGAGACACTCGTTCGAATAAAGCCTTTATCTAAAAGATCTTTCAACTGCTCTTTTCACTCAGATGGTTCCATTCTGTATGGAAATATAGAAATAGGACGAGTATATGGGATGAAGTCTATGCCGAAGTATATTTCTCGGGAGAAACTCCATGTAATTCATCAGGAAAGACTCCGGGAAACTCACTGACAATAGGAACTGACTGAAGGGAAGGTACCTCAAAACTTGAGTCATTAACTCTGACTAAGTAATAGATACATCCCTTAAGAATTAAGTTTCTCACTTTAAGGTACAAAATGAAGAGACCCTTAGGCACTGCTGAACTACTAGCCCACTCTATGACTGGATCATTAGGAATCTAAAACTTAACAACTCGAGTTCTGCAATCTATTGATGCATAACAGGAATGGAGACAGTCCATACCTAGAATGACATCGAAATCCATCATTTCTAACTCTACTAAATCATTTAAGGTACTCTTATGACTGACAAAAATAGGGCAATCACGATAGACTCTTTCTGCTAGAATGGATTCACCAACAGGTGTGGATACACTGAATTGTTCGCTAAGTTTCTCAAGATAAATCTCAAAGTTCATAGAAACACAAGGAGTTAAAAAAGATGAACTAGTTCCTGGGTCTAGTAATGCATAAGCAGTAAAGTCAAACACTCGAATCACACAAGTGACAATATCTGGAGAATTCTCTTGTTCATGGAGATTATTTATAGATACAAGTTGTTTGTTCCTCGGCCTATACCAGAAGCAACTCCCCTAGGTGCAACCTTATTTGGTGGAGAACCTGATGAAGATTGTTGTTGCCCAGATTTCCACTGCCTTGCTTGTCCTTGGATCACTCTATCATGAAGTGAACCTCTTAAGCACACTTAAAACAACCCGTGAAGCATTCGCAACAGATGCCAGAGTGATTCCTACCACACCTGGCGCAGGCAGGAGGCCTAGTACCTCCTTGTGCCACACTACCTTGAGACTGAGCTAGCCCCTTGAAGTGCTGTGAATTCTTGCCACTATACTCACTTTGGTTTCTGGGTGCAGGTGCACTACCAGATGATGGTGCATGCCCCTTTGGTTTCTAGAATTCTGGTCGGATTGAACCACCTTTCTGTTGGCCTAACTCGTTTCCAGTCTTAATATTCTTGTTTTAGTACTCTTTTCTATTCTTCACCATCTCTTCTTCAACTTGTTGAACATATACCATCAGCCAGGATATGTTCATATCACCTATCAACATGGCAACCCTACCTTCCTTACTTGAAGTGCGACCTAACCCTGTAACAAACAGACTCATTCTGCTCCCCATGTCTTTCACCATCTCTGGAGCATAGTGATATAGCTGGGTGAATTTCATCTTGTAATTTTGTACACTCATGGAATCCTGTTTCAGAGTAAGGATCTCCCTCACCTTGGCTACCTTAAGTTCGTGAGGAAAGAACCTCAACAAGAAGTCTTCTTCGAAGCAAGACCAACTTGGACGTGGTGCATCCTCAGCTCTACCATCCTTACATTGATAAAACCAGGTTCTAGACACACCCTTTAGTTGATATTAAGTCAATTCAACCCTCTCAACATTTACCACATGCATTACCTCAAATTCCTTCTTTTTTAGTCCTCCACAAAGTTCTCCGGATCCTTTGTAGGGTTTGATCCAGTGAAACTAGGAGGGTTCATTCTCGAAAACTCACGAAATCTCGAGGTATCATCTTTTTCTTGTCAAGCTGCTCTCTGTTTCCCAACTTGGTTGTTCACAACCTGAATTAACATCCAGATAGCTTCTCGGAATTCAGCATTGGTAACCTCTCATCGGGGTTGAACCTCTGGTGCATTTGGAAATTCTTGTTCCTCAACATTCCTTCGTGGTTGACCTCAAAAATGCTCTTCTTGGAGGCACGATGATTTGAAAATACGTGTAAGCACGACGTAAAGAGAGACTTTAGAGATAAACTCTTTGCACGAAAGAACATGAAAGAAGGGAAACATTCCTAAATGTTGTAGCCTCCTAATCATAGATATAGTTCACGTTACAACGATGACTAAGAATCTATAGACATAACTTCATAGACTTCCTAGGACTCTTGAACTCTGATACAAAGTTTGTCACGCCCCGAGCCTATACCCTGGGAGGGACTGGAACTCTAAGACCATTGTTGACCCTCAAGCGAACCCTTGACCTAGTTAACTGATGTACTGTGGTTTCATGGTACTTTTAATTCTTTTTCCTTAAGTTTAGTGTGTGTCGAAAAGCCTTTTTTTATTGATTTTTCTTTAAGTTTCTCCTAATTTGCAGGAAATCTGTCCAAAGATGAACGCAAAAGTTTTTAAGCGAGAAATGCAGAAGAGACCACCTACGGAGCTTATGACGGTCCGTCGAGTCTGTGACGGTCCGTAGGTGGTATCGTATTGAGGAGAGAAGCTGCTGAAGGAACATGGGGAAGTCTGACCTAGTGTGGGATTACGGAAGTCCGTGACGGACCGTCATAGCCACGATGGTCTGTCCTGCTGTTTGTCGTAATGATTAGAGAGTAGTCCTAGTACCTAAATTCCAAGAAATTAATGTATTATGGAACGGAGACCCTCGATGGACTGTTGTGCTTGGAACGGTCCATCATACCTGTTCATTGAGGGTTATGAAGAAAGCAACAGAAGAATTGTGAAGTATGGGACGACGGAGGTCATGACGGCCCGTCGTGACCACTACGGTCCGTCACGAGGTCTGTCGACTCAGACGCGTTTGGACATATTTTCAGTAATTAGAATCCTTCTTTTATTAGATTTTTGTTTTTATAATAAATAGTTGAAAAACATCGTTTTTGGGGTTAGACGGTTAGACTTTTTGGAGTTAGACTTTTCGTTAGACTTGGAGACTTTTCGATAATCTTTAGTTCTCTTGTTCAAGTATTAAAGGATTAATTTCAGTAATTGATACACTTTTTCTGGAATTGATTGTTTGTGTTTTTTTTTATTAATCAAGTGAAATTCTGGATTTTATTTGTTCTAATTAAAGTAAGTGCATGAATTCTTATATTAAATATATGAACAGTGTGATTATGACCATGGGTAACAAAAATCCATAACTAGGGTTGTGGAAACCATTGGTGAATAATGAGGTAAAATCTAACTAAAATAGCAATTCTAGAATAGTGTCTTGCATGTATTGATATTTCTTTCATTTAGAAATCTTTTTAACGGATGACCAACGTTAGAACTCGCTTTAATGCTTCTTGTCAGACCAAGGAGGTAGAGAATAGGAAAAGAATTATCAACATAGATTTAGTGTATACTATCTGATATGCTAGTGTCGGTTGGTACGAGGTAATAACTTAGTCAAATATCGTATATAATGCTTAATATGAGGTAAAGGTAAGGGTTAGTATAGCAACACACGTAGCCAGACCAAGGTGCGGAGTGAAATTTTCTTGATGCCGGGCCAAGGACATAGAGATAAATAACTTATCACTTTACATGGAAGATACTAGGAAAGAATTGTTATAGTTAGAATTATCAAGTTAGGAACCTGTGGGGAACACTTAAGCTCTAGTTACTTTTATTAATTTATTAAGCTCCGAGATTTGAATATGTTAGTTGTTTACTTTAATTTAGTTAATTATTTTCATTAATGTAGAAATAAAAATCCCTTTTATTTTCTAATGAAATAGTTGATCAAATAATAGTAACAGTAAAATAAAGTTAAGTCTGAACTATTTATCTCATGGGATCGATCCCAACCTCATTAGTTAGGTTCTTTACTTGATATGACCCCTTTACTTCTTATTTGAGAAGTAAGTTTGAGCGTATCAAATTTTGGCGCCGTTGCCGGGGAAAGTAGCTTTTAGATTAACTTAAACTTATTACTAATGTTTAGTCAATATTTTCTTAGTTTACGTTTCTATTGTTTTTTATTCTTGAAGAACTAACTTCCTTGTATGCCAAATACACGGAGAGGAAGAGAACCCTTGTTTCCCTACGACCATGAATTAGAGCGTACACTAAGCCATATGAATCGAAACTTTGGTATTAACGATGATGATCCAGAAAATCCCAGCTCCAGTTGATGCTCATGGTCAGTTATTACCCGATGATCCTTGTGAAAATCAACAAAGGGGACAAAATCCCGCTCCACGTCCTCAAGAAAACTACAGTGGTTATGATAATATTGCAGATTTTGATGGGCCACTTGTCTTGCCCTCTCTACCACAAGGCCACACCTTTGTGGTAACTAGTACTCTGATGCAAATGCTCACTGCTAGAGGTTTGTTTTTAGGGCTACCTTATGAGGACCCACATGCCCATATAGCTAAGGTAAGGGCAGTGTGTAAAACTGTGAAGGGAGGCCCGATTTGAATTTGGATGTAATAGGGCTAAGAGTATTTCCTATCTCACGGTACTTTTAATGCTTTTCCCTTAAGTTTAGTGTGTGTCAAAAAGCCATTTTGTATTGATTTTCATGTAAGTTTCTCCTTATTTGAAGGAAATCTATCCAAAAATGAACGCGAAAGTTTGTGAGCGAGAAATGCAGAAGAGACCACCTACGGAGCTTATGACGGTCCGTCGAGTTTGTGACGATCCGTAGGTGGTATCGTAGTAAGGAGAGAAGCTGCTGAATGAAGATGGGGAAGTCAGACCTCGTGTGGAATTACAGAAGTACATGACAGAACGTCATAGCCTTGACGGTCTGTCCTGCTGGTTCATTGTAATGATCAGAGAGTAGTCCTAGTACCAAATTCCAAGAACTTAAAGTATTATGGAACGGAGACCCTCGAAGGACTGTCGTTCTTGGAACGGTCCGTCATACTTGTTCGTTGAGGGTAATGAAGAAAGCAGCAGAAGAATTTGTGAAGTATGGGACGACGGAGGCCATGACGGCCCATCGTGACCACTACGGTCCATCACGAGGTCTGTCGACTCAGACGCGTTTGGACAAATTTTCAGTAATTAGAATCCTTGTTTTATTAGGTTTTTGTTTTTATTATAAATAGTTTGAAAAACCTCATTTTTGGTGTTAGACGGTTAGACTTTTTGGAGTTAGACTTTTCGTTAGACTTTTCGATAATCTTTAGTTCTCTTGTTCATGTATTGAAGGATTAATTTCAGTAATTGATACACTTTTTCTGGAATTGATTGTTTGTTCTTTTGTTGATTAATCAAGTGAATTTCTGTATTTTATTCTTTCTCACTAAAGTAAGTGCATGAATTCTTATATTAAATATATGAATAGTGTGATTATGACCATGGGTAACAAAACTCCATAACTAGGGTTGTGGAAACCATGGGTGAATAATGAGGTTATATCTAACTAAAATAGCAATTCTAGAATAGTGTCTTGCATGTATTGGTAATTCTTTCGTTTAGAAGTTTTTATAACGGATGGACAACGTTAGAACTCGCTTTAATGCTACTTGCCGGACAAAGGAGGTAGATAATAGGAAAAGAATTATCGACATAGATTTAGTGTACACTATCTAATAGGCTAGTGTCGGTTGATACGAGGTAATAACTTAGTCAAATATCGAATACAATGCTTAATATAAGGTTAAGGTAAGGGTTAGTATAGCAACTCACGTAGCCGGACCAAGGTGCGGAGTGAGATTTTCTAGATGCCGGACCAAGGATTTAGAGATACATAACTTATCACTTTATATGAAAGATACTTGGAAAAAATTGTTATAATTAGAATTATCAAGTTAGGAACCTGTGGGGAACATTTAAGCCCTAGTTACTTTTATTACTTGATTAAGCTCCGAGATTTGAATCTTTTAGTTGTTTACTTTAATTTAGTTAATTATTCTCATTAATTTAGAAATAAAAATCCCCTTTTTTGTCATTTGTTTTCTAAAGAAATAGTTGACTAAATAATAGTAATGATAAAATAAAGTTAAGTCTGAACTATTTTCCTCGTGGGATCAATCCCAACCTCATTAGTTGGGTTCTTTACTTGATACAACCGCTTAACTTCTTATTTTAGAAGTAAGTTTGAGCTTATCACTTACTTAACTCAGTGAAAGACTAAACTCATCTTAAAGAAGAAATAAGACATGTTTAAAGGAAAATACTTCATATAATATATTACCATGATGGCACTTAAGTCTCAACAAGAAATAAAAAACTCTAAACTGAAATACTAGAATCTACGAAGGCTCTAAACTGAATGAAGAGGGATGTTGGGACAGACCCCAAAACATCCTAAAACAAAACGATTAAAAACAAAAGAAATAGATGTCCTCCAAAATGCAAGGAGGCTCACCACTAACTCTGGAGCTGAATCTGAATCAACGAAATGTCGCGTGCTGATATTGGTTACTAGCGTCTGCATCATTAGATGATGCAGGCCAACTAGCATCAATACATTGAATATATGAGTGTGCGAGTTTGAAAGCTAAACAAAACTTAGGCTTGAAAGGGAGTACTCTGTTCAACTAATGATCTACTAACTCTTATTCAATAGACACAGTTTAAATAAATGCAATATAATGAAATGCTGACTGAAAACATGCTTACACCTCTGAGTATATATA
>JAKWJD010001758.1:10532750-10732750 GCA_027705065.1 Solanum peruvianum | reverse complement strand
GTGTTCCTCCATGATTTACTTAATGGTGTTATCAAAGAGTAGATATAATATCTGCAGACATTCTAAACATTATTTGAGATGTGACTGGAGTGTGTACCTGTTACAGTACGAGACTGAGTTAGAAGATACTCATTGTGTAATTATTTAAGCATATAATTATTCGTTTACTAGCCAATTATTAAAGAAAATTATGATAATGCATCAGCTTGTTTCAATAGGCCCTGGCTTTAGTTGATTTTTCCCAAGTTCTTCATATTCAAAGCCTTCATGAGTATATCTGCATCATAATACTCTCCCAAATCAAAGGAATCTCAAGCTGAGTAACAGAGAATCAACCCCTATCTGTTTTCAATAGCTTCCAATAAATAATAAGGATTAGGTTCACACAACGAAGTTCCCCCTAAAGGTGTACCATACTCTATTTGTCCTGATTACTCTATTATTCCTCCAATCTCCAGGACCATAGGTCAGTACAGTAAGTCACGTTGCAGGTGCATCAATGATTGTTAGATGTGAACCATGTTTATTTGCAATGCTCCCAAAATTTGCATCATCAAGGATGTTTGATATCATGTCACTTTCTTCAATTCTTTTTTAAATCTTGTCTCTTTCATTTTTTTCATCTTTTTCCAGGACTACACTGCCGCCTTGAAAATCAATGAGTGACAGGAAATTTTCTACCATTTTTAGCACTTATTTTGGAGAATGCACTATTCATGTACCAAGTTGACCTTTTCCCTCTCACCTTCACCTGAAACACTAGTCAAAGATTAGTCTTGGAACCCAGATTAGCTTGGGCCCCTTTATGTGAGTAAAAGGATGAAAAATATTTCTTCTAGCCCATAAAAGGATGAATAAGATTTTCATTTGGAGCCAGGTTCTTAGCCGTAGCAGTCTTTTCCTTTTGGGTGAACTTAACATTTTTCTGAAAGGCCTTAAATAGAGCTTTACATTGATTCTTTAAATGACCTGAGTTTCCACAATGAGTGCATAAACTTTTAGACATGTGAATTGTGTGTGCTACAAGATTATTCTGTTTTTTAAAACGTATTCCACTTTGACTGGTGGTTTGTCTTTCTTGAATCTGAGTTAAAATTTCAGAGGACCTGGTCCATCTAAGATTTCGTTCCAAATCAAGTTTGGTATGATCAAGATTTTCTTGTAGCAACCTATTTGTTTCAGTCAAGGCTTGACAATTTATGGTTAACAATTTTATTTTTTCTTCCAGAGCTAATTAAAGTTTACTAGCAGAGTTTTTGCCCTTGTGACTTAACTCTGAGATTTTTATCTATTCTTTTAATTTGTTTTAAAGACAATGATTGTGTTTCTAAAGATTGTCATTTTCTTCTCCTAAAGAGGCATAGTTTTCCATTATTTTTTCAGAATTGATTGACTGATAGCATCTATAAGAGTACAATAGGGACTCTAGTTCTTTTTGGAATGTGACTCAATATTAACTTTAATGTGATGAAAATTTGTCTTGCTTTGTTTTTCATCTTCTTCATCATCTTCGGAATCTATTTCAACAATGAGTGCAAGAAAATTATATTTATTTGATTGTTCTATTGCAAGTAGTGATTGATTTTCGAACCCTCCATCCTTAGATTCTTCTTCCAATAAGTCCCCCATAGTGACAAAGGCCCTTTTCATTGAGCAGTCAGCTTCTTGATTGGTCATTCGTCTATTTGTGGGAATGTACATATCATTCTTTATTTCCTTTTATTTCTCCAAACTATTCCTCTTTTTCTCTAGAGATTTGATGGACAAAACTTGACAAAGTGATCTGGACTTCCACACTTGTTACATACTTGATCTATTGGACTGGACCAAAAAGAGTCTTTAGATCAGTAGTTGTAATTGGAGATATGGTTTGGAACCAACAAGTGGACTGAAGTGGAAAGAAAATCAAACAATCCCAAAAAGAAAGCTTTCAAACTCGAGTACTTCCTCTTCTTCACAACCTCGAGACTCATGGAAATCACAATGTTGATATCAGTGGTGTTTGTTTATTATTGTTTTTGTGAAACTAAGATACTATTTTTTCTTATTTAAAGGAGAAACAAATATGTCCTATATTTGTTATATGTATTAAATATTACTGAAATTATAGTATTTATGCAATGTTGAATCTTTGTTTTGCTCTTTAGTTCACTTTCGGAATCAAAGTTATTTTCTTGGCCTACAATCATGAGTTGTATTGTTTCTGTGAAGCTTTATTTTTATTTTAGTAGTATTGCTAGTTGTATCCTATGGTAGAACTCTTAAACTCAATGAATCATTTTTTTCTCCAGAAAACGGCAAAGAAGTAAAACAATTCAGAAACAAGAAAATTGAAATTTTCATTATGGTAGATCGTTAGAGGTATATATTCAATACCACACAAAATTCTACTCTATTACATATCATACTATGAAAATTTCATTTGAATTTTCTTCAACTTAGGTACTTTGATTAGAAACTAATATATATAACAAAGACACAAATCTTCAAACATCAAAAGAATTTCCCAACAAGTCGACAACTTCTTTCCTTCTTTTTCATCCCTAATCATATTCATATGATTCTCTTCCAAATCATCAATTTCTTTTACATGGAAACACTTCTTATTTGAATTGACATTGGGATTTTCATACCGAATTTGAAGATTTCCAACTTCATCCAAGCAAATTTCTATTATTTCGGATGTTCAATGTCCATTGTCTATTGAATTCATGTTGGAATTATCAAGCTGTTTCGGTTCCATATAAACACAGTTGTATTATTATTCTAACTCCTTAATCTTTTTCACCAATAGAGGAGGAATAAATTTAGATATTTCGTTAACTCTCTCCTTTTTTTTTCCATCAAAAAAATTTGCAATTTATGGCCTCATTGTGAGGACAAGACCAAGATCTACTTTTCAGATATGTGATCTAACCAAAAGGTCTGCATTTGCAATAAGATTCCATACTTGCGTCGCACTTCAACATTGATCATATCCTCATCCATACACAACTTATTCAACTCGGATTTTTTATTCCTAACCGAACATTTATGTATAAAAATTGTGAAACAAATTTTAAATGAAAACTAATAATTAACATAAAATGGTATACACATAAAGAAAATACACAAGCATAACCATGCCTTCATGAATATATGAGAAATTTGAGTCTGATTAAAAGTAATTTCAATTAAAATTTAAACTCATCAAGAAGATTATGAGCATCAATAACAAAAAATTATAAGAAAGTTCATCAAAACTCATGTAGGTGAATTTGATCAGCCTTATTTTACATCATCAATAAGCACAATCCATAAATCATAAACCTTAAACCCCTAAAAACTACAAGGGAAAAATACGGGTAACTATGTCACGACCTTAGACCTCTACTAAGCACACCGCGTGGCACTTAACAACTCGGTCACAAATCATTCACAATCTTGCATGCTCAAGTAAGCCTCTAAACACTAAGGGTATGTTTGGTATGAAGGAAAATATTTTCTTGGAGAACAAGTAGATTTCTAACTTATTTTATCATATTTGGTTTGTGAGTTGAAAATATTTTTTATAAAATAGTTTTTGATGTTTTGCTGGTGAATGAAAAACATTTATTTTAGAAAATATATTTTATTTTAGCTTTAGACTAAAAATTACTCTTTAGAAAAACAATTTTTTAACCAAAAAATCAACCGTGATAATTGATCTAGGATTTGACTCCGATACCAAACTAGGACAAGACCATGATGACCATTCTAAAATCCGATCATGAGATATGACCGAGACTTTCGACCCACGACATGAACCATGAACTTATTTTTTTTCAAAAACTTGACGGGATCGTGGGAGGGAGGGGTGTAGTGGTGGGGTGGCATATAATTTTATTAAAAAAAACCTGAAATATTTTTCAAAAATAATTTTCTTTAATATTTTTTTTGATTGGGGTGGCCTGGGTAGGGGTAGGGGTAGGGGTAGGGTAGGGGTGGGAGGTAGTGGGGATGGGGATGGGGATGGGAGGTAGGGGTAGGGAGTGGTATGAATATGATTTTTTAAAAAAGTTTGAAATATTTTCCAAAAACGAGTTTTGTTTAAAAAAATGACGTGGATGGAGTGGGTGGGGAGAGTAGGGGTGGGGGTGGCGTAAGAAAGGAAAATAATTTAAATTTGAAATATTTACCTATTCTTTCAAAAAAATTAACGGGGGTGGCAGGGGGTGGGCTTATTTGTGGGGAGAGGGGGGGAGTGACATAAGAAATAAATTATGTATTCATTAAGACGGGGAAGAATATGTTTTATTGCTTGATGTCATTACCAATGGGTTCCCCTAGGGGATAATTTGAAAATATAAATTATGTACAAGACACTATTCTAACATTCTCTACACATCGAGAAGGATCCAAGAACATTCCATTCAAAACAGTGGAATTTTAAGGTTTTCTAAGAACTTCTCCCTATATTTCTAGAATATTCTATTAAGGACTATTGTTCTTCCAATATAAGATTTCCACATTAATAATATCTCCAACTTAGTGTTGTGCATATTAATTATGTACAAGACGCTATTCTAAAACTCTCTATACGACTAGAAGAATCCAAGGATGTTCCATGCAAATCTATAAAGTTCTAAGCTCTTTCAAGAAATTCTCCTTATACTTATAAATTATTCACTAAGGACTATTATTTATTCTAATCCACATGGACGATTTCTCCAAAATACTACTATTTTGCACAAACACTAGCCCATCGTATACTAATTTCTCCAACTCTATGTTGTGAACGTTATGGAACAATCCATCTGTAGACATCACTATCACATCCCAAGTTCTTACTGTAACTTTAATTTCATGTGCCACACTTGAATTATAAAAGTTACCACCATTCCCTAACTAAAGGATAATAGAATCTTTTTTGTTGAATTTCCAATTTGTAAGCTAATTACTGTCTCTTACAACAACAAATCCACTATCTCCAAGGTTGACCGCATGTATAATATCACACATTAAAGTCAAAATACAAGTTGTTAAAAAACCTTGACTTTTCGTGTTGAAATAAGCCTCATTTAGAATCTCCATTTCCTGAATTTTGTTCATTTGATTTTTCTACTTGTGAATCGACAATTCACAATTTATAGCCAACTCTCTCGAATAGCCTCCAGAATCGATACCCTTTTTCTCCCAACCACCAACACCATCCGCTACACCTATGATTTCTTCCTCTATACAAATAAAATGTGCATATCCCCCCAAGAGGCGCTTTATTAGATTTTGTTCTGTAAAACGAGTCAGCCGTCATCTTCATCTTGATATTACCATTAATAAAACTTGAGAAATGTTTACTCTCACCGCAAAAGCTTGGATTTTGGATAATCATTTATATCTATCTCGTCTAGAACATCTATCTCATCCATATACATCTAGTCTATAGCCATTAAAGAAACTAGTAAAGAAATGACAAAGCTTAAAATTTATAAAAGGGTATGAAAAAGAATTACAAGAGTATTATCGCACTTAAACTTGTGACCTAAAGTAATTCTTGAATTTCCTTTACAAAAAGTCAAATCTCGACGGACTTCTTCATGTAAATATACTAGTTCATATTTAATGAAAATAAATAAACCATTTCCCAAAATCGCGCAAAACGCCAAAAAATTTTATGGACCTCAATTACACCTCGGGATACTAAGTAATCTTTCAGTTTCAATATGTTTGATCAATTTACTTGGCACGAAGCTTAAGAAAAGAAAGAAGAATTTTGAATCTTGTAGTATAAAAATAAAGACATGTCAAATAAAATTTAATTAATTTTATGGTCTTAAACATATCATATGGAAAGTGGAAACTAAACAATTCCTTAAAAGTTTAAAATAAAGCAATTGTTTAGTTCCCTAAAAAGTATAAAAATAAAGATATGTCAAATAGTACTCTGGTCATTCTTTTTGAATCCCCTTATATAAATTTTCGACTTTTTCACTTATTTACCAGTTCCCTAAATTGAATATGAGAGGGATATTGATGAGATAGATGTTATAGAGGAGATGGATATAGATGAGGATGTAAAAATTTTGGGATGAGAGTAGTAATGTCTCAAGTTTTATTAATAGGAATTTCAAGATGACGATGGTGTCTGGATCTTTTAAATAACAAAATCTAACAAAGAGCCTCTCGGGGAAGATGCACATTTTATTTACACTGAGGAAGAAGCCATATAGGTGTAGCGCATGGCATTGAGGTCTTGGCCAAAAAGGGTATTGATTCTTGAGAATATTTGAGACAACTGGTTAAAAATGCTGATCTATCAATTCACAAGCAGAAACATTAAAGGAACAAAACTCAGTACATGGAAGTTTTCAACCAGGATTATTTTAAAGAGAAATATAAACGTTCGTTAACGAATTATATTTCGACTTTAACGTGTGATATTGTACATGCGGTCAACATTGTAGATAGAAGAATTGTACGGTGTAATAGTTTACAAACCAAACGATTCAACAAAAAGGATTCAATTATCCTTTTCTGCTAGAGGATGTTATTAAATTTCATTATCCAAGTGTAACACAAGAAATTAAAGTTACAGTAAGAACATGATATATGATAGTGATGGATACAGATTGATTGTTCAATATTGCTCATGAGATTGAATTTGAGAAATTATCATGCGACGGTCTAGCTAATTTGCACTAACTGGGAACATTAATTTGATTATGCTAGCACGAAAGATTGAGAATATGCACTGCATAATTACTTATAAGTTAAATCTCATGATAAACGTTAAAAATAATTGGTTATGTAGTAAAAAGGTCAATGCTTTGTTTCCCCTATGTAGATAAGAGTAGTCTACTTAGAAAACAGGTAAAACACAAAGATCTATTGATCCATAGGAAACAATAGTTAAATTGTTGACCCCTTTTCCTAGATGTTGTTTTGTCACCAAATCCAAAGAGTCAGGAGTTAACTCATATGGACTGGATTGAACCTAGGGAAAATCCTGGTCCTAGGAGTGTTTCCCTTTTACTGAGCCCCACACCATACAAATCTGGATTAATCAAGCTAAATGGAAGTATAAAGATCATGGTATGTCATTCTAGCATATGCGGTTATTTGCATTTTGGAATCTTACTTGCAAGTTCTTAACTATCAGGCAACTTAAGCTTACAACCACCTAATTTGTCATTGTTGTACTTGCTCTCTAGTGTCACCCATTTATTTAACTACATATTCCTTCATCTCCGTCTAATTCTCCTTATTTTTCATTTACCTGTTTTGATTCTAGCTACCAAGGCATCCGTTTCGGTGGGAAATCCACGTGGATAGTATTCCTTTTCTTCTAATGCAAGGATAAGACATCTTTTGAATCCTTGTAATTAATCCATATGAACATTGCTAAGTCATTTTAATATGTGAAATAGGAGAGTTAATTAGTCAATATAATTGGTTAAAATTTATCTAAGTGTAAATTTCATAACTTTGTAAGAAAATATAGGACATATTCAAAAGACTTGAAAAATGACTTTTGTATTATGACAAAATTGTCATTAAAGTAAGATAACATTCATCATATGTTAGTTTCTTACATTCTTTTGATGGATGAAAATGTGAATGATTTTCCTATTTAAGGAGTATCATTTTGGAGCCAAATAAAGAGAAGAAAATCAAAAGTCATTCCTTTCATTTACTATCTCCTTCACTAATTCTTTTATTGGTTTAAATAATAATTCTTCATATTGTGGATTTCTGGGCAATTCTTTAGTACAACTCCAAACTTTCATCCATTAGTGCATGTGTTTGAGAGTAACTATGAAACCTTTTGCAGCGAGCGGCTACAACGATTTGCACCGAAGTCGAGCCCAAATCGCTTTCAAGGCAGCGGCTTGCCACTACACATTGTTTGTGATAAACTAATTACTACTTTATAATTCTAATCCAATATCAATATTTTAGTATTTTTCCCAACAATTTGAAAGAGATTTTACTTATATACATTATTTATAAATAGTTATTTCTTTAAACAAATTGTTTCTTGATTTTTCAAATCTTGAGCCTCTGGATGAAACCAATTTTTAACGCTGGTAACAAAAACTTTTACTTTTCTTGAAACTTTTACAAGTTACGTATGTTTCATTTAACAAATCTTTAATAGATGGTTGTTTTACTACTACTGATTCTAGAAATGTTGTGGTAGTTGATGATATTGTTAAAATAATGAAGTTTGAAAAGGATACTAAAACTGTGAGAAGACATTTGATAAATCATATGACTAATACTCTATTTGATTTATTTGTTACCTAAAAATCTGCTACAGAAATATGAGATAGTTTGAAAAAGAAATATGGTGCTGATGATGTAAGAAAGAAAAAAATTGTTGTCAGCCAGTGGGTTAAATTCCAAATGGTTGATTATAAGCCAAGAATGGAACAATTCAGGAATATGCGGACTTGACTGCTGATGTTCTCATCAAGGAAATTAAGATGTTTAGATTTTTTTCAGGCTAATGTTTTACTTGAAAAATTCCAACTATCTTGGGATGATTATAAAAATCAATTGAAACATAAGGAAAAAAAAGTTAACTCTCCAACAACTTATTAGTTATATGATGACTGAAGAGGCAAACCATCTCAAAGATAAGATGAAATCACTTCCTTTTAATTCTTCTAAAGCTAATCTTGTTGAATCTTCTGATATAGTTTTGAAAGACATAATCAAAGTCAAACAGAAGAAAATTTTAAAAAATGAACATGGGAAGAACAAAAATCATTTAAGCAAGTCGGAGTGTCAAATTCAAAAATTAAATATCCTTGTTTTGTTTGTAGAAAACTTGGTTACAGGACTGTCAAATGCTATCAAAGAAAAGAGCACAAGACTCAAAGAGGGAAGAACAAAGTGATATACAAGCTCATCTTGTTGAGGGTAATGAAGTGATTATTGGTGTAGTTGTTGAGGCAAATATGGTGGCAAACAAAATTGACTAGGTACTAGACGCTTCAAGACATTTTGTTGTCAATAAAGAGAATTCCATAACTTTCTGATGGAGAATTGATTTACATAGGTAACTCCAGTACTACTAGATTTATGGGTAATGAAAATTTTTACTTAATCACTTCTGAAAAAATATTATCCTTGAACAATATTTTGTATGTTACCTCCCTCCGTGGATACATAGTTTTTGAAGCACTTATCAATAGATAGGACATAAAGAAGATGATAAAATAATTATTTCTAGTGGAGGATACTTTATTGGGAAGATATCTTAGTGGAGGATTATTTGTATTAATCATTGTTCAAGAGATTGTCAATAATTCAAGTATTTTAAAAATCTGTATATTGTTGAGTCGATTTATTTGTGGAATGGTAGACTAGATCATGTTAACATTGCTTCTATTAAAAGACTTACATAAACAGATGATTTTTCTAAATTTCTTGTGTCTAGAGCAAAGCATGCCAAGAAACCTTTTAAATTCGTTATTAGTAAAAAGATCAAATTACTCGAACTAATATTTTCAGATTTAGAAGATTTTAAGAACATTGTTGCCAAAGATGGGAAAACATATGACATTACTTTTGTTGATGACTTTTTGAGATACACTTAGGTATATCTTCTCAAGTCTAAAGATGAAGTTGAAAACATGTTTTTGAATTCAAAGCAAAAGTGGAAAATAAATTAGACAGAAAAATCAAGATATTTAAATATGATGGGGCGGTAAATATAGTACTAAGATTCTAGAAGATTTTTGTGAGAAAATGGTATTAACATAAGGTTAGTGCTCCTTAATACTCCCCAACAAAATGGTGTAGCCGACTGGAAAAACAAACCCTTAAAGAAATAACAAATTCTATGATTTTAAGCTCTGGACGATATGAAAATATGTGGGGAGAAGCGGTTTTGTTTGCATTCTATAATTTTAATAGTGTCCCCCGTTAGAAGTTAGAGAAGACCTCATATGATTTGTGTAAAGAGTTTGCTCCTATATTGAAATTTTTGAAAGTTTGAGGTTCCTTCGCTAAGATTGGTCTATCTAATTTTAAATGAGTAAATGTTGATTCTAAGACTTTTGATATTGTGTTTATTGGTAATGCTCAAATCCTTGTTGCATATAGATTTATGTCTCTAAAGGACCATTCTATTTTGTGAATTTAGCAATGCTGAATTTTTTTATCATATTTTTTCTTTGAATAATAATGTACCAATTGATATACAAAATAATGTTTTCACATCTATGTCTATTAATTTTCGTATTGCACCTTCTTCTAATGTTATTTCTAAGGAGAATGAAAATGAACTTAGAAGGAGTAAAAGACGCTTAATTGAGACTAGTTTTATTCCTGAGTTTATCACTCCCTTTTTAACTGAAAATTTTAATATTAATATTTTAATTGATGAATTATTGTCTATTTATTTAACAGAAGCAGAACCTAATACTTATTATGAAGCAATGATAGTAATAGACTCTTTTTTTTGGAAAGAGGCTATCAAAGTTAATTAGATTCGATAGTTCTTAATCACACTTGGGACTTGTATGATTTACCTAAAGGTTGTAAGTCCATAAGTAGCAAGTATACATTTAAGAAGAAATTGAGACCTGATGGTACAATTGATAGATATATAACTAGACTTGTGAATATGTGTTTTAACAAAAGAAAAGTGTTGATTACTTTAATACTTATTCTCATGTGACTAAAATAGCGACCATTAGGACCCTTATTGCTATAGCAACTATTCATGACTTAGTGGGACATCAAATCGATGTCAAAACAACATTTTTAATGGTGATTTAGAGGAAGACATCTATATGACTCAACCTGAGGGTTTGTGGTTTCACAAAAAGAGGATGAAGTATGGTAAATTGAGAAAATCCTTGTATGGACTAAAACAAACACCTAAAAAAGTAGTAAGAAAAATTCAATATCTGATACCTGTGTTCTTTCTAAGATTATAAGTTCATATTGAGTAATTATATGTTTATAAGTAGATGACATGTTAAATTTTGGTCTTTATGTGAATGATATTAATGAGACTAAGAATTTTTTATCTTCTAAATTTGAAATTAAAGACCTTCGTGAAGCAGATGTGATTTTGGGAGTTATAATCGAAAGAACCTCTAATGGTTTCTCTTTATGTCAGCCTCATTACATTGAAAAGATGTTGACAAAAATTGATTTCTTTGATGTAGTTCCAGTGAGAACTCCTTATGATTCTAACATACACTTAAGAAAAAATATAGAATCTAGTGTTTCTCAAAATGAATATCCTAAAATAATTGAGAGTGTAATATTTCCCATGAGCTATACTCGGTCTGATATAACTTATTTTGTTAGTAGATTGAGTAGATATACTCATAATCCACTAGTGAATGTTGGAGGTGTCTTCATTGCTTGCTAATGTATTTAAAAGGTATAATTGATTGGTGTTTCCATTTTAATAAATTTCCTATTGTGTTAGAAGATTTTTGTACATGCAAACTGAGTAATTGACAATGATGATATTAGCTCGACTAGTGGCTATGTGTTTCCTTTGGGAGCAGGTGATATTTCGTGGAAGTCTTCCAACTTGTATAACACGTTCTACCACAAAATCTGAACTCATTGCTCTCAAGTTGGCAAGGAAAGAAGCTAAGTGATTGAAAAATCTTTTGGCGGATATTCTAGTATGGAGAAAGCAAGCTTCACCCGTCTCTCTTCATTGTGACTCAAAGACTGCAATTGGAATAGCAAAAAATACTGTATATAATGAAAAAAGAGTTGTGGATCTCATGACCAAATGCTTGGAAAGGAAAATAATTCGTGAAACATCGAGGGGGATGGGGCTAAATCCCATAGTTTCAGATAGTGTTGTGGATCTTTTAGGCCTCAACATACGCCACATTTTTATATCCCTATGGCGTGAGGCAGTGTTTATCAGGTTGAACTTATTTTCTCTTATGATTCTATAGCCTTAAGGTAATCTATTTGAGATAGGCTTGATGGAATCACCAACGTGAGTGTAAATGGGTGGTCTGCTTTTATCAAAGATTTGGGTCATCTTTCTAAAGCATAATAAGACCCAAGGGGTGTGTGCATGACCATAAATTAATTTGTTGGATCACATAGTTTGAGTAAAATAAAGGATATGATGTGTTGTGGGGTATGTCAATTTAGTCTAAGAATACTTTGCTTTGTGGATATGTGTTGATGCCTCATTTGACTATGTGATAATTCAAATCAAAATACATTGATACTTAAGTACATTTTCCTTTCTTTTTCCTAGAGATTATTCTTGTTCTTTATCTTTGCATTAGTGGAGGATTGTGGATAATATTTCTTTTCTTTTAATGCAAAGGATAGGTTACATCTTTTAACTCTTCGTAATTAATCTACCTGAACATTGTCAAGTCGTTAGCATATGTGAAATAGGAAAGTTACTTCCACAATAGGTTCAAATGTATCTCAAGTATTAGTTTCATAACATTGTAAAGAAAATATAGTAAGCATTCAGAAGACTTGAAGTTACTTTTTTATATAATAAATATTGTCATTAAAGTAATAATATATATATATATATATATATATATATATATATTATAGTTAGTTTCTTACATTTTTTATTAATGGAAACGTGAATGATTTTCCATTTTTAAGGAGTATCATTTGAAAGCTAATACTGGGAAGAAAAACAATAGTCATTTCTTTTATTTACTATCTCCTTCACTAATTCTTTTATTGGCTTAAATAATCCTTCTTCCTATTGTGGATTTCCGGACAATTGTTTTTGTGCAACTCCAAACTTTAAGCTCTGAGGGCATGTTTTTGAGAGTAACTACAAAAAATTGGGGAGCAACCGACTACAATGATTTGCATCAAAGAAGGCTGGGCTGAAATCGAGCTAAATATGCTTTCAAGGTAGTATCTTGCCACAACACATTGATTGTGATAAGCTATTTACTATTTTATAATTCTAGTCCAATACAAATATTGTAGTATTTTTTCGAAACTCCATCGTTCAAAGCTGAAGAAGATTCATTGTGACTTCCATATGTTCTAACCTTATCACATTTCTGCACAAATTCACAACATAGAGAGGCATTCAACTTTTCATGGTGTCCTCATGACAGTCTTGGTATGCTTCCATGAGTTGTGGACTGTTTCTTTTTTGTTAACAACGCTTCCACCACATGTATCTCATGTTGACGTCTGAATTGGATAGCCCTCCAAGCATGATTTACACAACGGGGTCGAATCAGAATATTAGCTGTATTTTCCTGTCTGGTACTTTTCATGTCACTTCAATTCCTAAACACCCCCGTCCCACATACACAACACTAGAACACAATATTTTAAAGCTAACATAATTTTGAAGAAAAGACAATATTGGTGCAACCAGCAGAGGAAACACAGAAGGGGCGATATTACCTATAAAATCTTGATCAGTTATAACCATGCCAGTCTGGAAGCAAGGAGGTCTCCCCAAGTGCTAATGAAAATAGATCTTACTGAACGGTCTGCTATCTTGAGTACCTGAAACTTCATTATAAAATGTGCAAAGTCATATGACATCAGTATATTGAATGTACGGTATGTAATATAGACAAAATGAAGTAAATAAATAAATAGTTGATCCCAATAAATGAACTAAAAATAAATTGAAAGTACCATTGTTGTACCCCATTTTAACTTGCGTCAAATACTGTACAATAAATTGGTGATTCCTAAATTAATTAACTTAAGGAGTCGCCACCTAATTATTTTTGCGGTAAATTCGAAAACCCTAATTATTTAACCAATGTAATGTTAACATTAAATCCAATTAATGGTCTACTTAACTTATGTGATACTGCCTCCGTCAAGAATTATTTGTCATGTTACGCTTATCGAAAGTCAATTTGACTAATTTTTGAAGGTAAATTATATCAAATTAATTCGATATTTTAAATATTAAAAAATATTCTAAAACTACATGAAAAGTGCTAAAAGTACAATTTTCTGCACATTAATATGATGAAAAAATACATCTCAAAATGTTAGTCAAAGTTTTTATAGTTTGACTCTAAAAATAGAAACCATGACAAACAATTTCGGACAGAGGAGTACTATGTAAGATTTCTAGTTATTAAAGGGAAGATATTAAGTATCCTTTAAGGTACGTTAAATGATCAAACTTATGTTAAATTTAAAAAGGTTTTGAAATAACTATAGAATTTAAAATATCTATTATAACTAGGTGCTAATTGGTTTTAGAAAGATAAAAGTAATATCGTGATTAGCTAACTTAAGTTAAAAAATTAATCAAAAAATATATTAATTTCACGCAGGAGCAACAAATGACTTTCCCAACTCAAAAGATGGTGAAATAAAAAGAAAATTGATTCATTCAACATACTATTTTTGCTCTATGAATTATATAAGGTTGAGGAGAAATACGGACCTTCTCCGGGGCAACAAATTAGTGCTTTTGAGTCTTATACTTCGCTATCGACTCCCTCCAGACAAATTTTCCGGAGGACTTTAGTCAAAAGAAACTCAGAATAGACTTTTTGATGTCTAAATCTCTGTCCGTTGAGAAAGTTTACGAGCCCTATTTACAGTGAAGAACCAATTAAAAAATATCAATAAAAAAAGGAGTCACTTCTTTGAATAGATTGAGAGACAACAAAGATAAGATGAACAGGAAGAAGCAATAAATATAAAAACCTAGCATATTAATCTGAATCGCAGATTTTGAATTGTATTTGGTGTTTTCAAGAGATTTGTATGTGTGAATGTCTATATTCAGTAATTTTAGAGAATCTAGGGCACTATTGATGTTCAGAGATGATTGATTGGGGTGGCAGAGATTTGAGCATAGAATCTTGCGGATTCTCCGGGTGAGGGAGATGAGTGGCAAGATAGGCTTAGGTTTTCATCAGCTCCTTGGAGTGTAAAGATGATGGAGGTAGGTAGAGTTGTCAAAAAGGACAAGCCCAGTCCCACCCGACTAAAGTATCACGGGCCAAAGAATTTGATGGGCTAAGGCGAGCTGGTCCTTCATTTGGAAGGGCCTAAAAGTGCTCAACTCAACCCAACCCTAGAAAGGCCAAGGGCTGGGGCGGGCTAGCCCTTTTTTTTTCTTCATATTTTTCTTTGCAAATTTTAAATTTTATAACATCAAGAAATGAGGATATTTTCAAATCAAATATGACCAATAATGGTGTTGCTTCAATAACACTTGCAAATAATTTAGTGTAATTAGAATGTATCTAGGATATTAGATACGTGATATACATGTATTTGGTGTAATGTATCCCATATACACAAGTGAGAAAAGAGAGTGACGAGTGAAATGGAAGGGAGGCGAGGGCGCATATTTATCTATGTATTCTAGATACATGTGACTCCACTAGGATAGGGTGTTCTAGAACAAATTTACCTACTTTTGAGTTTATCTATATCACGATACATGCATTTAGATGTACGAAAATATGATAAGATTCGTAATATAACAACATAGCTCGAATATAAGTAATTAGCTTATATACTAGTGAGATTGTTGTAAGCTACCTTATATAAATAGTTTTGGCCCATGGGCCGACTCTGGCCCGGCCCAGATCAAGCCTCAAAGGTTAAGGACTTATAGGGGCCGGACTTCTTAAGCCATAGTTTTAAATGGGTTTGAAAAATCATATCTCAAGCCTACACTAATAATGGGTTAGGTTGGCGGCCTCATGGGTTAAGCCCATTTTGACAGCTATAAGTGAGCAAGAGAAGGGTTCAGGGTATTTTTGGTAGGTCAAGTTGAGTTTGGGCGCAAAGGAATTATTTTTTTGGGAAAATTTTCAAAATGTCAATACTTTAGTATTGAATAAAACCTCTTGTCAACATTTTCAATATTTATATTTAAAATGTCAATCTTTGACTTAGTTATTCTTCTAATTTATTTATATATTATTTGTTTGATTTGAAACAATACAATTATTAAATAACAAAGAGGAGAAAATCACGAAAAGAATATTTGAACATATCACTTAAAATTCTTATTACTTACATTTCAAAAGTAAATGACTAAGGCGCCAATTCCCCTTCTTCATCGAATTTCGAATATAGATTTTTAACATTCCATTGATTCAAAAATGGCTATGGAAAATTTTGATAATTTTAAATTGTGCCTGCCATGGACTAAGTGGGAGCATTAGTTTTGTTTGGTAGCTTTAATTTTAATTTGTTGGAATGAATATGAAATATTTGTAGATTTTTTTTCTAATGTTTAATGCAATCAAAGAATCCTTTTGATTAATATTACATTTGTTATCGTTTTGATAAATATTGTATCCACAATCTTAAAAAGAATCGTTTTGATAAAGTGTTTGGCTGGTTATTTTTGTTTTTTTTTGTTTATATCCAGTGTCGAAAAAAATTACGATAATTATAGTGTATATTATAAGTGGTTGTTTGAAATGCAATGTTCTGATAATTGTAGTATAATTTTATACTTATTTGATAAAGATACAAATACATAGACATTTGTCTATACAATTTTGATCATTGAGAGATAATTATTTACACAAAGATACAAGTATGAAAGTAAATACAAACATTTATTAATATTGAATACAAATATTGTTAAACGAACGCGAGTCTCTATTTATGTTAAACAATTTTAATCAATGGGGTACAATTACTTACAGAGGGATACAAGTATGAAAGTAATACATACATTTATCAATATTGAATAAAAATATTGTTGAGCATACATTTCGAACAATCCTTGGGTAATGTATAAATCAATATATGGAAAATCTCAAAAAAGTTGATAATTATTTAGTATACCTCTTTCAATCAGACATTATAGTGAAAATTAAATTCTTTTCCCTTAACTTAAATCCTATATACAAATCTCAAAATTACTAAGCACACAACATCAAACAATCTATATATATTATATGAATGTTAATGAACTACTATATTTCCTATACAAAAAACAAATCACGGAAGAAAATCAAACTATAAAGTCGGAATTGTGAAAAATAATAGATATCCAAAATATCAAAAATCTGGAAAAATACTTCATGATAATGTATTTATCTATATAAAAGGTTGAAAATATTTTGAATGGCTTCTGAGCTATATCAAAAAAATGAACAAAATTTTGATTTTTATAAGTAATGCTTTACATGAGAAGACACAATAATAGAAGAAATCGTACGAGAAAGAAAGAGAAATGATAGAATTTGGATAGAAAAATTAGAGAGAGAAAAGTGAGTACTGAGGTTTTCTTTTTTCCTTTCAATGGTAATGGAGTACAGAGTGAGCCAAATTTGAGAAATAAAAGAAAGGTTTATAATTATATAAGGATAAACTTTATTTGCTAAAATATTGACATACTAACATTTTTAATAATTATTTGAAAGTGTAGATATTTTTAGTAATTATGTTATGACTTTTGACTAGTTAGCTAATATTTCATATTCCTTTTTAAGGTTGGGCTGCAGTTTTTTGCTAAACAAAAAATATTAGTGGCCCAAAATGTGTTGGTGAATTAACTTGTGAGAAAAATACATTTTTTTTCAAGTTCACTAATTTAATAATGTTTCTTCGATCCTAGTTAATCTTTATATATATATATATATATATATAAAAGAGACATAACTAATTTAATATGCGTAATCAAATTGAATTTCAAGGGGACATAATTTCCAATAAAAAATGTAGATTTAAAAAAAATTATTAAATTATTAAAAAGTAAAAAGTGAAAATGCGAAATGTATATACATATACATATACTCAAGCATATATAATTAAAATATTCAAAAATAAGACAAAGATAATAACTTTTCTAGAATTTGTTGAAGTCAACTTAAAAATAGGCAAATCAATTTAAATAAATTATTCAGGACTAAGAAACATGAAGAAAAATGATTGTAGGAAAACGGGGAGCAAAATTAGGTGTTAACAACCCTGAAATATTAGCAAAATACCAAAATAATATACTTTACTTTTTTAGAGAGTTTCTCTAACCAACAACCATTACTATTAGTCTCGTGATGATACAACATCTAACCCACGTTGACATAGCCATCCTATACCTAGCCAGAACGTAGGACGACAAAATTGAACATATGGATTCATCTAAAAAGCCCTTAACATGACTGGGTGAGAAGTCGCCTAAACCAATGGCTCAATCCTATCTACTGTAGCGACACAATTTATAGGGTTGCATTGTCTTAACTCTTACCCAAATAAGTGCTCAATAGGAAGAACTAAACACAACATAATGCGTAGTAATCAAAGGACAAATAACAATGAAGAAGGAAGATAAACCGTGAAACTATATTTGCTAAGAAAGAGTTGCTGAATGTTTTATTTAATACTTTCAATAGCCTAATATACGCTTACAAAATTTGTGGGATCATAATCCCACTAAACTACTTTCCTTGAACTCTAGGAATATTTTTTTCACTAACTACAACTAAGAAAATATCAGAAACTATCAAATGATAAAATGACAACTAGCTGCTAGAAAATAGCTACTGCAAGACTTCGTAAAATAAAAGAAAATATGTTGATGTTGTTGCTCAGTTTTAATATGCTTCAAGTCAATATCTTCTTGTATTACTTTTTCTCAGATGAAGTAGCAATATATTTCCACATGCTTAGTCCTTGCATGAAAAATAGAATTTCAACTCAACTGATTGTTCAATGATTGTCACTAAACAAGTAGCATAAGCCCTGTATTTTCTTGAGGTAAGACCTGAACCATTATTCATAGTGTGTGAGTTTTTACTGAAGAATTTAAATGTTCTTAAATGTTAAGGTCACTAAATGTAGCACCTTGAGTTCTAAGAAGAACTAAAGAGAATTCATTCAAGTCATTAATAAGTTCTTCTAAATTTTGGGTCCGATTCAAACGACCATAACTTTTAGTACATGATGATTTAGGAGACCCATAAGCAATCAAATTAAACATCTCTAAGTTCTCTTTCCAATGCTACCGAGTTTGCTGAATTTCGAGTTTGGATGAGGGATATATGATTGTTTGAGTTCAGCTTGTCCAATTAAGGAAAATTACCAGAATTAATGAGGGGTATTTTGGTCTTTTCCTAACCCTACTAGCTATCTCATTTTTCTTAACCTTTTAAGGGTCTAAACTTATTGGAATCAGTTTAGTCATTCCTAAATTACTCTTAGGGTTTTGAGAGTAGTTGAAGAATAGGAAAAGAGGAGAAAATGAATGATCAAGATTCTTGCAATCTTCGAGGACTTTCACCAAGGATTTGATCCTAAGATGTATGTAAGCTCCCATAGTGTTGGGTTTATTCTCCCACACACCAATCATGACTTTTTTTTTACGAATATCATCCAAGAGATTGAGTATATTGAGAATCTTGTTGAGTTCTTGATGTTTTTTTTTGTTTCGTTCTTGATGTTTTTTTTGTTTCGTTCTTTGATAATGAAATTCTTATTGAGTTCTTAAGGTGAGAGTTGCAAAGAAGTATTGTTCTTGGTGGGTTTCGGTGTAGATTTCGTTGTAATAATGTTAGATTTAAGAACCAAAAAAGTTTGAGGGAAATCTCTCCCTTGTAGATGGGTTAGGGTATTACTTTGAACAAAAAAATTCGTTGGTTCTCTTGACATAGGCTTGGGACTCCGCGCCACACAGTGTGTCACAACTAGTGTTCTATAGGTTAAGGTCTGGGGCAAGGGTCGCCAGGTCCCCTACCCTTCTGTCCTTTTTTCCGCATGAGTCCCTCAAATCATACCTATGTTTTCTACTTTTCACAATTAAAATCTTCATTAGCCCTTGAGAGATCATGCCTATCGAATTTATAACTCTTGAATTCATAATTCCAATTCAACATAGAGTTAAGAGTAAAGTTTGGGAAAGTCCTTTTGTGTATTTTCGAGGAGTTTTCTACAATTATTTATAAATTGTTGCAAGAATCGAGTAAGTGAGTATGAGAATGAGAAGAATTTATTCATGAGTCTACATTAAAATTGAGATCGTTGAGTCGAGTCATTCATTCCCATAAATTCCGCTTAAACTCCATACATTTAGTATCTTTTGAGATTAGGAGTATCTTTGTGTTTTATGTTCTTGAGTATAGAGTTCATAACCGTTTTGAGATTATATTCCTAATATTGAACTACTACATATTACATATAAAAGTCTTTGAGTTGAGTTGTTCATGTCTATAATTCTGCATGAATCCTATGAGTCGAGCATTCTTGGTTGAGTAGAATCATTGAGTCCTTGAGTTCTAGAGTTGTTGAGTTTTATATACGGTTATTGAAAATCTTGAATTAATTCGTTCACTTTCATAATTCGACATGAATCATATTATTTAGAAGTCTTTTACAATTATTTATAATCTATTTTACGAGTTGAGTACTTGAGTAGGATGAGGAGAGTTGAGTTTCATTTTTTTTTCAAATTGAGTACATAAGAACTAACAATTCCCAGGAGTAAATATTTTTTCATCTAAAATGAGGGGAAACATCGATTTCTTAATTAGTTCATTAGGAGTTTGAGTACTATCTCTTTTAAGAGAAGTTAATCTTTTGAGTAATAATCTCAAAGTTTGCGGGTGAGGAAATGTGTTTAAACATATGACCTAAGTTATGTTTTGGGAGTAGTATTGAGTACCGATATGGGGACGAGTTCAGATAACTCAAAGTCTATATAAACCATATAGCCAACATGGGTAGAAATGGACATACTTTTAGATGATTCCTTATTGCGTTTTAAGCACAGCTTAGTGGATCCACTTGGTTGAGTAGTTCTCTACCCCATCAAGGTATATGACAGTTCTGACAGCGTGGGCGAGATATTATATCATCACATAACTCATAGTGATAGTTATCAGTTTGAGAATCTCTCAAATAAGAATTATTGTTGTATTTTTACATACAACCGAGTTATTATCTACTGTTTGAAAACCTTTCCATATATTGCATCTTTGTTGTTACTTTATTCCTTAGTATATTGAGCTGAGTATCCTATTATTGAGTGGAGTTTGAGTTGAGTTAAATGAATTTGAGAAGAGGTAAGTATGCCCTGTTCTATTAGTTCAAACTTCTGTTATGCTTTAGAATTCCCCTTACATGTCGTAGATTCCGTGTACTGATGTCATTATTCCTGCATCTTTTTATGATGCAGATACAAGTATTGAGGGTCATCAAAGATGCTCCATTGTGACCACTTGCAGTTATAGTTAGCTTTGGTTAGCCTCCTTGCGTCCAGATGGTTCCATTTTCCTTCAGTTGTTAGGATGTTGTGGGTCTTGTCACGATAATCCTTCTGTAATAATAGAGATTTCATAGATAATTTAAAAGTTGAGGAGATTATCATTGTTTCCTTTGTTGTTGTAATTTTTTATTTTGGAATTTAACTAGTACTTGTTAAATTATTTTTCAGACGATTATTGGGATTGAATTTAAAGTAAGTTCTTAAAGATATCTTTGTATCACGTTTTCATTTTTCATGAGTAAGTCTTCCATTGAGTAATGAGTCAAGTCAGGGGTTCGCTTAGGAACCAACAATGGTTTTCGAGTGACATTTACGTCCAGGGTGTAGGCTCGAGGTGTGAAAAACTTAGTATTGAAGCACAGAGTTCAGGTGTCTTAGGGTGTCTATGAAGCCATTTCTTGTTTATGTTTGTGAGGTCCCCACTTCTCTAAATAAGGGACTACATGAATTTAAGAAAAGTTTCCCTTATTTCGTACTCTTAATCGTCTGATAGAGCTATCTCATAGAGATTTATTCTAACTCATGTATTCTCATATCCATTCGACTACCCGTCATACTAGAGGTGGTTGAAAAGCAAAATTAGTTCTTAATCGATGAGTTTATTTTAGAAAAATATTGAGGAAGTCATGAGACTCCAGAGGGTCTTGAGAGAAGCCCATGAGTGATTTAAGTGTTGAGCTTCAAAAAAAGTGCTCATGTTCATATGAATCATGTGTTCAATACTAAAAGTGAGATGTACTCTCTTCTCTAAAACCTTGTTCAAATTGAGATACTTATGAGGAGGTGTGTTGTAGAGCTTGGGGTAATATTTTCGCCTGGAAAGGTAGCATAAGCTTCAAGATTACGAGTAGTAGTACTAAAAGTGCCCAAAGCTAGAGAATAACATGCAGAGGTATAGTAATCTAAGAAAGGGAGATAGTTAAGGGGTAGATTATGTTATTTCAATCATGTACCCTGCTAGTTTTAAGTGATGAGTTCCTGTATGAGTAGAAAAGGAATAATAATGTTAGAGAGTTCATGATAGGAAGAAGAGGAATAGTTCTATGAGGTGATAGATCCAAGATAGGCTTATTTGAAAGGGGAGACCAATAGTATTCATAAGACGATAGAACTATTTGAGTGAGTCAATTGTACTTAAGTTGTGAAATAAAAGGTGAAGGTAAATGGTTGGTAGGTTTCCTACTTGTTTTGAAATCTTAGTAGGGGAGTGTTTCTGGACTTTCCTGGTTGTCGCAAGTAGTATAAGGTGTGACCAATCCTATTGATTATTGTGTTTAGTACTATACACTAAGCTTGAATTTGAGATGAGTGAAGTGATCAAAAGATGCAAACATAAGGACCACAATGTAAGTTTTGAGATCTGATCTAGTAGGTTTGACCTGAATTAGATGAGGAGATAAGGTGGTACCCCACAATGGAAATGTGGCATTATGATGCATATATGAGAGAAATGAAGCTGAGTAGTAAGAGGAACACCCGAGAAGGTATGTAGACAGATGCTGTCCCAATTGAGGTTAAGAGAACCATTATAAAAAGAGGTCTTAGTACCTGCTAATGAGTTTGGTATTCAGGAGATAAACTTTTACCGAGTGTTAGAGTTAAGGGGATGTAGACCGGTGTAGAGATGATAAAATAGGTCCATAGTTTTCAAGTTTGAGCTTTAGACCTAAAGGGGAAATGATAAGATGAGAAATGAAGTCAAGTGTTGAGAATAAGTTAACAATGAGTTAAAAATAGTATGGAAGATATTTTTCCAGAGGTCCTTTTAGTAGTGGAGTGATGTTAGAAGAAGAAGGTTAATATTCTTATCGTGATAATGATGGTGTGATAATTTGATCTAAGGTTGTAAATGTATAGGAAGAGAACGATGAGGTTTTACTGTGAGAAACAATTAAATGAGAACCCTTAGTTGGTCCGAGTAGTAATGCGGGAAATTCTAGTTTGTATGGTAAGAGTCCATGGATTTAATAGAGATACTAAGATTGAATATGGTTTTGTTAAACATTTGGTGGTTCTTGATATGAACTTGATATTGGATGAATGTGGTGGTAAAGAGCAACATTCTTGGGATGAGATTCCCCATAGAGGGGTATAGAACCCGAACCTTAGAATTTGGGTTAAGATTGAATACAGTAAGAGCATACCATTAGACTCAAACCTTGGAGATGAAATTGGTATTATTGCGTGAGAATTAGATCAATGGATATTATGTTTTGGTTATAGTTGTGACTATTTTTGTGGTGTATTTTTGAGACTGGTAAAATTTAAGATAGATCTAAAAACAAAGGAAACTCTGCCTGATTTTCTGTAGATTTATGTTAAGGCTTGCTTTAGGATTCTTTCCTTTCGTGCCAGTCACAGACCTAATTTGGGTCATGACACCCTTATACCAGGTGTGGTACCCGAGCCAACCATTAGTACGTACCATAAATGGTGCAAGAGCTAACCATGGGAATATCCTATATGAGGCTTAGTATCAGAGTCAAACATTAGTCACACAAACACAATATTAATCTCAATGAAATACAACCACACTTGTAAAGACAAGTAAACAAAAGCACCTTTATTGCATGAGATTGTCAACAATTTATCACTTTATATACAATCCTTATGTTTTTCCCAAAATGTATTGTAAAGGTTTCATAATAGTGACAGTATACATGAATACATACATAAACTTTAAAAAAACAACCATAACTTATTAGAAGGACTCCTGCGAATGTTCCCTGTTCATGATTCATTTTACCCAACATCTTTTCCCCTAGCATAGAATTTAGAAATTACTTCAAAGTAAAAATTACCTAACCAAGACTATTATTATTATAACCCACGGCTATTCATATATTCAACAATCTAGATTCCATGCCCGAAGGTCCATGCATGAAATCCCTCGACTATCTACGAGATATTATATATGTAAAGACAGGTCTGACTACTTAGTGCAAAGAAAAGCTATGTCACGGCCCGAGTCTACGCTCTAAATGTGGCTGGCACTCGAGAATCATTACTGGCCACAAGCGAACCCTTGGCCTGGCGTACTACTTAATAAAAGACTTAAATAACAAGAAAATAGTCTCAAAAGATAAACTCATGAAATAAATTAGAATGTCTTAAAATAAACATTCAACTAGCCAAGATGGTAACAAAAGTTTTAACATAAACCAATAAAACGATAAGGACAAATGAACTACTAATTGTCTATGAAGCCGATAAAACTACGAGGGATGTCAGGAACAACTAAAAACTATTAAGCAATATAAATAGGGATCCTTAGGTAAGCAACGAGGCTCACCACAGGACTTTGAATGATTGATTGAATCAACGAAGCGTTGGATGGTGATCATAGTTACCTATATCTTCATCATTATAATGATGTAGGGAAAATGACTTCAGTATATTAAATGTACGAGTATGCAAGAGGAATTCTAAAACAAGACATAAGCTTGAAAAGGGAACTGAAGGAAAATACTTGGGCTCAACTTAACTCAACTTAGCTCATTTCAATATAAAGCGATAATATAAATTCAATATAAAGAATAGCTTTTAAAACATGGATGAGAACTTTGTGTATTTAGGAATACAATAGTAACTCTGTATATATGCAAAGATATAATATAAACTCTAGATGTATATCAAATACAATTAACTTTATGTATATAAGAATGCAAAATACTTGTATGTGAGTTTCACTAACCGACAACCATTAAGAGTTATGTAATGATACAACCTTTTACCTCACGCTGCGAGGGGCGTCTCATGCCTACCCAAGGGCATAGAATCTAACTCACTGTGTGGACCCACTAGACTATTCTAAAAACCAGTAAGGAATAATCTAAAAAGTATGACGCTTTTCTACCAATGATGGCTACATGGTTTATGGGGGCTGTGAGTTTTCTTAACATTCCCCATATCGGTGATCAATACTACTCCCAATCTATAGTAGCTCATATGTTTAAAACATAACGTTTTTTATGGTTTGAGATAATTTGTTAAAACTTAGCTCAAAGTCTCTCTTGGAAATCAAAGTTTCCTCTCTTGCTTAATTTCGAAAGCATTTGTTCTTTACTGAAACTATCTGATAAGCTCTATTGAAAATCGATGTTTCCTTTCTTGTTTAAATGTTAAAACTTTTACTCTTATTTAATACATAGTCATCCTCTTTTGAATAAACGAATTGCCATCTTTATTCTTTATTTAACTAAAAACTCAAGTCTTAAAACAAATTTAAGACACTTTTGAAAGTCGTTTTGAAGACTCTATGAATTCTCTTGACTTGACTCTTAACTTTCCTTGAAGTAAATTATGGATTAAAGGCTCATGATCTCATTTATGGATGCTTTCATATTATTTAGAGGAACCTTAGAGTGTAGATATCAACTAGAAAACATAGGTACGTTTCAAGGGAACTTAAATGCAAAGAAGTTTCAAACGGTAGAAGACCTGGGGTCGTTGGTCATCTAGGTGGCATGGGGCGTCAGACGCAAAACTTTAGAACCTTTGTTAAGGCACACTGGCTGGTGTGTGCTCCAGAGCCAAAACTACAGACCCCAAAGTGGGGCACTCTGGCTTGTGCAGCGCCCTAAACCTCTGCCCAGAAAATACCCAAATTTTCTGGCTCGTTTTACAACTCTAAACCCTGTATAATCGATTGGTTCCTACCCACAAACACTTAGATTCGAATTCATAACCAAAATATGAAAGAATCTACTTAAAAACATGAAATTTCATGAATTTAACTCAAGGACTTCTCAACAACTTCAACAATCAAGAACCAAATAGAACTTCAACAAAAATCCATCAAGAACTCTATTTCTATACTTTAAGAACATAGTTTTACTGAATTAAATCATGATTGGTGCGTGGATGAACGAACACAACTCCATGTGAGTCACGCCCCAAATCAACCCTCAGGATGTGGACATGGTACATACGATCACTTTACTGAAATAAGAGAATACTATGTGGAAGCTTAAAAATATCATATAACTAAAAAGATTGGAATACACATTATTATATAAATAAATAAATGTGAGCTTAATGATAAATAAAAGATCAAAATCCAAAGCTAAATTTGAAACTAACTATGCCTTAAATAAAGCCTTTAATTGACGAGAGATGTTGGGACATGCCCCCAGATAAATCTAGAAAAACTAAAACTAAAGACCGTAAGTAGAAAGATAATGATGTCAATTGTCCTCGAAAAATGAGGACTCAGCAATAATGCTGCTGAACTTGAGAGATAGAACTGATATATGCGTGACCTAAATGCTAAGGAGTTGAACCTACATCATGAGAAGATGTAGTGTAGAGTATGCGTCAGTTCTCGAAAGGTATTGAGCATACAAGATATAATAAAGTTGAACAATATACATAACTGAACAAAACAGAAAACTGAGCAATCATATAAGATGAGCATAATATTATACTAAAAAAACTCAACATGAAGTTAATGAATGCAATCACCATGTTTATGACATGCTGAAACTGAATACTGAATTGTAATTGATAACATGGTCAATACACTAGAATCTTTCTATGGGAATTCCTAATAAACGACGTAAAACTACATGAGCTAAATATGGAGTCCGATATATATGCCTCCATATAGAGAAGTGAATATACTCTGTAAGAGGTATAGAGGCATGACCGGCGTGATCACTAAACTCTCAACAGAGGGGACTTAACCTACAGGCGCATGTAGTTCTAGGACTGTAAGCGTGAGAGACCCTAGTTCAGTTAGGTACTAAGCTTACTCACAATAGATTGTATAAACATAATATAACTAAAACACACTAGATAACTCGATATTCTGAAATGCTAACTCAAAATGCAACATTAATGTACTGATAATGAACCATTCTTAACCGAGGCATGTATATCTGAATAATCTGACCTAGAAAGTGTAATTCATGAACTAAAATGAGCACAATTTTTTACTAAGAGATCAAAATTAGGCAAACTTTGTGCTGTTAGAGAGAGGACTCAAAAACCTTCAATTTAATAGGTCATGGGACACCTAATTCATTTTATGCGAAGAGATATGATCATTTGAAGTTGACCCTAAACTTAAAAGTTGATGAGTCCCTTTCATAGTCCTTGTGAAGCTTCATGGACTGTCTAACTGCCTGTGATCCTTCATGGTTACCGCGTACACTTCACTGGTGGGGTGACGGGTCATGGACCTCTTCACGGCCCGTGAACCCGTCCGTGGACTATCCTTTTCTCTTTTCCATCCAAGTTCAATTTTCCGAGGTTTTACACTTTCTTCGGAATTAATTTGTAACTACATTCTTTGAATCTCTATCGTTGCCTGAAGTGAAACATTGTATGAATTTTATAAGATTCTTATGAGTTTTCATATCAGCTTAGATAATGTGGTCATATTCAACAATATATTTTGGAGATATGTCGTTAAAGACTTACTCACACTTGAGGTTTACATCAACCCTACGATGCAAGAGATGTATATGTAACACATTTATCATTAACCATGACTAAGTGTTACATCAACCCCACTAGTAATGTGGTTAAGTTGTTTGATAAATACGAATGTGGTAAAAGTTTACCGTGATATATGATAAGAGAGGAAGAGTAGAGTAAAGCCAACCCACAACAATGGATTGCCTGGACATATTTTCTTTTTCTTGGAATAAGCTTCATAATCTGATACCTACAACCGCAACATTACGAGAGAAGAACATAATTAGGTAATCAATAGCAACACTAAATTCCAACCACAATAACTAAATGTATGCACATAACTATGAAATTAAATTTGTAAAAGAAACTGAAGAAAAGAAAAGATAAAGCTTTTCCTTTGTAATTTAACATCTTCCAAGTTCCAACTGAGAAAAATATGGAGTTAGCCTTTCTCTTACAAAGTCTTGAGCTGTTAGCGACTATATACTGAAGCATTACCGGTAGAGGATAGAGTAAATGTCCATTTCTCTTACAAAAGCAGCATACTTTTATCAATAAGAAAAAATTCAGTAGACTAAGGGTGTGTTTGGTATGGAGGAAAACATATTCCGGAAAATGTTATCCAATTTTCTCATGTTTGGTTGGTTCAATTTTTTTTTCCAAATCAACTCATTTTCCTCAAATTTAAGGAAAATGACTTCCCTCCAAATCATAAGGAAATCATTTTCTGAAACTCTCTTCCAACCTCCGCTCTACCCACCCACCCTACCAGACCCTAACCCACCCCTACCGCCCCCCACTTACCCCACCAGCCCCCACCTCCCACCCCTACCATCCCCTCCCCACCCACCCTACCAGCCCCCTACCCCTACAAAAATTCAAATTGATTTTTTTAAAAAAATATTTTCAACTTCAAAATTTCATTTTTCACCCCTACCCTCAACCCCCCACCCCTAGCATTCCCCATCCCCAAAAAAACCAATTTCAGTTTGTTGTTTAATAATATTTTAAACTTCAAAAATTCATATTAAATCTCTATTTTACGGAATCCTATCTAACCAATTATAAATATTGTTTTTTTTTACCTCCGATCTGTATATTACCGTTACAAAAAAGGAAGCGAGACTAAATATGCTAGCTTTTGATTTACAATATCTGATAACTTTCTTTTTCCTAATTCTATATATTTATTCCATGACTATTTGTGGTCTTTTAACTTAGTTGAAGGGATTTATTTATTTAAGAGTACTGCACCCAAAGAGATGTATAGGCCATAGAAATGAGGCCAACAAGTTCTATGGTAACTTTTCATTCTCCAGCGGATTTTGTCCCATAACTTTAATTTCATCCAAGTGTGATTTTCCCCAGAACAAAGGTGCTTTGAAGTAATCTAATTCATCAACAAAGCAGAAAACTATCTCCAAAACAAGTACTGTTGATGGGATAAATGTAGGTGTTGGAGATTTGGGCTTCAACGCAGATAGAAATGATTGATAAAATTGTGTGCGCGCGTGCACGTGCTAGAGATTGGCAAGAA
The DNA here is from genome assembly GCA_027705065.1 of Solanum peruvianum. Lineage (NCBI taxonomy): Eukaryota > Viridiplantae > Streptophyta > Magnoliopsida > Solanales > Solanaceae > Solanum > Solanum peruvianum. The sequence goes on along the minus strand of JAKWJD010001758.1, from coordinate 10,703,627 downwards.
TCCCAGAACCATTCTGTCCGCAAATATCACAAGGGTGCAACTTTTTTTAAATGAAAATGATCTGGATGCTTTGTATATGATTGAGCTGTCATGGGTTGTTGAAAATATGATATTTGCTAATCCAGATCGAATGGATTTTTGTGATTCTTACCAATCTCTACAACACAGGGAACCAATCAATTAATCATTTTGATTTGAGTAGAAGCCTACATTTATCTCATTATTAGTACTTATTTCGGAGATAGCTTTCTGATTTTTTGATGAATTAATTTACTTCCGAGCACCTTTTTTGTGGGGACTCATACTTGAATTAAACTAAAGAGATGGCGTCAGTCCGCCGGAGAAGGAAGAATGACCATAGAAGTTAGAACTTGTTGATCTCATTTCTATGGCTTAAACATCTTGCATTACTCTTGGATAAATAAATGAATAAATCCCCTCAACTAAGTTAAAAGACCACAAATGGTAATGGAATAAATCTAAAGTTATCTTACTTTTAGTGTATGCTTCATTTTATCATAATAATAATATATAGATCAGAGGTAAAAAAGATAATAATCTTATAATAGATTAGATAGGACTTTGCAAAACAACAGATATTTAATTGATTTTCCTTTTCATGATACACAAATTTTGTGAACTTTCAAAATTTCCTCACCTTTTTTGACTCCTTTAAAAGTAACTAATTATATATTTGTTTAACAACTATATTTGTTAAAAAAAGTTGTATTTCCATATATTCACATTACCTGGTGTATTAGTTCACATCTTCCTAATTTATTTGCTTCAAGAGACATTAGTGATTACAAAGTTTTTGTGTTAGAATCTATGCGTCCACTTATTAGTCAATGGGCCAGGTCCCTTGACACACAAACAAGTATGAACAGAGAGTAAATGCAGTTTAACAACACATCAATTTTACGTGGAAACATCCTTGCTTAAGGGAGTAAAACCACGACCTGTCTCACAGGATTTTCACAACTGTTTCACTAATTTACGGAAGCAAACGTAAAACCAGTTACACAAATGTGAGAATTTGTTTTTAATCTCACGATCAAGCAATACCTATATTGTTTGATAAGCCTAAGTAGAAGTTATTCTACCCACTAAGCTATCCCTTCTAGACAACTTAGAATTTCAACACCCACCACACTGATTTCTTTATAGATTTAGGAACAGTTTACAATGTAAGACCAAAAGAATATATTCTGAAACAACTACACGATATGCACCTGAGTTTTCAGTTGTTATTGAATAATTCTTCACTGTGATTTTCTATAGCCTTTGCAAATGTTGTTGAGATTACTTTTTCAAGTTGCAAAAACTAAGGATTTATGTTAAGAAAAGTAACATTGTATAGACAAGTCCCATTCGTTTAACTCATGCCATTGTTTGGAAAGGTCTGACTTTTCTGACGCCGTTGGGAAATGTGCACCCACTTTCTGTACCTTTTCCAGCTTGCAGCCAACGAGCTATTCATGTTGAGAACCTGGTACCTTTACAAGGTCCCTGAGTTTGTCAGATCATCAAAACTCATGTTGAGAACCTGGTATATTTACAAGGTCCTTGAGTTTGTCACATCATCAAAACTACAAATAACATTTTCCCCCTTTTTGATGATGACAAACAATACTCCAGGCACAACTCCAGCTACATAAGAAGTTCCCCCTGAATTACTTGTCCACCCTCCTGAAATAAAAAATTTCCACTTCACAGTATTCCCCCTCACAAATATGTCCAGCTACAATCAGTTAAAATTCCCCCTTTTGGCATCATAAAAAAGATATACAATAAACCAATAGTATTAACAATAATATCAGTAAAAAACTAAAACCTAATAGCAATAAAACACAAAGGAAAGCATTCACAAGAGATAGTAGCTAGAACACCAGGGGAATAATATAAATACCATTTCAAGATAATAGCAAGCTGAGAATACAATGACGAAAAGACAAGCCACACAAGGAAGACACATAAAAAGATTGGAACAGGCTAAGAAGGAGGAGGCTGATGATAAAGGGACTGAATAATGAGAGTAAGCCTATCATTTGCATCATCACTATCCTTTATTGCTTTTTCTTGCAAATCAATAACCTTGGCCCTCAGCTCTGTTTTTTCTCTTTCCAGGGCTTGAACCACAAAAGTTTCAGGTCCCTCTGTCTGTGCAGTGAGCAGCTCAGCTTTGAGAATAGTAATTTCAGCATTTTTTCCACTCAGTCGCATAGTTAATTCTTGAACTTCATGATTGAGTTGGTCCTGATCTTCTATGAGTTGAGCCATTTTGCTCTTGGGATTTCCTTTCCCTTCAAATGCACTCACATTCAACAAGAGTATTTATGAAAAAGCTTGTTTAGTGTACCAACCTTGCCGATGCTAAGTGAATGTTAATGTATTTGAATACTTCAGTGAGAAAGTGTCACGACCCAAAACCGATGCCGCGACTGGCACCCACACTTCACCTACTATGTGAGCGAACCAACCAATCTAAACCCCAACATTTCAAACATAATTAACAAAATACAATGCGGAAGACTTAAACTCATTAATATAATCAATTCAATAACTATTATTATCCCCAAAATCTGGAAGTCATCATCACAAGAACATCTATCCTCAAATTACTAAACTAAGAGTATCTAAGAAAGCAAAAACAAGTAAAAAGCTAGTCCATGCCGGAAGTTCAAGGCATCAAGACTTGAAGAAGAAGATCCAGTCCAAGCTAGAAGCATTAGCTCACCCTGAATTTCTGTTGTAGTGAAGACTGGCTAGAGTTGTGGTTGAGTTGAAGATGACGGTACGTTTGCTGCACTCCACAAATAACAAAGAAAGAAACATACAAGTAGGGGTCAGTACAAACACAAGTACTGAGTAGGTATCATCGGCCAACTCAAAATAGAAAATAGTATATATCAGTTAATATCATAAATCAACTATAATACTCAACATGTAGCAACAACAAGTACTATAATCATCAATAAGTACTACCAAGTTCATTCATGAGGACTCAAGCCTCAATACCATACTCATTTGGGAATTAGGTTCATCAGATTGAGTATATTAACATATTTCAAGATTCATTATCTTTATTCTTCTCCTGTCGGTACGTGATACTCCGCTCCATATACTATCCTGGTGCCGGAACGTGGCACTCCGATCCTCATTCTATCCTGGTACCGGAACGTGGCACCCGATCCATATTCTATCCTGGTGTCGGAACGTGACACTTCGATCCTCATATACTATCCTGGTACCGGAACGTGGCACCCCATCCATATTCTGTCCTGGTGTCAGAACGTGACACTCCGATCCTCATATACTATCCTGGTACCGGAACGTGGCACCCGATCCTCTATTTCTATCCTGGTACCGGAACGTGGCACCCGATCCCCTAATCTCACTACTTTCGTTCATCAAGCCTTCTTTTATACCAAGGCATCATCATCAACAAAGTAGATTAGGGTTTCTTTCAAGATTTAGGATTCAATAGCTTCATCATGCTTATTTATCACAATCATATAATCACATTCATGCAAGCATACAATTAAGCATATATAAGGGTTTACATTACTACCAATACATATCATTCGCTATTAAGAGTTTACTACGAATAGTATCAAAACCATAACCTACCTCCACCGAAGAATTTGATCAAGCAAGCAATTTCCCAAGCAGCGTTTCTTCTCCTCTCTCGTTCGATCGATCCTCTCTCTCTCTTTGTTCTTTCTATTTTTCTTATTCAAACCCTCTTTCTTTTCCCCTAATTAGCATATAATTAAGTATGAAAGATGGCAATAATAACCCACTAATTAACTCAAGGTTACCTCTTTTAACCCCCAAGTAATTAGACTTATTAACATTAACCCACTAACTTTATGATTAAAGCAGGAATAGTCAAAAACGTCCCTTAAAACATTTAAAGAAATCCGACCCAGACTGGGATTACGCAACCTGTGACGGCCCGTCGTGCCTGCGATGGTCCGTCCTGCAGGTCGTCGCAAAGTTCAGAGACTCAATTTCTACTAAAGAATCTGTGATGGTCCGTCACACCTGTGACGGTCCGTCCTGCCATTCCGTCACGAAGTTCAGAGAGTCGATTTCAGCACCCAAATTTCTAATTTCTAAGTGTTTTGAAACGAGACACCCTCGACGGTCCGTCGTGCCATGACGCTCCGTCGTGGGGTCCGTCGTCTCAGCCAGTTTTCCAGAAATAAAATCTGCTGCTCAAAACGACTAAACAGGTCATTACAATAGATACCAATTTACCCATCGTTAGTCCTCGAAGGATCACAAGAAAAGAAACAAGGGCGAAAAGGCGTACCTGAATCCGTAAACAGATGTGGGTATTTTTCCCGCATATCAGCCTCCTTCTCCCAAGTGGCCTCTTCAACTGGTCGATTCTTCCATTGAACTTTGATGGATGCAATCTCCTTCGACCTCAACTTGCGAACTTCTCTATCTAAAATAGCAACAGGTTCCTCCTCATAAGTCAAATTCTCATCAAGCAGAACTGAATCCCAACGAATGATGTAGTTTCCATCCCCATGGAGTCTTTTCAACATAGACACGTGAAATACCGGATGCACTCCTGACAGCCCTGGAGGCAAGGCTAATTCATAAGCCACCTCCCCTACTCGCTTAAGTACTTCAAACGGTCCAATATACGTTGGGCTTAGCTTACCTCTTTTACCAAACCGCATCACCCCTTTCATGGGCGAAAACTTCAACAAGACTTGTTCACCCTCCATGAACTCCAAGTCTCTAACCTTTCGATCTGCATATTCTTTTTGCCTACTTTGAGCCGCTAGAAGCTTTTCTTGAATAGATTTCACCTTCTCCATTGAATCCCTCAACAGATCAGTACCCCAAGGTCTAACCTCAAACGCATCAAACCAACCAATGGGAGACCTACATCTCCTCCCATACAATGCTTCAAATGGAGCCATGTCAATGCTGGAGTGATAGCTATTATTGTATGAAAACTCCGCTAAGGGTAAGAAGTTATCCCAATGACCACCAAATTCTATCACACATGCACGAAGCATATCCTCCAACACTTGAATCGTTTGCTCAGACTGACCATCAGTCTGAGGGTGAAACGCAGTACTAAGGTCCAACCTAGTACCTAATTCCGCATGCAATGTTCTCCAAAACTTAGAAGTAAACTGCGTACCTCTATCTGATATGATGGAAAGTGGAACTCCATGCAATCGAACGATTTCTGAGATGTAGATTTTGGCTAACTTCTCTGCATTGTAGGTCACCTTGACCGGAATGAAGTGAGCGGACTTAGTTAATCTGTCCACAATTACCCAAATGGAATCAAACTTACCCAATGTCTTTGGAAGACCAACCACGAAGTCCATTGCAATTCTCTCCCACTTCCATTCAGGAATGGGCATTCTCTGAAGTGTTCCTCCGGGCCTCTGGTGTTCATACTTTACTTGCTGACAATTTGGACATTTGGCAACAAAATCAACAATGTCGCGCTTCATTCTACTCCACCAAAAGTGTTGCTTTAGGTCACAGTACATCTTGGTTGCACCAGGATGTATAGAATATCCGGAACTATGAGCCTCTGTAAGAATAGTGTGGATCAAGTCATCTACACGGGGCACACATACCCTTCCCTTGATCCTCAAAACGCCTTTCTCATCCATTATGACCTCTTTAGCCTCTCCTCGCAACACCATATCCCGAATTCGGCTTAGTTTCTCATCATCAAACTGCTTTCCCTTAATCTTGTCAAGAAAAGAAGATCTCGCCTCCACACAAGCCAAAAATCCTCCCTTCTCATTTACTTCTAGCCTCATAAAGTCATTAGCCATGTTTTGGATTTCTATAGCTAACGAGCGTCTAGAAACTTGCAAATGAGCTAGACTTCCCATGCTTCCTGCCTTTCTACTTAAGGCGTCTGCCACAACATTAGCCTTTCCCGGATGATACAGAATAGTGATATCGTAGTCCTTCAGTAGTTCCATCCATCTCCTCTGTCTCAAATTCAAATCCTTCTGAGTGAAGACATACTGTAGGCTATGATGGTCCGTATAGACTTCACATTTAACCCTATACAAATAGTGTCTCCATTGCTTTAGTGCAAATACTACCGCGGCCAACTCCAAATCATGGGTCGGATAGTTACGTTCATGCACCTTTAATTGCCTCGAAGCATAAGCAATCACATTCTTCTCTTGCATTAGCACTGCACCCAACCCAGAATAGGATGCATCACAATAAACAATGAAGTTCTTACCCTCTACTGGCAAGGTAAGAATTGGTGCAGTAGTCAACAAGGTCTTGAGTTTCTGAAAGCTTTCCTCACACTCATCCGACCATATAAATGGAACATTCTGCTTAGTCAAGTTCGTTAATTGGGAAGCAATAGAAGAGAACCCCTTGACAAATCGGCGGTAGTAGCTAGCTAAACCAACAAAACTCCTTATTTCTGACACATTTGTAGGTCTCACCCAATTCTTCACTGTCTCAATCTTAGATGGATCCACCATCACTCCATCCTTAGAAACTACGTGTCCCAAGAAGGACCCTGAATCTAACCAAAACTCACACTTGGAGAATTTGGCATAAAGCTTCTTCTTCCTCAACAACTCTAATACCATTTTCAAATGCTCCTCATGTTCCTTCTTACTCTTTGAGTATATCAGTATATCATCAATAAATACGATCACAAAGAGATCCAGATATGGCTTAAAAATCCCGTTCATCAAGCTCATGAAAGCAGCAGGGGCATTCGTAAGACCAAAAGACATTACCACAAATTCGTAGTGCCCATACCTAGTTCGAAAAGCAGTCTTTGGCACATCCGTTGCTCGTATTTTCAATTGATGATAACCGGATCTCAAGTCAATTTTAGAGAAGACACAAGCACCTTGTAACTGATCGAACAAGTCATCAATGCGAGGAATGGGATACTTGTTCTTAATAGTTGCCTTGTTCAACTGCCGGTAGTCTATGCACATCCGAAAACTCCCATCCTTCTTCTTCACAAATAACACCGGAGCACCCCAAGGAGATGCACTTGGTCTAATGAAGCCTTTGCTCAACAACTCTTGAAGTTGGGCCTTTAACTCTCTTAATTCCGCGGGAGCCATACAATAAGGGGGTATAGAAATGGGGCGAGTACCCGGTTCCAAATCAATGCAAAAATCGATATCTCTATCCGGTGGCATACCAGGAAGATCTGCAGGGAACACATCCAGAAACTCGCGGACTACCGAAACCGACTCAATTGAAGGTACTTGAGTAGTGTCATCCCTGAGATGTTCCAAGAAAGCTAAACACCCCTTACTAACCATTTTCTTAGCACAAAGAAAGGAGATGATACGAACCGGAGTGGAAGTGTAGTCGCCCTCCCACACTAACGGATCTGTCCCAGGCTTGGCTAACGTCACAGTTTTGGCATTACAATCCAAGATTGCAAAATTTGGAGAAAGCCAAGTCATACCCAGAATTACATCGAAGTCAACCATTTCTAGGATAAACAAATCTACATAAGTGTTGCTCCCCACAAAAGTCACCAAACAAGACCTATATACTTTTTCAACTATCACAGACTCACCCACCGGAGTAGAAACACGAATAGGTATGTCAAGTAATTCACAAGGTAAATTAAGGCCAGTAGCAAATGAAGAAGATACATAAGAAAATGTGGATCCAGCATCAAACAATACAGAAGCCATGCAATCAAAAACCGAAAGATTACCTGTGACAACATCATCAGATGTCTCCGCTTCAGATCTCCCAGGGAAAGCGTAACAATGGGCCCCATTACTTGTCTGTCCGTTGCCCCTACCATGTTGTGTTGTAGTGGCTCCAGTTTGCCCATCACCCCGGCCATTTTGGTTACCACCATTACCTCGACCACCACGTCCTCCAGAATAACGGCCTCTACCATGACCACCTCCACCTCTGACTATGGGAGGTCTGTAACTCTGTTTTAGGCAATACCTCTTAATGTGCCCAGTCTCCCCACATCCATAACATTCTCTGGATTCAAGCATAGGTCTCTCAGAGAAGTGTTGACCGGTCTGAGGTGGACCCCCAACTACAGTCTGTAGTGAAGACTGAATTGGTCGGACTGAGTAACCTCATGAACCCTGTCCTCTAGAGTAAGAACCATTAAACTCACCTCCCTTTCGAAACCTTTTTGATGTCGATGTCGTGGTGAAGTCATCTGGCTTCACTCCTTCCACCTCTATCACGAAGTCTACCACTTCTTGGAAGGATTTTGCCGTAGCCGCTACCTGTAAGGCCGAAATCCGCAATTCTGACCTCAACCCTTTCACAAAACGGCGAATCCGCTCTTGTGGACTGAAACAAAGTTGGGTGGCATACCTGGATAATGCACGAAACTTAGCCTCATATGCATTAACCGACATCCTACCTTGCTCCAGGCTCAAGAACTCATCCCTTTTCCTATCCCTCAAAGTCCGGGGGATATACTTCTCCATAAACAAGCTAGAGAATGATGCCCAAGTCATAGGTGGTGCCTATGTTGGTTAACACTCCACATGTGACCGCCACCACATTTTGGCGTTCCCTTGAAACTGATAACTCACGAACTCAACACCAAACCGTTCTACTATACCCATCTTGTGAAGTAGCTCATGACAGTCAACCAGAAAATCGTAAGCATCCTCAGATTCGGCACCCTTGAAGACTGGAGGTTTCAATTTCAAGAACTTACCAAAAAGTTCATGCTGATCATTTGTCATTATAGGCCCTGTAGTCAGACGAGGAAACGTGCCTATTTCTAATGAGGCATCCATGCGGGGAGCCATAGTAGCCGCATGTTGTACCTCCGGAACCTGAGGTGTTGGTGCAGAAAACACTGGAGGTGTCTAGACTTGATCAGATAACCCGCTAAGATAAGCAAGAACCTGATTGATCATCTTTGGGGTAGGTTGGGGTGGCAGTTCCTCGTTCTGCACTTGTTCATTCTCCCCTTCCTCACCCTCTCTTATCACTTCCTCCGTCGTTGGAGGAGTCACCGCCCTAGTACCAGATGGGCTAGGTGCTTGTCCTCTTCCTCTAGAGGACGTCCTCCCATGACCTCTACCACGGCCTCTTGCCACTGTTCCTCTCCGAGCTACAGCCCCAGGGGCTGGCTCAGACGTATCCTGTCTTGCCGGTGTTGGTGTTGGCGCAGTCGTTGCTCTAGTTCTAACCATCTGCCAAATAGAGTGAAGATGGTCAGATACCAATTTGTATCACCTAGATACCAATTGGATCCAAGTAATAGCACGAAAGAAAGAATGAAAGAATGGAATTTTCCTATAGTCTTATAGCCTCTCAAAGAAAAGTAAAGGCGTCCCCCTACCGTTCCCTAAGACTCTACTAGACTCGTTCTTGTGTGATGAGACCAACGAACCTAATGCTCTGATACAAAGTTTGTCACGACCCAAAACCGATGCCGCGACTGGCACCCACACTTAACCTACTATGTGAGCGAACCAACCAATCTAAACCCCAACATTTCAAACATAATTAACAAAATACAATGCGGAAGACTTAAACTCATTAATAAAATCAATTCAATAACTATTATTATCCCCAAAATCTGGAAGTCATCATCACAAGAACATCTATCCTCAAATTACTAAACTAAGAGTATATAAGAAAGCAAAAACAAGTAAAAAGCTAGTCCATGCCGGAAGTTCAAGGCATCAAGACTTGAAGAAGAAGATCCAGTCCAAGCTAGAAGCATTAGCTCACCCTGAATTTCCGATGTAGTGAAGACTGGCTAGAGTTGCGGTTGAGTTGAAGATGACGGTACGTTTGCTGCACTCCACAAATAACAAAGAAAGAAACATACAAGTAGGGGTCAGTACAAACACAAGTACTGAGTAAGTATCATCGGCCAACTCAAAATAGAAAACAGTATATATCAGTTAATATCATAAATCAACTATAATACTCAACATGTAGCAACAACAAGTACTATAATCATCAATAAGTACTACCAAGTTCATTCATGAGGACTCAAGCCTCAATACCATACTCATTTGGGAATTAGGTTCATTAGATTGAGTATATTAACATATTTCAAGATTCATTATCTTTATTCTTCTCGTGTCGGTACGTGACACTCCGCTCCATATACTATCCTGGTGCCGGAACGTGGCACTCCGATCCTCATTCTATCCTGGTACCGGAACGTGGCACCCGATCTATATTCTATCCTGGTGTCGGAACGTGACACTCCGATCCTCATATACTATCCTGGTACCGGAACGTGGCACCCGATCCATATTCTATCCTGGTGTCGGAACGTGACACTCCGATCCCATATACTATCCTGGTACCGGAACGTGGCACCCGATCCTCTATTTCTATCCTGGTACCGGAACGTGGCACCCGATCCCCTAATCTCACTACTTTCGTTCATCAAGCCTTCTTTTATACCAAGGCATCATCATTAACAAAGTAGATTAGGGTTTCTTTCAAGATTTAGGATTCAATAGCTTCATCATGCTTATTTATCACAATCATATAATCACATTCATGCAAGCATACAATTAAGCATATATAAGGGTTTACAATACTACCAATACATATCATTCGCTATTAAGAGTTTACTACGAATAGTATCAAAACCATAACCTACCTCCACCGAAGAATTTGATCAAGCAAGCTATTTCCCAAGCAGCGTTTCTTCTCCTCTCTCGTTCGATCGATCCTCTCTCTCTCTTTGTTCTTTCTATTTTTCTTATTCAAACCCTCTTTCTTTTCCCCTAATTAGTATATAATTAAGTATGAAAGATGGCAATAATAACCCACTAATTAACTCAAGGTTACCTCTTTTAACCCCCAAGTAATTAGACTTATTAACATTAACCCACTAACTTTATGATTAAAGCAGGAATAGTAAAAAACGTCCCTTAAAACATTTAAAGAAATCCGACCCAGACTGGGATTACGCAACCTGTGACGGCCCGTCGTGCCTGCGACGGTCCGTCCTGCAGGTCGTCGCAAAGTTCAGAGACTCAATTTCTACTAAAGAATCTGTGACGGTCCGTCACGCCTGTGACGGTCCGTCACGCCTGTGACGGTCCGTCACGCCTGTGACGGTCCGTCCTGCCATTCCGTCACGAAGTTCAGAGAGTCGATTTCAGCACCCAAATTTCTAATTTCTAAGTGTTTTGAAACGAGACACCCTCGACGGTCCGTCGTGCCCATGACGGTCCGTCGTGGGGTCCGTCGTCTCAGCCAGTTTTCCAGAAATAAAATCTGCTGCTCAAAACGACTAAACAGGTCGTTATAGAAAGTATCCATATCCCATTCCATGTATTCCTTTCCTCTCAATGACAATCTTGTACAGATGTTCAAGAAAGAGTCCTGGAAGATTCAGAGGTTCAAATTTGCACAGCAACTCCATCACATACAAATCAGCAGAAGTAGCTGAGGTCCTCTTTTTCGTTTGAGGAAGTAGAGTTTTGTTGATAAACTCAAAAACAAATTGATACTCACTTCTCATTACATTCTTAAAAACCCCTCACACTTTGTTGTAGGAAGCTTCGAGAACAATGCCACAAACTCAACCGAACATGTTTTCCCAATCATAGACCTGGTACCATCTCGAGGTACCTTAAGAATTTTTTAAACTCATCTAGATGAACGACAATATCATTCAGTCTGGTATGGACACTTCCATCTTCCTGAAATTGAATGATGTAGTAAAATTCACGCACTTTCTCTTCATGAAGAATGGGAGATTTTTTGTTGAAGAGATGCATCCATGACAGAATCTCCACCATGTCATGAAGAGAGTCTATTCCAGGAAGGTTGATTATTCCCATGTAAAATTTGTCCCAGCCAGCACAGACTGCTTTCTAAAATTGTCAACAGTTTCTTGTTTGTTTACCTCCTCTTCAACATTTCTTTGGGTACCAGGTCCCTGTGGCCTTTTCCTTTTTCCTTTAGAACTCTCCTTTATGGATTTTGTTTTCTCAACCTTTTTGGTATCTCTTCACTTTGTTTTTCCTGATTTCTTCTTCCTATGCCTCTTTTCTGTCTCTTCAAAAGACACCTCTATGATACCATATTCAGGCATTTCAAAGTTTGACACTTTGAATGTTCTGGTAATCCTGATTTCTGGTGTACACCTTGCACTAGCTTTCAAAGCATCAGCCAACAACTTTTTAGCATCTGATCTAGTAGTAGGTCTTCTTCTAGGCCCTTCTTCTACCACCTTTTCTTTTCCCTTTCTTGATAAAGTAACATCTCTCCTTTCAACCTTCCACTGTATATATTCCTCATCACTGGCTGAATCAGAGGAGTTTGAAGATGGATACCTTCCAAAGTCAGGAGTTTTATCAAAAACGGGTTGAGTCTCTTTGATCTCTTCACCTTGAAAAGGTTCATTTTGTTCGACTCTGACTTCCTCTCATCATAGCAAGACTTTCAATCACCAGCTCTTCACTTGCAGCAAGAATGTTTGACTCAGAAGATTTGTTCCTTGGAAAATCTCCTTCAAACAAAGTATCTTAAAGCATTTCAAGATGAGGACCAGGTCCAGTAGGAACACTTAAGCTGTTCAGATCTATGGAGTGAAATGGATTTTCGGGGATATCTTGGGAAGAACTTGACGGAATGTTAGACTTAGACCCTACTACTGAAGGATAATAGAAGGCAATAGGTTCAATCTCACTAAGGGCTGTAAGCATTAGCTTAGAGGCAGATGAAGGATCAGACATTTTGTCAAGAAGAAGAAAAGGGTAATAGTTTTGAAGAGAAAGAAAAGGGATAAAAGCAGATTTTGTCTTTTTTCTCTTCTTCCCTTTTATTTTATAGTGAAATAAAGTTTCAAGATGGATTAAGAATTAAAAGAGTAAGAGTTTAAAATGAGTTGAAACGGTGCCAGGTCCCTTGATTTGACATGTTGCTTGAAAAGTAAGCGATGGGACTAACAGTCAGAATGACCGATGACTGACACGTGGCATTATCAACGGTCACTTTTTTTTAGTTTAAAATTAATGTACAAATGCTAACCTCGACTGGGACCAGGTCCCATAACACAACTTTATCATCATTCCTCAACTGTTCTAGCCATGTCTTTGCATTACTAGTCCTTCCTGAATGTATACCTACAATAGGTACCAAAAATGATCTAAATCAGATAATATATTATTGACACAAAGGATACATGTACTGCAAGTTTAGCCATCAAAAGAACTCAACTATTGAATATCTGGAAATCAGTGTAAAGTCATCATGCCCAACTTCAACCTATTACTCTCAAATTGATCTTTGCTAAGAGCCTTGGTGAAGATATCTCCAATTTGTTCCTCCGTTGGGCAATATGTTAGCACAATATTTCCCTTTTCAACATTGTCTCTAAAAAAGTGATGTTTAACATCAATGTGCTTAGTTATCTTGTGTTGAACTGGATTGTTTCCGATACTAACTGCACTAGTATTGTCGCACATAAGGGGAATAGCCTTGATGATTACACAAAAATCCTCTAAGTGTTGCTTGATCCATAACAATTGTGAACAACATGCAACAACTGCTACATATTCAGCTTCAACTGTTGAAAGAGCTACAAAATTCTTTTCTTAGTTCCCCAAGAAATGAGTAAAGATCCAAGGAAATGAGCCATTCAAGAAGTACTCTTCCTGTCAACCTGATAACCAGCAATATCAGCATCTGCAAAACCAACAAGATCAAAAGTGTCACCTGCTGGATAAAAAAGGACCAGGTCCCCTGTCTTCTTCAAGTATCTTAAAATACATTTTGCATCCTTCGAATGTGAATCACGAGGACATGCTTGGAATCTAGCACACATTCCAACATTGTATACAATATTAGGTGTGCTAGCAGTCAGATACAACAAGGATCCAATGATTCCCCTATACATGGTTTGATTCAGAAGAGAATCAGATTGATCTGCTATAAGTTGGAGTTTGTTCCCATAGGAGTACCAATAGGTTTAGAATCAAACATATTGAATTTCTTAAACAACTCCTTAATGTACTTCTCCTGACTGATTGAGATTCCATTTGATGATTGCTTGATTTGTAGCCCCATGAAGAATTTCAATTCACCCATCATGCTCATCTCAAATTCCTTTCCCATTAATAATGAAAATTCTTCACACAGATGCTCTGATGTAGCTCCAAAACTTATGTTATCGAAATACTCCTGAATAATAAGCAGTTCTTGTTCTCTTTTTAATAAGAACAAGTTATTGTCTATTTTTCCTCTTTTGAACCCATTTTTGAACAGAATTTTGACAACCTTTCATACCAAGCTCCAGGGGCTTGTTTCAAACCATATAGAGCCTCATTCAATCTGAAGACTTGATCCGGTAGCTCAACATCTTCAAACCCAGGAGGTTGTTTAACAAACACCTCCTCTTTCAGGTCTCTATTTAGAAACACACTTTTGACATCCATTTGATACAGCTTGAATCCCATGAATGCTGCAAAAGCTATTAGAATTCTGATGGCCTCTATCCTTGCAACAGGAGCAAAAGTTTCATCATAGTCTATTCCTTCCTCCTGATTATATTCTTGAGCAACTAATCTGGATTTGTTTCTAGTAATCACACCACTTTCATCAAGTTTGTTTCTGAAAGCCCATATGGTTCCTATCACTGTTCTGCCAACGGGTCGAGGAACCAGGTACCACACCTTACTTCTTTCAAACTGATGAAGTTCTTCATGCATCGAATTGATCCAATATGCATCACCTAGTGCCTCTTTCACATTTTGAGGCTCAATAGATGATATAAACGCTTAGAATGCAACCGGATTCCTTGTTTTTGATCTGTGTGAATTCAAGAATTCAAGGGTGAGATAAGATTATCAAGTGGATGTGATGAACTATGTTTCCATCCTGGTCTCAAAGTTGACTTGTTCAGCTGATCAGTATGTTCTTCTTCTTCAAGGAGCTTATCATTTTCTGGAGAGTTTGAGGTATTCTAATTGGAGTTCAAAATGGTAACAAGTCCCTCATCACACTTTTCAACTTCATCAGTCTTTTCAGATAAACTATGATTATCATTATCATTGTCATTCCTCAACTGATCATTTACACCATCTTCACTTCCTTCAATTTTATGTGAATTAAACAGCTTAATCAACTCATCTTCATCATTTGATGCATCAACTTTTCAAACTTCCATCTTCATCGAACACAACATGAATACTTTCTTCAATATATTGAGTTCTTTTGTTGAAAACTCTGTATGCTTTACTTGATGAAGAGTATCCAACAAACACTCCTTCATCACTTCTAGGATTAAATTTTCGTAGATCATCTTTTCCATTGTTCAGAACAAAACATTTGCAACCAAAAGCCCTAAGATAACTCAACATAGGTTTTCTGTTGTTGATCAACTCATAGGGAGTCTTATTTAATAAGGACCTTATCAGACATCTGTTAGTAACATGACATGATGTGTTGACAGCTTTAGCCCAAAAGCTTTGAGGAAGATTTGACTCAATAATCATGGTTCTTGCAATGTTCAACAAGGTTCTGTTTTTCCTTTCCACTACTCTATTTTGTTGAGTAGTTCTTGGAGCAGAAAAATTATGACTAATATAATTCTCCATGCAAAATTGATCAAGTTTTGAGTTTTGAAACTCAGTTCCATGATCAGATATAATTTCGACAATCACTTGATTCAATTTTTTTGAATCATTTTGAAGAACACTACCAATTCTTCAGGTGTTTCTGCTTTTGATCTTAGGAATCTTGTCCATGTGTACCTTGAGTAGTCATCAACTATCACCAGAATGTATTTCTTTCCATTTCTACTTTGAACCTTCAAAGGTCCACATAAATCCATGTGTAACAGCTCCAGTACTCTTGATGATGTTACTTGCTTCTTTGACTTGAACAATGATCTGATTTGTTTTACTTTGACACAGGCTTCACAAATTTTGTTTTCACTGAACTTTAACTTTAGCAAACCTAGGACTAGGTCCTTAGAAATCATTTTATTCAATAAAGATTACCTCACATGCCGTTGTCTTCGATGCCACATATCAACATTTTCATTTTGAGCACTAAGACATGTCAGATCATCTCCATGAGACGTTTCTAAGTTATCCACATACATGTTTTTACTTCTAAAGGCAGTAAGAATCACTTTCTTTGTAGTTAGATTAATCACAGTGCAGTTGTCAGAAGTAAACTTCACTTCATTTCCCTTGTCACAAATTTGAGATACACTCAAAAGACTGTACTTCAATCCACCTACATGAAACACATTATCAATTGATTCTCTAAGAGATTTTCCCACTTTACAAACTCCCAAAATATACCCCTTCTTTCCATCACCAAAGAGACACCTCCTCCCTGAAGTATCTTGAGTGAGAGGAAATTTTTAATATCACCAATCATATGTTTTGAGCATCCATTGTCCATATACCAACATTGACTGCTGCCCCTCTCACTCACCTGCAACAAGAATCACTTGTTAGGCTTGGGAACCCATTTCAATTTGAGTTCCCAGAAGGCAGACAATGGAGTGATCAGATTGTTTCTTGTCCAATGGGGTAGTTTTTGAATATTTTTGACAAATGATTTTGGAGCAAAATCATATCCTTTCTTTGAAAACCATTTAGTTGAAAATCGTGTTCGGGGACCAGGTCTCTCTTTTGATACTCTTTGATTCTCTGTATACTTAGAGAGTCGTTCATGAGACTTTCTCCAGGCAGTACACTCTTCTTTTAAATGCCCATTTTTACCACAATGAAGATAAAGCAAACTGTCAGACACAAAAACATATTTGCTGTGAGGATTAAAAGGAGGAGTAATATTCAAACTTCCTAGATCATTCTTATTGAAATTACTCTGATTTGTTACATTAGACAACAGCTTAGAAGATTTTGTCCACTTAAGAGATTTTTCAAGTTCTTCCTTAAGTTTGACAATATCTCTTTCTAAGTTGTTGCTCTTCTCCAAAGCAAACCCAAGATTTGTCTCAGAGGTTTTTAGTTTTTCTTCAATTTCAACTTGTAAACCATTTGACCTTCCATTTTGCTTTTCAGCTTCTTCATTTATCTGATGTAACTTTTTTTAAGTTCAGTCTTGTCAGATTCCACAGAAGCTATTTTATCTTCCATTTTCAGCATTTTCTCTTCCATTTTATCTTTGTTTTCATTTAAACTATCAAGCTCAACATTCATAATGTCTCTTTCAGAAGTTAACTCAATTACTGAATCAATCATAACATTTGCTAATGTTCTCAATTTTTTAAAAAATAAGTATTCAGATCATGTTTCATATCAAGAAGAGTTACCTTGTCCTCCTCTTCTTCTTTTTTAGAATGAGCCATGAAAGCAAATATCTCATTGAATGTGGTTTCCTCTTCATGAACCATCACAATTGACACATCAATTGGTTCATCAGGATCTTTTGAGTCACTTGAGGAGTCTCCCCATGCAGCAAGAGCCTTTTTGACCACATAATCAGCGGCAGCTTTTCAATCATTTTTATTGAGTACTAGGTCCCTTCTCTTCTCTTTATCACCTCTTGATTTTTGATATTCTTTGTTTTTCAGCCTTGAGTAAAGGATACTCTCTTATAAAGTGCCCAACTTTTTCACACTTGTAACTTGTATCATTTTGAGTGGCAGTTCGAGGAACATTTGCTCCCCTTTTAAAACGTTTGTTCTTTCTCACAATCTTTTGAAATCTGTTGATGAGATAAGCCATATCATCATCATTGGAGTCCTCTTCAGATTTGTATTTCAGCATCAAAGACTTATCCTTTTTGACATCCTTCTTTGACTGATCATGATTACGATTCATCTCATGAGTTTTTAGATTTCCAATGAGAGCATCTATTGTTAACACTTTCAGATCTTTTGCTTCATTTATAGCATCAACCTTACTTTCCCAAGACTTGGGAAGGATTCGAAGCACTTTCCTAACTTGCTTGCTCATACAGATAGGTTCTCCAAGGCTTCACAACTCATTTGTGATGGATGACAATTTAGTGAACATTTCATGAATAGTTTCACCTTCTTTCATTTTGAAATTTTCATACTAAGAAGTGAGCATATCAATCTTTGACTCTATTACTTGTTCAATTCCCTCATGAGCTGTTTTAAAGCAATCCCAGATCTCTTTTGCAGACTCAGAGTCTGAGACACGATTGAACTCATCTGGCCCTATCTAGAAGACAAGAAGTGTCTTTGCCTTGTAACCTTTTTCTATCTTCTTCCTATCAGATTAATGATATTTTTGTCTAGGCTTAGGAACAGCCCACTTTTTTCTCCATCTTTCTCTTCAATCATTGGAATAAATGGTCTATCTAAGACAATGTCACA
Organism: Solanum peruvianum; assembly: GCA_027705065.1. Lineage (NCBI taxonomy): Eukaryota > Viridiplantae > Streptophyta > Magnoliopsida > Solanales > Solanaceae > Solanum > Solanum peruvianum. The sequence goes on along the minus strand of JAKWJD010001758.1, from coordinate 10,685,329 downwards.
TAGCTCAGTGTCTTCAACCATAAGAAAATCATGCATTCAGACTTTCCACCAACTGTAAAAGTGTCCATTGAAACGAGGAGGTCTAGTTGAAGACTGACCTTCTTCTAGATTAAGTGGAGCAGCCATTCTAGAACATATGTCACTTTTTGGTGTTAACCAGATAGAAAGTGCCTTCTCTGATACCACTTATTAGAATCTATGCGTCCACTTATCAGTCAATGGACCAGGTCCCTTGACAAACAAACAAGTATGAACAGAAAGTAAATGCAGTTTAACAACACATCAATTTTACGTGGAAACCTCCTTGCTTAAGGGAGTAAAACCACAACCTCTCTCACATGATTTTCACAACTGTTTCACTAATCTTCGTAATCAAAAGTAAAACCAGTTACACAAATGTGAGAAAAAGTTTTTAATCTCACGATCAAGCAATAACTTTATTGCTTGATAAGCCTAAGTAGAAGTTATTCTACCAGCTAAGCTATCCCTTCTAGACAACTTAGAATTTCAATACCCACTAAACTGATTCCTTTATAGATTTAGGAACAGTTTACAATGTAAGACCAAAAGAATATATTCTCAAATAACTACACGATATGTACCTGAGTTTTTAGTTGTTATTGAATAATTCTTCACTTTGATTTTCTATAGCCTTTGCAAATGTTCTTGAGAATACTTTTTCAAGTTGCAAAAACTATGGAATTATGTTAAGAAAAGTGACATTGCATAGACAAGTCCCTTCCCTTAAACTCATGCCATTGGTTGGAAAGGTCTGACTTTTCTGACGCTGTTGGGAAATGTGAACCCACTTTCTGTACCTTTTCCGAATGGCAGTCAACGATCTATTCATGTTGAGAACCTGGTACCTTTACAAGGTCCCTTATTTTGTCACATCATCAAAAATCATGTTGAGAACCTGGTACCTTTACAAGGTCCCTGAGTTTGTCACATCATCAAAACTACAAATAACATTTTCTGAATTCAAAGCAAATACTCAGGATGTATACCCTTCTAGCAATTTTTTATTTTATTTTAGTGGATTATTTTATATATGTCAGTGTTGTTTTTTATGTGCATATGTTATTGGTTACATAATCATTTTTATCTACATAAATGCAGAAATTACCTGATAAAAGGAATATTTACGATCAATAAAATATGTCTGTTGCCAACGAATCTGAATATTGGTAATGCTAATAATAATAAAAAACTTTTAAAACTTTGAATATTCAAGACAGAGCTGACTCACTAGCTTCATATCTCTATGAAGCCTCAACTAACTAAAGATAGTGACATGATAATACCTATGGCTACCTGGATATTAGACTAACAATGAATGAGAATCCAATAAAGTAAACTAACTAAATTAGAGTCCTCCTGATATGAGGAGTTCTCGTCGACCACTGATGAGAAGATATTTACTGAACGTGTTCCATCAAAAGTATGTGAAATGACATCATAAAAGTATGTAGTGCCAACTGATGTAATAGATGAAATATATGGTATGTAATAATACTGAATTGAAATACATAACTGAATTGATTACATGAACCGAAAGAAAATGTAAGTAACCTAACTGAAAGGAAAACACAAACGCAAAATGACACCATTAAAGCTTTACAATAAGGTATGGAATAGTATCAATTAATATAATAATATACTTTATTTTTCATGGGGTGTTTCTCTAACCGACAATCATCACTATTAACCTTGGAATGATACGATGTCTTGCTCAAGTTTTCAGAACCAGCTTATACTCTACCGGAACATATGAAATAACTCAAATTACGGATCCACTAAATATCCTTCTTGAGGCTGGTCAGGAGTAATCCAAATTCTAAACAATCTTATCTATGTTGGCGGCGTAGGCTATGGGGTTTAAGTTATCTCAACTCTTACCCAAAATCGATGATCATTGCTACACTTAAAAAATATGCAATAATGCTAAGATATTAGTACTAACTTGGTTTAATTAATACTCCAAAGGCCCTCTTTGAGAATTAATTGAGCTTTACTTTAATGAGTGAAATGCTTGTCAAAACTATTTATGCTCTTCTTGAAATAGTACTTTTTTTCTCAATAAAAATTAATACATTTGGACCCATTAGTGTTCCTTTATAACTCTTCTCGAATGATGTTAAAAAGTATACTTGGACTCACTTTAAATTTTAAAATCAATGCATGGAAATGCTTGCACAAAATCTCAATGGCTAGGATTAATGTGATAATATAAGCATGAACAATAACTCAAGAATCTAAGGTGTCATTTGGTAGACTGTGTTAGGAAAAATAATACATGCATTAAATATGTATATTAGTAATACCTTGTTTGTTACATTTTTTTGTTTTATATAACTAATACAAGCATTAGTTATACACAATATTGTGTATTAAGTTGTGTATTACTAATACCAAGAAATTCTAGGTATTAGTAATACATAACATTTTAACACTTGCATTAGATTATGTAATTACAAAAGTATCCTCAAAACCCTTTAAAAGAACATTTTCCATAGTACTTGTTTCATCTTCTCTGTACTTTGTCAAAGAAAATTCAAGAGTAGATTTTTCTTCCTTTTGCTCAATCAAACATTGTTTTCTCATCTTCATAAGGTTAGTAGTCTTGTCTTTCATTAAAATATGTATTTTTCAACATCTCTTTCACAATTTAAGATGAAATTTAGGTTTAGCTCGTTTTTTTAATATGCTTTGAGCTCATCTATTTCACTCTTATATGGTTGAAAATTAGGAATTTATATACATAGATACTTATTTAAAAGCTTTGTATGTATTCATTCATATTTTTATGGCAAATATAGGTGTTATTATGAATCTTGAACCATTATCAGGTATTGAATATATTATTTTTGTGGAGATAGTGTTTCAACAAGTTCTTGTTCTCATTTTTTGTCTTTTCATGGCTAGTCATGGTCATTCTCTAAGAAGACGATGTCGAAAGAGACGTGAGGTTAGATATCATATGAGTGTTCGAGTTCAGAAAATCATTTCGCACTTACACTATATCATAAATGATAATGGTAGTGTATGTATGTATAAGTTAAGAATGGATAGAAATGCCTTTCACACTTTAGTTCTCTTAACTAAAGATATTGGAGGCCTGATTAATAGTAAAAGTATGTCATGTTGCGAAAAATTAGCAATGTTTTTAAATATCTTGGCTCATCATGAGAAAAATATATCCATCAAGGTTGATTATATTAGATCGGGATGGAGCGTAAGTCATGCTTTCAATGAATGCTTGAGTGCTATTCTCAAACAAACTCCATTGCTACTTGTTAATCCTAAACCGGTACTTGAGGATGAGATTGAAGATCGATGGAAATGGTTTGAGGTAGGTGAAATTATCGCTTAGCATCTTTTAACTCATATACAAAGTATGCAGTTTTATAATAGTTTTAGAAAAATATTATATATTTTGAGATAACACTATAATTTATCATAAAGGGTTGTTTAGGTGTGCTAGATGGTACTTACATTCCCATTAAAGTTCCAATCCAACACAAACCAAGATATAGAACAAGAAAAGGAGAGATAGCAACTAATGTTTTGGGAGTTTGTGATAAAAATCTCAATTTTACTTATGTGTTACATGGATGGGAAGGTTCAGCTGCCGATGGTCGTGTATTACGAGATGCTATAGTACGAAGGAATGGTTTGAAAATTCATGAGGGTAGGCCTTTTATATGCTTTCATGTTACATCATAGAAAGAATGACACTAGTAACTAAATTATATGTTTATATTATAGGTAACTATTATTTGTGTGACGGAGGATATACGAATGGAAAAGGATTTCTTTCACCTTATCGAGGTTATAGATATTGGTTAAAGGATTGGCGCGGCGATAATCCATCGCCTCGTTGTAAAGAAGAGATTTTCAACATGAGGCATGCTAGAGCTCGTAATGTAATTGAAAGGGCATTTGGTTTGTTGAAAGGACGTTGGAGAATTCTTAGAAGTCCTTCATGGTACTCTGTTAAGGTTCATAACAGGATCATTAGTGCTTGTTGTTTGATTTATAATTTCATTCGAAGAGAGATGGAAGTGGATCCCTTAGACATTGATGTAGAAGAACAAATGGAGTATCAACACGAGAATATTGATGTTGTTGAATCATCGGAGAAGTGGACCACTTGGAGAGATGAGTTTGCCCAATCAATGTGGAATGCAGGATATTAAAATTGACATATTGCTGCACTTTGAAATATGTTGCTACTTGTTAGCTATAGAACCTTTTTGGACTTAATTTGCTCTTTAGAACTGGCCTAATATATATTGTTGAACTGCCATAAAGTTCTATTTTTTGTGACCTTAATTGCACGCCCTTATGTACTCTTGACGTCTCTTTTGTTGTATATATGCTTTAGTTTATAGTAAATCTTATGATATTTGGTTCTTCCTGATTTTTTTAATAATTTACTGCATAAGTTTTTACAGGCGTAATGAATAGTCAAATATCATCAAATAAGAGATCAAAAAAATCAAGCAACACAACACCTTCAACACGAAGGACATGGATTCCAGAAGAAGAACAAACTCTTTTAGAAGGGCTTAAAGAGTTGTGTGCTAATGGTTGGAGAGGTGATAATGGTACCTTTCGACCAGAACACTTGATGGAGTTAGAACGTTATATACACAAACATCATCCTAGAAGTGGATTGAAAGGAGAACCACACATCAAAAATAAAATCAGATACTGGAAAAGATGCTATGGAAGTATAACTTTATTTAAGACTCGAAGTTGATTGGGATTTCAATATAGTGATGGAACTACAATAGTTGACGATCCAAAATAATTGAATTGACTTTATAAAGGTAGTTAATATATTTTTGTTTTTTCATATGGTACTTTCCTTATTAGTTACTATCATATACAGTAGCATTTAGCCTCTCTTTAGATCCTTTTACAATTAATTAATATCATATTGTTCTATTTTTTAAATATTCTAGATTGATCCACAAGCCAGAAAATGAATGCTAAGAAATGGCCAATGTTTGAGGATTGGGAAGAGATCTTTGGTAAGGATAGAGCAACAGGAGAGTTCGCTGAAGGGCCCTTAGATGCTACTGAAGAAATTCAAAAGAGTCAAGCTCCACAACATTCTAATGACATGAGTTTGGGATTTCCTATCGATGTTGATCTTGATGATGATGAAGCAGAAGAAGAAAAGGTTTACCATAGCTCTAAAGTTGGTATTGAAGAAGCTGAAAATGCCACTGGACAAGGTGGATTTGCTACAGCTGAAGATTTTACCGAACCTAGTTCATTTACTAGAGCTGAAAATGTCACTGGACCTAGTGTATTTAATGAAGGAGAAAATGTTGCTAGTTCTGGAAATGAACATGTTGGATCCCGAAAAAGTCATAAACAAGGTGAGTATTCAAAAATATCATCTTCTAATGTTAACGAGAAACAGAAAAGCAAGAAAAGAAAAAAAATAGTAGAGGGTGAGACATTTCTTAAGGGTATGATGGAAGTTATGAAAATCTTTACTAAAAGTCAAGATAAAAGAATTGGTTCTTTGATTGAAAAGATGGGGGATCGTGATCGATCTGATGTTTGTGGTCAGGTTTATTCTATTCTTGAATCCCCTGTATTTGAGTTGTGCACCACAGAGCAACGTATAAAAGCTGCAATGATTCTCTGTAATGACGACAAATAGATGGAATTATTTTTACGTATGGGTGAACATGATCGTTAGACAATGATGTGTATGGCTGTCCATGATAAACTTTGAAGTACTGTGAACTTGTGATATAAGTGGCTACACTAGTTTAGTAATTTTTACTTGAAATCACTTCAAAGTGTGACAACAGTCGCTTTTTGGGGCATCTCTAATTATTAATGTGCGCATGAGCATGTTAAATCTTTTTGGGTAACTAAAGTTTTATCAAATTATCTCAACTCTTGTGTCAATGCTAAGCACAAATGTAATTATAAAGTTGTTATTACAACTCTTCAAATTCTAGTGTAGCCATTTACTTTTGAGATTCTGAAATGCAATTATATAGCTGCTATGACAGTTTTCTAATCTGTCTTGTATTTCTGTGTCTAGTCTCTATTTTTCATTGTTAATTTCTTTATGAGTTGATAAATGTGTGTAATAGAAGAGGTGAAGAAGTTCGCTTCTATTTGTTTGAATAGTGTGGCAGATGATTTAGGCGGAATATGGAATCATGTCATTTTGGAAGGTTTGATACTGCATATGACCATGGAATCAATATTGTATTTGCTATTTGGACACCTTATTTTTAATGATAAGTTCCACTGTGACAGAGAACATGGTTTCATACTTTATGTCCCTCTAGCTTTGTTTTCGGTCACACAGAACTGGATATAAGATGTTATAACCCCATGAAATACAAAGAACAGAATTCCAATCGAAGGCTCTGCAACTACTTTGCAAGTCAGAATTTAGAAATAACCTGTTTCACCCTTCATTTTTCAAAAGTGTAGTATCAGGATTAATAAATCAATGGCTGCTGACTTTATGCCATGTGCAGTGACTACTTAGAAGATTCATCATCAGCTATACCTGATGAATAATTGATGAAGATTTTCCACAAATAACATAACCCTGAATTAATAGAACCACATTTACTTCATAAAAAAATCAATAGAACCACATTTGTCCAGATTCCGACGGTTCGTAGGTGGCATCGTGGTGCAGGTGCTGAAGGAAGATGGGGAAATCTGACCAAGTGTGGGGTTATGGAGTGTGTGACGGACCGTCGTATCCATAACGGTCCGTCTGGCTGGTTCGTCATGAAGTTCAGAGAAGTAGTCCCAGTACCCAAATTCCAAGAGTTTAAGTGTTTTGGAATGGAGACCCTGACGGACCGTTGTGCCTGTGACGATCCATCATATCTGTCGTCGAGGATAATGAAGAGAGCAGCAGAAGAAATTGAACAAGTATGGGATGACAGAGTCCATGACGGTCCATCGTGACCACGACGATCCGTCGTGAAGTCCGTCAACCCAGTCGTGTTTTGACAGATTTCCAGCAAATAGAGTCCTTATGTAATTAGGTTTTATTTTTTTTATAAATAGTTCCAAAAATCTCCTTTGTAAAGTTAAGTGCAATGGTAATCGTAATCAAAATGGAATTGTCACAAAAAGTTACTAGAAGACCATGCAGCCTTTCTCTTTTTTGTTTTTCCTTATTAAGAAAAAGACAATGGATCGTATACAAGAGTTTGATATATCAACAAATAAAAAAAAAAGAGGACATTACTTCCTCTATTTGAGTTGTCTAGTATGAATAAGTTGATATTTTGGACGTATGGTGGCAAAATTGTGAAGATGTTTGACATATTCTTCTTCTTGTTCTTTTTAAATCTTATTTTAATGTAGTCACAATTTTTTAATATTATATTAGAAAAAGAAGAAGAATAGGAATAAATAATGTTTTAGCAAAGAAATCTTTTTTGATGTTTTAACAAAGAACCTTATTGCAAAGGAAGTGTAAAAATAAATAAAGTGTAAAGGGTATTTTTGCAAACATACACTTTTTAAATAGAAATTATGCAAGATTTGTTTTTTCTAATACATCAAACCAAACAGTGTATAAAAAATAATGATTGCATAACTAATGCAAGTATTAATAATTCAAGCACTACTAATGCAAGCATTACTAATACACCCTATTTTGCATTATTCTTATACACTCTACCAAACGACCCGTAAATGCGTACAGTATCATAATCTAAGTGGTTAAGAAAACAAGAATTCAAAATAGGGAAGACAAACTAGACTCAGAATTTACAGAACATTTGGTAGAAACCTAAATTTATTACTTTACTAATTGAATTTAGATGTAGGACAGGACCAACCTAGTAAAACACTATAAATAGTCTTGCATATCTTAACATGAAGCTATTGGATTGAAAACATTGGTAGAGACTTCATTTTTATTGAGCCTCAGGAAGAACACTAGCTTTCTTGAAGTAAATCTTTGATCCTGAAATCTTGATACTTGTTATTGAGAATAAGACTCTTTTATGGAGTTCTTAAAGGGGAAGAACTTGAGAAAACCTTGTATTCGGAGGATTCTCGTTGTATCTTGAATTTTTGACGTGGAAGTTTTAGGTTTTTTGATGAATAAGAGGAAACCTAGGTGAGTTTTCATAGAATTTTGAATTTTTAGATTGACAATTATGATAGGAAAACTAATTAGTTGCATTGTATAATCCTTTAAAACACAAAAAATTACTTAGAATAGGGCTAAAAATCTTGACAAAAGACCAAAATAACCCTGAAACACGTACATCAAGATTTTGAAAAACAATGACATAAACAAATTCACAAAAGAATCCACGGTCCATGGAACATTCTACCATTTGTAGAAGTTTTCGTGTAATTGGGTCTGCCTGTCAGCGCTTCACTGGAACATGCATAACTTCTTGTTCGCACAAACTTGGTAGAGTTGGAAATCATTTAATTATAAAAGAGAACCCTAGGCCTGCCTACGTGGCTCCACCACAAGCAAGAATTTCCTTTTAAACTTATTTTTTTCCAGAACTAGACTTTCCCTTTCATGAAAATATGTGACTTCTATGAAAACTTGCGACTTTAATGATGAGTTGTGACTTTTATCAAAAGTTGTGACTTTTATTTAAATTTGTGACTTTAATGAAGAGTTGCGACTTAACAAAGTTGTGTCTTTTATGAAAAAATGGAACTTTAATGAAGAGTTGCGACTTTATGAAAAATAGCAAATTTTATGAAAGGTTTGAACTTTTTGGAAGGTTTCAACTTTTCTAAATAGTTGTAATCTTTATGATAAATACGTGTCACGACCCAAATCGGGGACGCGACTGGCACCCACATTTACCCTCCTATGTGAGCGAACCAACCAATTTACCCTTAACATTTTAATACAATATCAACAAAAGAAATGCGGAAGACTTAATTCATTAATAAAACAACTCAAAACTATATTAATATCCCCAAAATCTGGAAGTCATCATCACAAGAAACATCTATCTCAAATTACTAAACTAGGAATGTCTAAGAACAAAATATAACTAAAAAGCTAGTCCATGCCGGAAGTTCAAGGCATCAAGACTTGAAGAAGAAGACCCAGTCCAAGCTAGACGCATTAGCTCACCCTGAATTTCCGATGGAGTGAAGACTGGCTTGATCTACTGCTGAGTCGAAGTTGACGGAACGTTTGCTGCATTACACAAATCACAAAAAGGAAAACATAAAAGTAGGGGGTCAGTACAACCACACGTACTGAGTAGATATCATCGGCTAACTCAAAATAGGGAACAATATATATCAATAATAATGTAAATCAACTACAATACTCAACATGTAGCAATAGCAATTACTTTATCATTAACAATTTCCGTCAAGTTCACACATGAGGACTCAAGCCTCAATACCATACTCATTTGGGAATTAAGTTCATTAGATTGAGTATATTCATTATCTTTCAAGATTCATTATCTTTCTTCCTCTTGTGTCGGTACGTGACACTCCGCTCCTCTAATTCTAACCTGGTGTCGGAACGTGACACTCCGATCCTCATATTCATTCTATCCTGGTACCGGAACGTGGCACCCGATCCATATTCTATCCTGGTGTCGGAACGTGACACTCCGATCCTCATATTCATTCTATCCTGGTACCGGAACGTGGCACCCGATCCTCATATTCTATCCTGGTGTCGGAACGTGACACTCCGATCCTCATATTCATTCTATCCTGGTACCGGAACGTGGCACCCGATCCATATTCTATCCTGGTGTCGGAACGTGACACTCCGATCCTCATATTCTATCCTGGTACCGGAACGTGACACTCCGATCCTCATATTCTATCCTGGTACCGGAACGTGGCACCCGATCCCCTAATTCCTCAAGCCTTCTTTCACACTAAGGCATCCTCATTCTCATTATATAATGTATCAAGCCTTCTATCATACTAAGGCATCATCAATCTTATTATATAATGTATCAAGCGAATTAGGGTTCTTTCAAGATTTGGGATTCAATAGCTTCATCATGCTTGTTAATTAATCACAATCTCATAATCATAATCATGCAACATACAATTTAAGCACATAGACAGGTTTACAACATCATCAATACATATCATACACTATCAAGAGTTCACTACGATTATCGTAACATGAAAACCATAACCTACCTCCACCGAAGAATTGAAATCAACAAGAAATTCCCAAGCTTGTTATTCCTCTTTGCTTCTCCTCTCTCGTTTGATTTCCCCTTTCTTTCTCTCTTGTTCTTTCTGTTTTGTTTCCTTATGTTCAAACCCTCTTTCTTTTACCCTAATTAATCATATAATTAGGTGTGAAAAAGGACAATAAACCCCTCTAATTAACTTAAGGTTACCCCTTTTAACCCCTAAGTAATTAGACTTATTAATGTTACCCCTCAATCTTTATAATTAAGGAAAGAATAGTCAAAAACGACCCTTAAAACGTGTGGAGAAATCCTAAACTGCCTGGGATTGCGTGACCTGTGACGGGCCGTCGTGACTGCGACGGTCCGTCACGGTGGTCGTCGCACCTCCCCAGAATCCCATCGTCACCAGGGACGCTGTGACGGTCCGTCACGCCTGTGACGGTCCGTCCTGCACGTCCGTCATGGCGGTCAGAAACTCGTTTCTCGAACCAAATTCTCAAACGTTGAAGTGTTTTGCAACGGAAACTCACGACGGTTCGTCGTGGATGTGACGGCACGTCCTGCAGGTCCGTCACAATTTACAGAGAGTCGATTTTAATATCCAAATTGAAGAATCCTAAGTGTCCTGGAACGACACTCCCTCGACGGGCCGTCGTGACCACGACGGTCCGTCGTGACACTCGTCGTTCCAGCCAGTTTTTCCATAATTAAAAATCTGCTGCTCAAACGACTAAATAGGTCGTTACAATAGATACCAATTTACCCATCGTTCGTCCCCGAACGATCAAAAGGAGAAAAACAGTGGTGAAAAGGAGTACCTGAATCTGTAAACAGATGTGGGTATTTTTCTTGCATATCTGCCTCCTTCTCCCAAGTAGCCTCTTCAACCGGTCGATTCTTCCATTGCACTTTGATGGATGCAATCTCTCTCGACCTCAGTTTGCGAACTTCTCTATCTAATATAGCAACCGGTTCCTCTTCATAAGTCAAGTTCTCATCCAACAAAACTGAATCCCAACGGATAATGTAGTTTCCATCTCCGTGGTATCTCTTCAACATGGATACATGAAACACCGGATGCACTCCGGACAGCCCTGGGGGCAAGGCTAATTCATAAGCCACCTCCCCTATTCTCTTAAGCACTTCAAATGGTCCAATATACCTTGGACTTAACTTACCTCTTTTTCCAAACCGCATCACCCTTTCATGGGCGAAACCTTCAACAAGACTTGTTCACCTTCCATGAACTCCAAGTCTCTAACCTTTCGGTCTGCATACTCCTTTTGTCTACTTTGAGCCGCCAAAAGCTTTTCTTGAATAGCTTTCACCTTCTCCATAGAATCTCTCAACAGATCAGTCCCCCAAGGTCTAACTTCAAAGGCATCAAACCAACCAATGGGAGATCTACACCTCCTCCCATACAATGCTTCAAATGGAGCCATGTCAATACTGGAGTGATAGCTATTATTGTATGAGAACTCTGCCAAAGGTAAGAAACTATCCCAATGTCCACCAAACTCTATCACACACGCACGAAGCATATCCTCCAACACTTGAATTGTTCGCTCAGACTGACCATCTGTCTGAGGATGAAATGCAGTACTAAGGTCTAACCTAGTACCTAATTCAGCATGCAACGTTCTCCAAAACTTAGAAGTAAACTGCGTACCTCTATCTGATATAATGGAGAGTGGAACTCCATGCAACCGAACGATCTCTGAGATGTAGATCTTGGCTAACTTCTCTGCATTGTAGGTCACCTTGACAGGAATGAAATGAGCGGACTTAGTTAGCCTATCAACAACCACCCAAATAGAGTCATACTTACTCAATGTCTTGGGAAGACCAACCACGAAGTCCATCGCGATTCTCTCCCACTTCCATTCAGGAATGGGCATTCTCTGAAGTGTTCCTCCAGGTCTCTGGTGTTCATACTTTACTTGTTGACAATTTGGACACTTGGCAACAAACTCAACAATATCTCGCTTCATTCTACTCCACCAGAAGTGTTGCTTTAGGTCGCGATACATCTTGGTTGCACCAGGATGTATAGAATATCCGGAACTATGGGCCTCTGTCAGAATAGTGGTGATCAAATCATCGATGCGGGGTACACATACTCTTCCCTTAATCCTCAAAACACCTTCCCCATCGATTATTGCTTCCTTAGCCTCTCCTTGCAACACTTTATCTCGAATTCGCCTTAGTTTCTCATCGTCAAACTGTTTCCCCTTAATCTGATCAAGGAAAGAGGATTTTGCCTCTACACAAGCTAACAATCCTCCCTTCTCATTTATTTCTAACCTCATAAGGTCATTAGCCAAAATCTGCACTTCTCTAGCCAATGGGCGTCTAGAAGCTTGCAAATGAGCTAGACTTCCCATGCTTCCGGCCTTTCTACTCAAGGCATCTGCCACAACATTCGCCTTCCCCGGATGATACAAGATAGTGATGTCGTAGTCCTTTAGTAGTTCCATCCATCTCCTCTGTCTCAAGTTCAAGTCCTTCTGAGTGAAGACATACTGTAGGCTACGATGGTCCGTATAGACTTCACACTTAACCCCATACAAATAGTGTCTCCATTGCTTTAGTGCAAATACTACCGCGGCCAACTCCAAATCATGGGTCGGATAGTTTACGTTCATGCATTTTTAATTGCCTCGAAGCATAAGCAATCACATTCTTCTCTTGCATTAGCACCGCACCCAACCCAGAATAGGATGCATCACAATAGACAACAAAGTCCTTACCCTCTACCGGCAAGGTAAGGATAGGCGCGGTAGTCAACAAAGTCTTGAGTTTCTGAAAGCTCTCCTCACACTCATCCGACCATACAAATGGAACATTCTGCTTAGTCAAGTTCGTCAATTGGGAAGCAATGGAAGAGAATCCCTTGACGAATCGGCGGTAGTAGCTAGCTAACCCCACAAAACTCCTTATTTCTGACACGTTTGTAGGTCTTACCCAATTCTTTACCGTCTCAATCTTAGATGGATCTACCATCACTCCATCCTTAGAAACCACGTGCCCCAAGAAGGACACTGAATCTAGCCAAAACTCACACTTGGAGAATTTCGCATAAAGCTTTTTCTTTCTCAACAACTCTAACACCAATTTCAAATGCTCCTCATGTTCTTTCTTACTTTTGGAGTATATCAGTATATCATCAATAAACACAATCACAAAGAGATCCAAATATGGCTTGAAAATCCCGTTCATCAAGCTCATGAAGGCAGCAGGGGCATTAGTAAGACCAAACGACATTACCACAAACTCATAGTGCCCATACCTAGTTCGAAAAGCAGTCTTTGGCACATCCGTTGCTCGTATTTTCAGTTGGTGATAACCGGACCTCAAGTCAATTTTAGAGAAGACACAAGCACCTTGTAACTGATCGAACAAGTCATCAATGCGAGGAATGGGGTACTTGTTCTAATAGTTACCTTGTTCAACTGTCGGTAATCTATGCACATTCGGAAACTCCCATCTTTCTTCTTCACAAACAAAACCGGAGCACCCCAAGAAGATGCACTTGGTCTAATGAAGCCTTTGCTCAACAACTCTTGAAGTTGAGCCTTTAATTCTCTTAACTCCGCGGGAGCCATTCTATACGGGGGTATAGAAATGGGGCGAGTACCGGGTTCCAAATCAATGCAGAAGTCTATATCCCTATCTGGTGGCATACCGGGAAGATCTGCAGGGAACACATCCAAAAACTCACAGACTACCGAAACTGACTCAATCGATGGTACTTGAGTAGTGTCATCCTTAAGATGTGCCAAGAAAGCTAGACAACCCTTACTAACCATCTTCTGAGCACGAATAAAGGAGATGATACGCACCGGATTGGGAGTGTAGTCACCCTCCCATACTAACTGATCTGCCCAGGCTTGGCTAACGTCACTGTTTTAGCATTACAATCCAAAATCGCAAAGTTCGGAGAAAGCCAAGTCATACCCAGAATTACATCAAAGTCACCCATTTCTAGAATAACCAAATCTACATAAGTGTTGCTCCCCACAAAATTCACCAAACAAGACCTATACACCTTTTCACTATCACAGACTCACCCACCGGAGTAGAACACGAATAGGTATGTCTAGCAATTCATCTCTCCTATTCCTCAAGGTCCGGGGGATATACTTCTCCACAAATAAGTTAGAGAATGACGCCCAAGTCATAGTGGTGCCTCTATTGGTTGACACTCAACATGTGACCGCCACCACATTTTGGCGTTCCCTTGAAACTGATAGGTCACAAACTCAAAACCAAATCGTTCTACTATACCTATCTTGTGTAATAGCTCATGGCATTCAACCAGAAAATCGTAGGAGTCCTCCGATTTAGCACCCTTGAAGACTGGAGGTTTCAATTTCAAGAACTTACTGAAAAGTTCATGCTAATCGTTTGTCATTATAGGCCTTGTAGTCGGACAAACCACTAAGATAGGCCAGAACCTGATTAATCATCTCTGGGGTAGGTTGGGGTGGCATTTCCTCATTCTGCCCTTGTTCAGTTTCCCCTTCCTCACCCTCTCTAGCTACCTCCTCAGTCGGTGGAGGAGTCACCGCCCTAGCATCAGATGGGCTAGGGGCTCGTCCTCTCCCTCTAGAGGACGTCCTCCCACGACCTCTTACCACTGATCCTCCTCGAGCTACAGCCCCAGTGGCTGGCTCAGACGTTTCTTGTCTTGCCGTTGTCGCTGCTGGCGCGGTCGTTGCTCTAGTTCTAACCATCCGCGAAATAGAGTGAAGATGGTCAGATACCAATTTGTATCACCTAGATACCAATTGGACTCAAGTAGTAGCACGAAAGAAAGAATGAAAGAATGGAATTTTCCTAAAGTCTTATAGCCTCTCAAGGAAAAGTAAAGGCGTCCCCTACCATTCCTTAAGACTCTACTAGACCTGTTCTTGTGTGATGAGACCAATGAACCTAATGCTCTGATACCAAGTCTGTCACGACCCAAATCGGGGACGCGACTGGCACCCACATTTACCCTCCTATGTGAGCGAACCAACCAATTTACCCTTAACATTTTAATACAATATCAACAAAAGAAATGCGGAAGACTTAATTCATTAAAATAAACAACTCAAAACTATTATTAATATCCCCAAAATCTGGAAGTCATCATCACAAGAACATCTATCTCAAATTACTAAACTAGGAATGTCTAAGAACAAAAATAACTAAAAAGCTAGTCCATGCCGGAAGTTTCAAGGCATCAAGACTTGAAGAAGGAGACCCAGTCCAAGCTAGACGCATTAGCTCACCCTGAATTTCCGATGGAGTGAAGACTGGCTTGATCTACTGCTGAGTCGAAGTTGACGGAACGTTTGCTGCATTACACAAATCACAAAAGGAAAACGTAAAAGTAGGGGGTCAGTACAACCACACGTACTGAGTAGATATCATCGGCTAACTCAAAATAGGGAACAATATATATCAATAATAATGTAAATCAACTACAATACTCAACATGTAGCAATAGCAATTACTTTATCATTAACAATTTCCGTCAAGTTCACACATGAGGACTCAAGCCTCAATACCATACTCATTTGGGAATTAAGTTCATTAGATTGAGTATATTCATTATCTTTCAAGATTCATTATCTTTCTTCCTCTTGTGTCGGTACGTGACACTCCGCTCCTCTAATTCTATCCTGGTGTCGGAACGTGACACTCCGATCCTCATATTCATTCTATCCTGGTACCGGAACGTGGTACCCGATCCATATTCTATCCTGGTGTCGGAACGTGACACTCCGATCCTCATATTCATTCTATCCTGGTACCGGAACGTGGCACCCGATCCTCATATTCTATCCTGGTGTCGGAACGTGACACTCCGATCCTCATATTCATTCTATCCTGGTACCGGAACGTGGCACCCGATCCATATTCTATCCTGGTGTCGGAACGTGACACTCCGATCCTCATATTCATTCTATCCTGGTACCGGAACGTGGCACTCCGATCCTCATATTCATTCTATCCTGGTACCGGAACGTGGCACCCGATCCCCTAATTCATCAAGCCTTCTTTCACACTAAGGCATCCTCATTCTCATTATATAATTTATCAAGCCTTCTATCATACTAAGGCATCATCAATCTTATTATATAATATATCAAGCGAATTAGGGTTCTTTCAAGATTTGGGATTCAATAGCTTCATCATGCTTGTTAATTAATCACAATCTCATAATCATAATCATGCAAGCATACAATTTAAGCACATAGACAGGTTTACAACATCATCAATACATATCATACACTATCAAGAGTTCACTACGATTATCGTAACATGAAAACCATAACCTACCTCCACCGAAGAATTGAAATCAACAAGAAATTCCCAAGCTTGTTATTCCTCTTTGCTTCTCCTCTCTCGTTTGATTTCCCCTTTCTTTCTCTCTTGTTCTTTCTGTTTTGTTTCCTTATGTTCAAACCCTCTTTCTTTTACCCTAATTAATCATATAATTAGGTGTGAAAAAGGACAATAAACCCCTCTAATTAACTTAAGGTTACCCCTTTTAACCCCTAAGTAATTAGACTTATTAATGTTACCCCTCAATCTTTATAATTAAGGAAAGAATAGTCAAAAACGACCCTTAAAAACGTGTGGAGAAATCCTAAACTGCCTGGGATTGCGTGACCTGTGACGGGCCGTCGTGACTGCGACGGTCCGTCACGGTGGTCGTCGCACCTCCCCAGAATCCCATCGTCACCACGGACGCTGTGACGGTCCGTCACGCCTGTGACGGTCCGTCCTGCACGTCCGTCATGGCGGTCAGAAACTCGTTTCTCGAACCAAATTCTCAAACGTTGAAGTGTTTTGCAACGGAAACTCACGACGGTTCGTCGTGGATGTGACGGCACGTCCTGCAGGTCCGTCACAATTTACAGAGAGTCGATTTTAATATCCAAATTGAAGAATCCTAAGTGTCCTGGAACGACACTCCCTCGACGGGCCGTCGTGACCACGACGGTCCGTCGTGACACTCGTCGTTCCAGCCAGTTTTTCCAGAATTAAAAATCTGCTGCTCAAACGACTAAACAGGTCGTTACAACACGATATACATTTGTTCACACTACCCTTTGTTGTTTATAAATACAAGGATTTTCTCTCATTTTAAAATGAGAAAACTCTGATCTTCTTCCACTTCCGCAAAATTAAATAGTCGTGTACTTTTCTTCTGTAGAGTGACTTACTGACACCACTAATTTTGTATCAATAAGTTGGTGAATAAAAATCGTTCCATACTGAGAGATATAATTCATTAAACCTCTGGTATTGGAGGGGAATAGTTTTCTTAAGGGGACATTGTGCATTTAGTGGACTCGATTTTTTCCTTTCTGTTTCATTTTATTTTTACATATTATGGTATGTTTTTTTACACTCATTAATTTTGCTTATGATATTAATTGTTGTTTTTTGAGTAGATGTTTTAAACTCTGTTGTTTATGTTTCTCCAATGTTATTGTATTCGGTTATATTGAACATATACACATATAGTACGTATGTTCATTGTGTTGAAAATAATTATTGTACCCAATTGAAAGAATTCGTATTTTGATATTACATATTAAATTCTATAAATTAAAAGTAATATATAGGCAAAAGGGTCTAATAGTCCCTTGTACTTGTGTCGAATTGTAAACTGGACACTTCTACTTACAATTTTGTCAAGTGAACACTTAAACTTAATAAACACTATATCTTGAATGCATCTAACCATCGACCAAACTTATGTGGTAATAAAATTGATGAGTTGGAAAAATGCATGAGAGAACACACTAATTAAGAACATGAAGGATACTTTTCATAGAAATTACACATATAATCAGCCAAAAAAAATAGAAAAAGGAAAAACCAAAATATTCTCTTTGTCATCTCTTATGTGGAAAAAAATAGGTCAGAGCCGTCACAATTCGACCATTTTTATCTGTAATATCATCCATTCTAAAAGATAGTACTCATTCTTTAAATATCAACAACAAACATACAAATTGAAAAGAAAGCTAAAATCATAAATGGATTAATATGAAATCAAAAAGAAACAAATGCTCAAAGTCAAGTTTTGCTTGAATAGTTCTTTGTGCTAATTTATTTCTCTTCAAATTAAAGACGGGTTACATGATTTGAGCTTTTAATTTGAAGATTTAAAATAAAATTTCTCTCTAAAATTTAAAGATCAAATAATAAGAATATATGGACTGAATTGAGCAATTTGATACTCGACTTCAGATCTAGACGACTAAGTCGAATAACTCAGTTTCGTAGCTTGAGTTGAATTTTGGAGTGCTCTGGGGAACAAAAAATCATGGATCACATTGCAAGCATTGGGACATACAAAGGAGAATACAAATAAATTGAGTCAAGAGGACGAATCTGTCTTTTCTAGAAATTTGTCAAATGGGAGCACCCAATTCTCAAGCTATCATATCTGCTGGTGAATTTTTGTGCTTCCGAAAGTTTCCGGGTAAGGAAGATGGGGACGCCGGCTGGGGTGACCTGAGAGAGGAAAAGAAATAACTTTATTTACTAATATATATCATTTAATATTTTATGTTCCATTAAAATTGACATGGATTGCAGGTGTAATTTGATTGTATTGCATGCATCTTACTCAAATGAAAAAAAGGTTTAAAATACTGTATTTTACTAAATTTAAGTGTTTACTTGACAAAGTCGTATGTAGAGGGTACAATTTACAATCTGATACAAGTATAAGGGTTCACCAGATCATCTAGCCTACTATATATAAGCTTACATATTAAACTATTGGCGGATTAACCTGGGAGGACCCTCTACATGGCTTCGTTTGTCACGTGAACCTTCTACTCACGACTTTTCCAACTGAACCGTCGAACTCACTAAAATACTACACTTTAAACCCTCTGATTGTTGACCAAGTCTATGTGAAAGCTTAATAGTTGATTTGGTACCAATACGTGCTTTAATGCGTTAAAGGAGCGTAGACATAAAATTTTAGACTAAAAACAATTATAAGAAAAATAAAAAATTAATGAAAAGAAAAAAAAAGATTAATTAAATAAATATGAAGTTCATCACTTTTTTGTTTTTTCTTCCAATTTCTTTTCTCTGTCTACCCACCCGTTCTTCACAACACCCGTTCTTCCCCCAACCCAATTTCCTTTCTCTCACTTTCAGAAATCCCTTTTAGAGGTAATTTCTTTAGTGTTTGTGAAATTAAATTATGCGAAGAGAAGCTTTTTGGTAAATGAGGGAGCCAAGGAGGAGTAATTTTAGGTGGTGAAGTGACAAAAATCCGGTGATTTTTGAGAGTAAAGAGTGATTGTTGTATGTCTTTGTGAAATTAGGTGAAGATCTTTAAGCATATTAAGATATTTTAATTAGATAATATTAGATACTTTAGTGTGCTTCGTTAACAATAATGGAGGAAACATATTCATGGTGGTTTAAGGGGGGGGACGGAAATTATGAAGGATGGATATTGGAGAAGAACATGGTTTATAATTATTTAAGGTAGTGTTTCAGGTAAGGATGCAAGATTGTAAAGGTGTTTTTGGTGTAAGAAACGGAGGGGAGTAGTCAAGGATAGGGGGCATGAAGGAGAAACATAATAAAAAAGAAGAAGAGACTATTTTTAAAAAACTTTAACAAAATATATGACGTGTCATTAAAAATCTGATGTGGATGATAACATGTTATTTTTACCGTATGTTTGAAGTGCACGCGAAGCCAAGAAAGTTTAAAATGTGATATTTCAGTGAGTTCGAGGGTTCAATTGACAAATTCGTGAGTAGAAGGGCTCATGTGACAAACAAAGCCAAGTATAGGGGCCTCCTAGGTCATCCCGCCTTAATCTAGGTTACAAAGATATGAAATTTCTAACTTATCAATTGAAGAAATTCATTATACAAGTTCAAAGTTATAATTGCTTTCATGTTCAAGCGTAATTTATATTTTAAATATGTTAACAATTTTTTGAATTTTCTCCTAAGATATATATCACAGTTGTATAATCTAAACAACTTAAATGTTTCATTTTATTACGAAATGCATTTGTGTGTATATAAATATATATATATATATATATATATATATATATATATATATATATATATATATATATATATATATATATATATATATATATATATATATATCTTATTTTCTTCTATATTTTCCTTTTAATGTTAATTAAAGAACCAATGATTTATTATTTTGTGAATAATTTATTAATTAGAGGTTCTTGAGTTATGTGATAATGACAAATCATCAAATTCATGTTAGAATATTGCTAATATTTTTTAGGCATAATACATAAATATGCCCTTTAAATTGGCTTTGAATCGCATTTATGCTTTCAACTTTGGATGTGCACAAGTAGACACTTAAACTTGTATAAAGTTGAACATACAGACACACATGTCCTACATGTCATTTTTTGTCCTACGTGCTGTCCTACGTGTATTGTGTCATGTAGGACTTATGTGTTTATTTATTTAAAAGTTTGATAGTTAAAGTGTCTGTTTGTGCATTATGAAAGTTGGAGGTTAAAGTTAAAATTTGAAGCCAAGTTTAGATCCAATTTATGTATTATGCCTATATTTTAAGAACATATTTTTTCGTTATTTTTAATATATGGATATTAATTATAAAAAATTACTTATAAATTCAACACTCTTATAATTTATGACCACGCGAAGCGCGGGAAAATGAAATAGTAAGACTCATAAATCTTAAAACTTTTATGTGATAGGTTATTGACCACCTAAATTTTTATATTATAAGAGATATTACCATTTGAAGTTCACCCAAGTAAAGTCTTATATCAAAACTCAACGGTAATGAAGTTTTCAACTCAACTTTGTGGTAGAGGGTTCTTATGACTTTAATTAATCTCCTAATTTATTCCCACACTAAATAATTGACCTTAACACCTAACCACAATTTAAGAATCCCCTGGAAGGACCTTATATGCGTATAAAGAATGGTTTGACTCTTAGCTTAGAAGTTTAAGGATGTTGCAAGTAACTCTAAATGTCGGGAGATCACACTATTCTTCCAACACCAAAAGCTACTCCGCACGAACTCCAAATCAATAGTGAGAACTCATATTATGATATGCAAAGTGCAGAAGTATAGTATTAGCACCAACAAGCGGAACTGAATAGTCCTCAACCATCTAAGTTCCAAATAATGCAAATATAAATAACAAGTAGTATGCAAGGTACAACACAAGTAACTAAATAGGATATATAATATGCTAGACAGGTAATAATGAAAAGAAACAGAACACAAAGAACTGGTAACAGAGTCAAGAACGTACCAGGGAACGCAAGACAACAACCTAAATTATGATTCAAGAGTTGTCTACCCAAGTTCAGGAGGGCTAACATTTACAATATCTATACCACAACCTATAAATTACAAAATCAATATCACAAGAATACGAAAATCAACAAACAATAACCTAACTGACCCCATAACTCCAAAAGGTACAAGAAACAAACATAAGCTAACCTTCCGATAAAATTGAAGGGTGCACACAATAATCAATTATACTAGAGCTAGGTTATGAATATCAATGCAGGATTTGTAGTAGAACTATTAGTTACCATAAGTAACCAACTGTATATACTACCCTCTGTCTTGATTGCGAGGTAGGACCCGTGCATCTCCCTCTTACAGTACAATGGAACAAACTACCAGAAAGACTCACAAGCGACAAAGGAAGCACGTATACACTGCCTGGGTCTAGACTAGGTCTTACAACAAGTCCTATACATTGTGGTACCATAGGTATAAGTAGAAAAAACATGCCGGAAAGAACATCGACATGTCGGATAGTCAAGTAAAAAAATGAGTGCATCCCAAATGCCTCTACTGTTTCGAGTAAAAGTTGATCACATCCTTGACGCCTCAGAAAAATCATAAAAATAATTTTAATCAAATGAACCGAGTTGTACGACATTCGTTAAAATGAGTTCAGAATACTAACCAAGTGAAAATATCCCTTCTTCCTAAATGATAATGATGCAAAAATGCATGAACTGCGATTTTACTACAAGACACATGAAAATAAACAACCAATGCAATGCATGTCATCACCCACATTCTAAAAAGGTACTTACCATTAGAAATATAATATCAAACCTACCACGCTACCAAGGCCGAGAGTACTAATTTGGAATCCATCTGGTCCCTGACCAAGGCCTAGGGCCAACAACATAAACACAAGCCCAATAAGTTATAATAATCCTACCCTAGTAAATGAGAAAAGAAGTCAAGAAGAGCTTCTGAATTTAAAAAAAAAGGAGACAAAAAACAGCTCAAAGAACAACACCTTACCCATACACACCCCTCTGGTTTACAAGTGAGCAAAGATAAAGCAAAGTTATGCCTACAAAAAGCCACTATGGTCTCAAGTACTAACACAAGATAAATGACCCAATACAAGCCCTATAAGAAGCAACTTATAAGTACAAGGGGCGATAGAATACATCTAAAGATCAACCCTAGCCTAATGCCACAAGAATTAGCCCTAACATGGCTAAACATGTTAAGCCAAACTACAAGAAAGTCTATAAGGCTAAGCTAATAAGGTCCTTGTTACCCATAATAAGTCTAATGTTCCTACAAGAATCAATTAAAGGTAGAATAATAGAAGGAGGTCTAGAACTTAACAAATAAGGTACTAAATCACATGTGATTCATACAAAACATTATCTAAGATGCCCAGTAAAACAATATACCAAACCCACCTCGAAGCTTATCATGCATGGTCAAAATCCACCGCACAAGAGTTATCAACTTTCAAAATGCCTTGGAACAATAATTCAATACCAAATTATTGATCACCACCTAAATACGGACATCTTGAAACTAAATTCACTCTAATTAGAGAAGGACTAAAAAATTGAGTAGATATCCTAGAATTAACTCCATCAAAATTTCCATATCGGCTTACTAAGCATGTGTCCTGAAATGGGACATAATTTGATGTCTAGAACAAACTAAACAAGAACATGCAATTTAATTCAACAATTAAGAGATATGGGAGCCCCTTTGGGGAGATAACTACCTAGAAATGATGCTCCCCTCACTTCCATGAACACTTTGAGATATAGCCACACTAATTCTAGACGAAACACAACTACAATCACCCAAACTAGAGCTCCCTAGATTAACTTATCCATGTTCCAGTATTGGAATAGATGCTGAAAAATGAGTTGAAATAGGAGATATAACATCAGTGATGACCACTAAATCAATCAAGTGGCTACTAACACGGTCACCGCTAATGTGCTCCGCTCGCCACAAAAGCGGCACAACTCTGAAAGGCACTTGCCGCAAAAGCGGCGTCCAGGCCACAAACATATCTAGTCGACCGCTAACACGACCTCTTCTCCTTCAAGGTTTATCCTAAAGTTCATCATAGGTCACTAACACGGTATTTGCAAAAGCGGTAAGGGGCAGTAAAGCTCCAAACTTTGAATGGTTCTTGGAACTCATTTCAGGTCCAAACAAGACAAATCAAATGTGCTTCCCATTCTGAAACGATATTTTAGATTGAACGGAACCATCAAAACATCTAGAACGGAACCATCAAAACATCTATCTAAGGTCGTCACAATGAAAAGTGGGTCTTACACCCAAGTTCCTTTAGTAGCCAAAATCCACAATAGGGCTGAAATGAGTCCGAAAGCCTCAGAATCTACAAAAAAGATCACTGTTAACTCAACTTGATGTTTTGAAGCTAAAAAATTGTCTATTGTCATTCTCAGGCTGTTTTCCAAGAATTTTGATCGAAATCAACCGTACAAACTCTAGAAGTTCCAAAACATTGAAACTTTCACAAACTCAAATGAACAACCCAAAAACCAAATTATCTTTCTAGAAGTCAATAATGACTTGGGATAGCTATAGTAAATCTGTAGATGTTGAATCGATCAGAATTGGAGGAACTAACATGGAGGGTCAGTAAGTTCAACTCACCAAGGCATGGATAAAGTGAAAGTGTATCAAGGTGAACACCTAGAAACATTGCACCTATAAGTGGCTCAACATCACCAAGGTATGAAGCAAGTGCAAGTGTATCAAGAGTGCAATTAGAACCACTATACATCTTTCTAAGAAAAGACCAAGTGCATCAAGATCACCAAGGCATGACGCAAGTTCAAGGGGTGCTATAATCAAGAACTAAGAGTTGTAGAGGAAGGGGTAGGGAAATGGATAGTGGAGCATGAGGCA
The DNA here is from genome assembly GCA_027705065.1 of Solanum peruvianum. Classification (NCBI taxonomy): domain Eukaryota; kingdom Viridiplantae; phylum Streptophyta; class Magnoliopsida; order Solanales; family Solanaceae; genus Solanum; species Solanum peruvianum. The sequence goes on along the minus strand of JAKWJD010001758.1, from coordinate 10,660,901 downwards.
TCAATCATCCACTTTAAAGTTGGTTCTCGAGGTAGTAGAACTCATGTTCTAGGACATAATGTAAATGTTGCACCAAACGAAAGTGATACTGTGCATAAAGGAAAGGGTGTTTGAATCATAACCCAATTTAAAAGGCCAAGAGTAATTCTTATGAATGTGTTTCAAGTTGAGAATGATTTCAATGTAAGTATGGTGATGCATTCATAAAGTTTGTCCTATACTAACTTAATAATGTTTGTTGTTTAATAGCTTCAATTTCTAAAACTTTTGTATCTTGGAATACCAAGTAACAAAATATTATGGACTGGAACAAAAAGAGTCTTTAGATCCGTAGTTGTAATTGGAGATGTTGGTTTCGATCCAACAAGTGGGCTGAAGTGGAAAGAAAATCAAGTAATCCCAAAAAGAAAGCTTTCAAACTTGAGTACTTCTTCTTCTTCACAACCTCGAGACGCATGGAAACCATAATGATGATATCAGTGGTGTTTGTTTAATACTATTTTGATGAAACTAAGATACTATTTTTTTTTCTTATTTAGAGGAGAAACAACAATTTCCTTATTTGTCATATGTATAAAATATTACTGAAATTATAATATTTATGCAATGTTGAAGCATTTTTTTGCTCTTTAGTTCACTTTCGACATCAAAGTTGTTTTTGTTCGCCTACAATTATGAGTTTTATTGTTTCTGTGAAGGTTTGTTATTGTTTTAGTAGTATTGCTAGTTTTATCCTTTAGTAGAACTCTTAAACTCAAGGAATCATTTGTTTCCAGAAAACAACACAGAAGTAAATCAATTCAGAAACAAGCAAATTCAAATTTTCATTATGGTAGATCGTATAGAGGTATTCTATACCACAAAAAATTATGCTCTATTACATATCATACTATGACAATTTCATTTGATTTTTCTTCAACTTAGGTACTTGAATTAGAAACTAACATATATAATAAAGACACAAATCTTCAAACATCAAAGGAATTTCCCAAAAAGTTGACAACTTCTTTTCTTCTTTTTCATCCCTGATCATATTCATATGATTCTCTTCCAAATCACCAATTTCTTTTACATCGCCACACTTCTCATTTGAATTGATGTTGGGATTTTCATACCAAATTTTAAGATTTCCAACTTTATCCAAGCAAATTTTCCATTGTTTCTTATGTTCAATGTCCAATTACCAATGTCCATTGAATTCATGTTGGAATTGTGAAGCTGTTCCGGTTGCATCTTAACACACTCGTATTATTATTCTAACTCCTTAATCTTTTTCACCAATATAAGAGGAATAAATTGAGATCTTTTGTTAACTCTCTTCTTGTTTCTCCATCAAAGAATTTTGCAATTCATGGCCACATTGTGAGGACAAGACCCAGATCTACTTTTCAGAATGCGATCTAACCAAAAGGTCTGCATTTGCAATAAGATTCCATACTTGTATCGCACTTCAACATTGATCATATTCTCATCCATCACAAATTATTCAACTCGGATTTTTTATTCCTAACCTAACATTTATGCATAAAAATTGTGAATGACATTTTAAATGAGAACTAATAATTAACATAAAAAGGTATACATATAAAGAATTCACACAAAAATAACCCTGACTTCATGAATCAATGAGCAACTTGAGTCTGATTAAAAGTAATTTCAATTATAATTTAAATGCATCAAGAAGATTATGAGCATCAATAAGAAAAAATTATAAGAAAGTTCATCAAAACTCATGCAAGTGAATTTGATCAGCCTTATTTTACATCATCAATAAGCACAAACCATAAATCATAAACCTTAAACCCCTAACTAGAACTACAGGGGAAGAATACGGGTAACTATGTCACGTCTTTAGACCTCTACTAAGCACAATGTGTGGTACTTATCAACTTGCTCACGAATCATTCACAATCTTGCAAGTTCAAGTATGACTTTAAACACTAAGGGTGTGTTTGGTACGAAGGAAAATGTTTACTTGGAGAACAAGTGGATTTCTAACTTATTTTTTCATATTTGATTTGTGAGTTGAAAATATTTTTTATAAAAAAGTTTTTAATGAATGAAAAACATTCTTTTAGAAAATATCTTTTACTTTAGCTTTAGACTAAAAATTACTCTTTAGAAAAATAATTCTTCATCCAAAAAATGAACCGTGATAATTAATCTAGGATCTGACTCCGATAACAAAACTAGGACAAGACCCCAATGACCATTCTAAAATCCTTCCATGAGATATGACCGAGAATTTTGACCCACGACATGAACCACGAACTTATTTTATTAAAAAACATGACGGGATCGTGGGCGGGAGGGGTGTAGTGGAGGGGGCGGCATAAAAATATTTTTTATAAAAAATTGCAATATTTTTCAAAAACAATTTTCTCTAATATCTCTTTTTGATTGGGGTGTCCTGGATAGGGGTTGGAGGTAGCGGGGATGGGGATGGGAGGCAGGGGTAGGGAGTGGTATGAATATGATTTTCCTTAAAAGTTTGAAATTTTTTCCATAAACAAGTTTTTTTTTTTTTACAAAATGGACGCGGATGGCGTGGGTGGGGAGAGTAGGGGTGAGGGTGGATTATGAAATGAAAATAATTTAAATTTGAGATATTTACCAAAACTATTTTTTTAAAAAAACTAACGGGGGTGGGAGGGGTTGGCCATATATGGGGGGGGGTGTAAGAAATAAATTATGTATTCATTATGACGGGGAAGAATTGGTTTTATTGCTTGATGTCATTACCAATGGGTTCCCGTAGGGGATAATTTGAAACTAGAAATTATGTACAAGACCCTATTCTAACATTCTCTACACATAGAGAAGGTTCAAAGAACATTCCATTCAAATAAGTGGAATTCTAAGGTTTTCTAAGAACTTCTTCCTATATTTCTAGAATATTTTTCTAAGGACTATTGTTGTTCCAGTATAAGCTTTCCACATTGATAATTTCTCCAACTCAGTGTTGTGCATATTAATTATGTACAAGACACTATTTTAAAACTCTCTATACAACTAGAAGAATCCAAGGATGTTCCATGAAAATCTATAAAGTTCTAAGTTCTTTCAAGAAATTTTCCTTTTACTTCTAGATTATTCACTAAGGACTATTATTCTTCTAATCCACTCAAACGATTTCTCCAAAATATTACCAGTTCGCGCGAATCCGCTAGCCGGTCGTCTACTAATTTCTCCAACTCTATGTTGTGAACTTTATTGAAAAATCCATCTCTAGACATCACTATCACATCCCATGGTCTTATTGTAACTTTAATTTCTTGTGCCAGACTTGAATTATGAAATTTTACACCATTCCCTAGCTGAAAAGGATAATCGAATCCTTTTTGTTGAATTTCCAATTTTTAAGCTATTACTCCGTCTCTTACAACAACAAATCCACTATATCCAAGGTTGACCGCTTGTACAATATCACACATTAAAGTGAAAATATAAGTTGTTGATGAACCTTTACATTTCGTGTTGAAATAAGCCTCATTTAGAACCTCCATTTCCTGAATTTTGTTTATTTGATCATTCTACTTGTAAATCGATATTTCACAGGTTATAACCAACTGTCTCGAATAATCTCCACAAACAATATCCTTTTTCGCCCAACGACCAACTCTATTTGATACACATATGATTTCTTCCTCTATACAAATAAAATGTGCATCTCCCCCCAAGAGGCGCTTTGTTAGATTTTGGTATGTAAAACGAGTCAGCCATCATCTTCATCTTGATATGACCATTAATAAAACTTGAGAAATTTGTACTCTCAACACAAAAGCTTGGAATTTGGATAATCATCTATATTTATCTCGTCTAGAACATCTATCTCATCTATATACATCTAGTCTATATCCATTAAATACACTAGTAAAGAAGTGTCATAGATGAAGATTCATAAAAGTGAATGAAAAAAGAATTACAAGAGTATTATCGCGCTTAAACTTGTGAGCTAAAGTAATTCTTGAATTTTCTTTACAAAAAATCAAATCTCACGGAGTTCATCATGTGAATATACTAGTTCATACATAATAAAAATAAATAAATCATTTCCTAAAATCACGCAAAACGTCAAAACATTTTATGGACCTCAATTACAGCTCGAGATACTAAGTAATCTTTCTGTTTCAATATGTTTGATTAATTTACTTGGCACGGAGTTTAAAAAAAGAAATAAAAATTTTAAATCTTGTTGTATAAAAATAAAGATATGTCAAATATATACAAAAATTCCATTAATTTATGGTCATAAACATATCATATGAAAAGTGGAAATTAGACAATTCCTAAAAAGTTTAAAATAAAGCAATTGTTTAGGTCAACTCTCCATATGACGTGTTTAAGACCACAAAATCAATGAACATTTTAATATATTTGACATATGTTTATTTTTATATCACAAGATTCAAAAAAGTTCTTTTATTTGTTAAACTTTGTCCCAAGTCATATTGGTCGATAAAAAAATGAAAACACAGATTTTACCTAGTATGTTGAGGTGTTATTCAGTGTCCATATAATGTTATGGTGTTTTGCGCAATTATGGGAAATGATTTATTTTTTTAATTATATATGAACTAATGAATTCCCATGAAGAAATACATCAAGATTAATTAATTGTTTTTGTAAAGTAAATTCAGTTATTGCTTTAGGTCACGAGTTCAAATCCTAACCATAATAGTATTGTGGTCATTCTTTTTGAATCCCCTTATATAAATTTTTGACTTTGTCACTTCTTTACTAGTTCCCTAAATTGAATTTGATAGGGATATTGATGAGATAGATGATATAGAGGAGATGGATACAAATGATGTAAAAATTTTGTCATGAGAGTAGTATGTCTCAAGTTTTATTAATGGGAATTTCAAGACGAAGATGGTGTCTGGCTCTTTTACATAACAAAATCTAACAAAGTGCCTCTCGGGGGAAGATGCACATTTTATTTACATTGAGGAAGAAGCCATATAGGTGTAGCGCATGGCATTGATGTCTTGGCCAAAAATGATATTGATTCTTGAGAATATTCGAGACAACTGGTTAAAAATGTTGATCTATCAATTCAGAAGCAGAAACATCAAAGGAACAAAACTCAGTACATGGAAGTTATCAACCAGGCTTATTTTGAAGAGAAATATAAAGGTTCTTTAACACTTATAATTTGACTTTAACTTATCATAGTGTACTTGTGGTCAACATTGTAGATAGAAGAATTGTACGGTGTTATAGTATACAAATAAAAAATTCAGCAAAAAGGATTCAATTATCCTTTTCTGTTAGAGGATGGTGTTAAATTTGATTATCCAAGTGTAACACAAGAAATTAAAGTTACAGTAAAAACTGGGTATATGATAGTGGGGGCTACAGATTGATTGTTCGATATTTCTCACGACATTGAATTTGAGAAATTTTCATGCGACAGGCTAGCTGATTTGCACGAACTGGGAACAGTAATTTGATTATGTTAGCACGAAAGATTTAAGAATATGCGCTGCATAATTATTCATAAGTTAAATCTCATGATAAACGTTAATAATAATTGGTTATGTAGTAAAAAAATTCAATGTTTTGTTTCCCTATGTAGATAACAGTAGTCTACTTAGAAAACAGGCAAAACACAAAGATCTATTGATCCATAGGAAACAATAGTTTAATTGTTGACCCCTTTTTCTAGATGTTGTTTTGTCACTGAACCGAAAGACTCAGGAGTTAACTCATATGGACTGGATCAAACCTTGGGAAAATCCTGGTCCTAGGAGCGTTTCCCTTTTACTGAGCCCTACACAATAAAAATCTTGATTAGTCAAGCTAATGGAAGTATCGCGATCATGGTATGTAATCGTACCATATGTGCTTATTTGCATTTTTGAACCTCACTTGCACGTTCTTAAATATCAGGCAACTTAAGCTTACAACCACCTAATTTGTCATTGTTGTCCTTGCTCTCTAGTGTCACCCATTTATTTAACTACATATTCCTTCATCTCCCCCTAATTCTTATGATTTTCCATTTACTTGTTTTGATTCTAGCTACTAAGGCATCCCTTTCGGTGGGAAATCCATGTGGATACTATTCCTTTTCTTTTAATGCAAAGGATAGGTTAGATATTTTCACTCCCCGTAATTAGTCTATATGATCATTGCTAAGTCGTTATAATATGTGGTATAGGAGAGGTAATTAGTCAAACTTAACTGTTAAAATTTATCAAACGTAATTGTTAAAATTTATCTAAGTGTAAGTTTGTTAACTTCTAAAAAAATATAGGACATATTCAAAGACTTGAAAGTTACTTTTGTATTATGACAAAATTGTCATTAAAGTAAGAGAACATTCATTACATCCTAGTTTCTTACATTCTTGGTGGTTGAAAACGTAAATGATTTTCCTATTTAAGGAGTATTATTTGGGAGCCAAATAAAGATAAGATAATAAAAAGCCATTCCTTTCATTTACTATCTCCTTCACTAATTCTTTTATTGGTTTAAATAATAATTCTTCCTATTGTGGATTTCTGGGCAATTATTTTTTTGCAACTCCAAACATTCAGCCACGAGTGCATGTGTTTGATAGTAACTGTGGAACCTTGGGGAGCGAACGGCTACAACAATTTGCACTGAAGTTGGGCCCAAATCGCTTTCAAGGCAGCGGCTTGCCACTACACAATTTTTGTGATAAACTAATTACTACTTTATAATTCTAATCTAATATCAATATTTTAGTATTTTTTCCTACAATTTGAAAGAGATTTTACTTACATGCATTATTTGGAAATAGTTATTTCTTTAAACAAATTTTTTTCTTTATTTTTCAAATCTTAAGCCTTTGGATGAAACCAATTCTTGACGCTGGTAACAAAAACTTTTAGTTTTCTTTAAACAATTAGAAGATAAGTATGTTTCATTTAACAAATGTTCAATAAATGGTTCTTTTACCACTAATAATCCAAAAATGTTGTTGTTGTTAATGATATTGTTAAAATAAAGTTTGAAAAGGATAATAAAACTTTACGAGGACATTTGCTAAGTCATATGACTATTTATTTATTTGATTTATTTGTTACCCATAAATCTGCTACAGAAATATGGAATAGTTTGAAAAGAAATATGGTGTTGATGATGTAGGAAAGAAAAAAATTGTTGTCAGCCAGTGCGTTAAATTCCAAATGTTTGATTAGAAGCCAAGAATGGAACAAGTTCAGGAATATGCGAAATTGATGGATGATGTTCTCAACAAGGACATTAATATGTATAGATTTTTTCAGGCTAATATTTTACTTGAAAAATTCCCACTATCAGTGGATGATTATAAAAATCAATTGAAACATAAGGAAAAAAGATTAACCCTCCAAAAACATATTAGTTATATGATGACCGATTAGGCAAACCATCTCAAAGATAAGATGAAATAACTTTCTTTTAATTCTTCTAAAGCTAATCTTGTTGAATCTTCTAATACAGTTGTGAAAGACATGTTCAAAGTAAAACATAAAAAAATCTTAAAAAAGGAACATGCGAAGAACAAAAATCATTTTAATCAGCCATAGTGTCAAAATTCAAAAAACTAAATGTCATTGTTTTGTTTGAGGAAAACATGGTAAAGGGCTGCCAAATGGTATCAAAGAAAAGAGAAGGACTCAAATAGGGAAGGACAAAGTGATATCCAAGATCATCTTATTTAGGGTAATGAAGTGATTGTTGGTGTAGTTGTTGAGGCAAATATGGTGGCTAAAAAAATTGACTAGGTACTAGACGCTTCAAGGCATTTTGTTACCAATAAAGAGACTATCAGACAAAAAAAATCAGTTTTTTAGAAAATCTGCAGGTGCAACGAACGAGACTATTGACGGACTGTAGCGTGACCCACGATCCTTCCTGCACAACTGTCAATGGGATCAGAAAATCCCAAAAGTCTCAGCCCAGGAAAATTGGTTAAGTGTTAGTCAACGGACGGACATACGGTTCGTAGGTCAGACTACGGTCCGTAGTCCATGACCATCGATCATGAGTCCTGTCACCCACTCTCTGACAAGAGCTACGGATGACCAGCACGGTCCGTAGGTGGGAAATTAGCGGACACTTAAGGGGAAATGTAGTAGGGTCAACTTAAAATGGTCATATTTATTTGCACAAAATGAATTAGGTATCCCATCACCTATCTACAGATAGATAATTGATTTATATTTCCATAGCCACCGACCTTGTTAAAATAAGAACTCCGAGTAAAGTGTTATACCCGTTTTAAAAAATGCTTGTCGAACAGTTACAACCGAAGGAGCAACTCACGGGGTGTTGTTCAATCGATGGATCGGCAGTCCTAGCCGTCGTTGGTCCGATAGCACTTTTACAGGGGTCTTTTGGACCTTTCCCACTTCGTTTAAACCTGAAGATACGTCGTTTTAACTCTAAAATATCAGATTTTAGTCAGTTTAAGTCTATAAACATAATTAAAACTTACCTAAGTCAAAATCATAAATCTAAAGTTAGAAAATTAGAAGCAAAAAAAGGAGAAAAATCTCAAGAACCCTAGTTCAAGAACGCAACAAGCTCCAGCAGTTCCAGCCCCAAAACTTAAGTATTTTTCCGTGCATTTCATAACCAAGTATGTGGGATTTCACTAGTGGGTTCCTTTCACCCATTGGGTCCCTAATTTTCAGTCAAATTCTTGATTCTCTTGTCATGATTAAGCCTAGGGTTTCTAGAACTTTGATAGAACTTCATGAATATATTAAATGTATTTTCCAAATCAGATTATCATGTTATTACTTAGATTATTGCCTAAATTTCAGAACCCTAGCTTTGTACTTCTTTAGTTCTTAAAGTAGACATGCTATGTCAGCTATTTCAGATAATTTAGATATACATGCCTTAGTTATAAATGCATAATTACCAGATTAATTTTTGCATTCTCAGTTTGCAAGTTTATTTTTGAGCTATCCAGCATAATCAATTAATAACAAAATTCATGGGAGTATAATAATACCGAGTTATACTAGGTTTTAGCGTACCCAATTAGTCTCAGAACTACTACCCAATTAGGTTGTAAGTCCCCTATGTGGAAAATCAGTTTAGTGATCACGCCAGGATGCCTTAATACCTTTAGCAGGGTTTATTGGGTCCTCTCGATGGGGCGTATACATCGGACTCCATATTTAGCTCATGTGGTTTAATTATCGGTTATTAGTAGCTCCCACAGATCAGTCAGACTCTCTGCATTGACCATTTATCAGTATATTCAGTATTCAATTTTACATGTCATAAATTGTTCATTGCATCTTGTTAGCTCAAAATTCAGTTTATCATGTAAGATTATTATTCTTGCTTCTATGCTTGTTCAGTTATGTTTTATTTCATCTTTACTCTATCATACATGCTCATTATGCTTCAAGTACTGACGCATATGTGCGCTACATCTTCTCGTGATGTAGGTTAAGGTTCTCAGAATCTATATCACGAATAGATCGATTCCGATCTCCAGTTCAGTAGATTCAATGGTGAGTCCTAGTTCTCCAAAGACAACAGTTATGAGTTTCATTTCAGTCTCATTTAGTTTCAGTTTTCCCTAGATTTATCTGGGGCTTGTCCCAGTAATTCAAGTCCAATTTAGAGGCTTATTTCAGACATAGTTAGATTAATCTTAGTATTGAGTTAATATTTCCTTTGTATTAAACTCATTGTTTTCAAATATCTCAATTATAGGATATGGGCATTCCCCATCTTTTCATATTTAATTATGATTTAGCTTCTGCATCAGTTTATTATCTTTAGTATGCTCATGATTTTGCCAGCAGGGTTAGCTTGGGATCACTTGTGATCCTAGGTTCCATGTCTGCGTCTCGGGGGTAGCATGGGGTGTGACAAAATTTGGTATCAGAGCACTAGGTTTAAGTGTCCTACGATGTCCAAAAAGTTGCAACAAGTAAAGTGCTTTTCATGGGTGTAAAGTGAACCACATCTAATGAGAGGGAGGCTCTAAAATATTTTAGGAAAAACTTCACTTTCCTGTTAATCTTATCGTGCTTGAGTTATGATGTTATTCCATTCTAACTTGACGTTCTACGTTTCAAATCATGCCTCCTTGTCGGGCTAACACTAGGAATGCGAACGCCAGAAATGAAAATGCAACTCCTCTAATCCCAGATCAGGAAGTCTCTAATGCTGAGTTCTGGAATACCATATAGATGTTCGCTCAGAGTATGACTAACCAGAAGAATCAGGTTCATGAGAATAGTAAATTATCAACATAGACCATACTAGCTATGCATGGAAACTTGAGTAATGAACCTACTCTGTTGGAGATTTGTTCTACGGGCCAATGGTAGAACTAGGACACATTCCATTTAGGCACATGCTTAAGGAATATAAATGGTTACTTTTTACTCTAGCCCCATCCTTAACAAGAGCTACTTCCAAAATAATACTCACTCAGTGCTAGCCTTTGTTCTCATATACTTATTTACATAAAGAAGTACAGGAAGAGGTTCCATATCTATTTAGCAACCCAATCACATTACACCTCAACAAAGAGGGTCCATTGAGTCTACCAACAATGGCTAAGAGGATAGATCAATGATTTTTTTAAGGATGATTTCATTCTTTTCCATCCAACCAACCTTAAGTCCACCATTTACACAAGAAGTATACCATAAAAACTTTCTACTTCAGGGATATCATAACCTTACATCTAGTATGAAGGTTCCACATAAAGGAGCTTGTTAGTAATTTTCAAGGTCACATGTCAATCACACAAACAAGACTAAGAGGCGTTACCATACTGAGTCAACAATACATTTACATAGTATACATGTATCAAGTAAGGGACACAAGTCTAACAAAACAAGGCACACACATACTTCATAAATAGTTTATAATTCAATAAGAACATATGCGTAACCAACATCATCACTACACCATTTTTGGTCTACGGCAACGCTAAATCTTGACAACGCTTATAAAGTGTTGCCTAAAATACTTTTGGGAACACTTTTAAAGTGTAGCCAATGATTTTGACTTTTTGCTACATTAATTTTAGCAACACTTCTAAAGTGTACTCTTTAATGGGATAAACTACACTTTATAAGTGTTGTTATAGTTGGCAACAACTATTTACATGAATGGCCACACTTTTAAAGTGTGTTATTTTTATAATTGAAAATACAACACATTAAAAATGTGGCCTTAGTGTTTTCACCAAAATTTTATATTCCCTCCAACATTTTAACATTTAAGTTTGATCTCCCTCCCATTTTTATTTGTCCAAAAAAATAAAACATTAAAGAAATATTGAAAAGAATAAAATATTAAAAAAATAAAAAGGGCAACATTCCTAAAACTTTAGCTGAAGCTTTCACTTTCAGCTGAAGAATACGTTTTCATCCAGAAATGAAGAACCCATTGCAAGAACTGAAGAAGAGGATCGAAGAACGAAATAAAACAATTTTTGTCACATTTCTGTCAAACTTCAGCTGAAGAACACCATTTTCAGCCAAAGAATCGAAGAGCAGTGCGATTTCTCTGAAGACGAACTAAAGAAGACGATTTTCCTCTCAGAGCTTCATTGTTCAAGATTGGAGAGCTGAAGAAGACGATTTTCATCAATGATTTTTTGGTAAACTGCTATTCCATCAGATTTCCTTTTGAAAATTGAATGAAAATGCTTCACAAATCAAGTTGCCTCATGTATTAAAGCTTTAGGTTGTTTGAATAGAGTTAATCAGGTAAGAGATTTTTGTCCTCCTGAGTTTACTAGTTTGATCACCTTAAGCTTGGTTTGTCTAGTGCATTTTCAAGTATGGATAGTAACTTCAGATAATTCAATCATTTTTGCCATAATTATAGATAGTAACTCTATTTGCTGGAAATCTGTCAAAACACGGCTGGGTCGACGGACCTCGCGACGGGACGTCATGGACTTTGCGATGGGCTGCCGTGGACCTCGCGACGGGACATCGTAGTCATGAGAGGCCGTCGTGGTAATGACGGGCCGTGGTCATGACGGGCTGTCGTGGTCATCCTTCGTGGTCATGACGGGCCGTCGTGGACTCCGTCGTCCCATACTTGCAAGTTTCTTCTGCTACTTCTCTGATCTTCATGACGAACATGCAGGACGGACCATCATGGCCACGACGGTCCGTCACGCTTTCCGTTACAGAAGAAATTTCAAATTGATGAGTTGTTAAATTTCATAATTTTGTGTTCTTTCTTGATGGAACATATTTGTTTACTAGAGGAATTGATATTCAAGCAGTTAACGTTGTTATCAATTCTAATTTTCCTAAGAACTCAGACACGTATTTGCACAGGGTATGTATAACAGATCTTTGATCTTGCTTATTGACTTATATATTGTTTTTGCTGTTTCATCATAGGTAATTTATTGTTCGTGGCTTTGGTTTGAATTGAGCTAAGGTTTTGTTTCTCTTGACCACTATTCATCTTGCTTGTTTGGTATGGTTGAAGTGTAGTTTTGCTATGTCAGATTAAGTTTCCTTGTTTGATCGTGTGGAACATATTAACTACACAAGGAAACTAATCTAATTTTCTTTAATTTTTGTTGCTGCTATAATCTACAATCTGGACTTGTCTCTCTTTAGTTTTTGTTAATTTATTTGGTTTAAATTGAGCTAAGGTCTTGCTTCTTTTGTTTCACTGTTTTTTTGGCATTTGTATAGAACATTGGCATGGTATGGAATCTGCAATCTGCAGATTTGTTGTTAATGTTTTCTTTAACTGCAGCTTCTATATATAAATATTTCTGTTAGTAAATTCTATTTTTTTTCTTATTATATAGAATATCCATGTTATAACCATAACTTTTGACATCCTAGTAGAAGGCATACTTCCATAACTACAAACAAATAAACTAATAATTATTAGGAGAATCTAATTGTTTGTGTCTCCTCATTAATTCCTTTTTTCTTTACTGTTCGTGTTAGTTTGCATGCATCATGGTTATTGTATAACACCAAATATTTTATATTGTTTCTTATGAAGTTTGAACCCTAATGCAATTATTCATTGTTGTTGAACTCATTTCGAATTCTAGACACCTAAGGGAATATCATCTACTTTGAACATCTAAAGACTAGTAGGCATCTACTTTGAACATAAAAAGATGCAATCTAATTTTCTGTAACTGCTGGATTTCTTGCCTCTCTATATTGTTGCAATCTGAACTTCTTACCTCTTCTATATAACTGCCAATATCTTATTTGTGTAGGAAATGGAGGTGATCAAATTTGAAGTGGATGATGAAGTGTTTTTGAACTATTGTAAAATTTTAAATACATATTTGATTTATTGTGTACACATTTAGAATATTGATGTATAAGTATGGGTATGTACACAACACATACTATCTTTTGGTTGTACATGAAATATTTCTCGAAGTTTATTTGAAATATATAGCTTCAATTTAATGATTAATTAGTTCATTTTGTGTTTTAGGTCACTTGTATGTATGTAAATATATTATATATATTTGTGCTACATGTAGGCTTATAAATGTTGAAGTTACACTTTGTAAGTGTTGCTCTAGGTAGATAAAAAGTTACACTTTGAAAGTGTTGCAATAGATGACCAATAAAAGGTAACACTTTTTAAGTATGACCAATAAATCTGAAAAGGCAACGCTATTAAGTGTAGTCTAACAAAAAATAGGTGTTGCTAATGCATGTCTTCAAAGCGTGCCCTTATACCTATTTGGCTACGCTTTATAAGTGTAGCCAAAGATGGCAACATTTAAAAAGTGTTGCCTAATGTCAAAGGTTACGCTTCTTTTGGGCAGCCCCTAAAAAGTGTTGCTGAATGTCCAAAAGTGTAGCCTTTTATCAAAGGCCACACTTTTTGCTAGTTTAGGCTACACTTACGTGGTGTTGTTGTAGGCCGAAAATGGTGTAGTGCATCCATAGGTAACCGTATTCACTACTAAAATATCATCAATATAACCATTATAAGTCTAACACAAACAAGTAGGAATAATCATGCATCAACCCCAAGGCTACACACATAAGGACATAGCCATAGTCTAGCAGGATCACCTAATGTAAATAGAAGAACACACATTTTCACCTTACTCACATGTAGATAGATATGATCATAATTCACATAAAACAACTAACAAACCATCATAATATATCATGTAATATCGACAAGGCCATGATAATTATAATTCATAAAGTAACGTCGATGAGGCCACACAATTCACAAGTAAAGCACATTGCACCAACACCATAAGTATACCGTACAAATCACAACATAATTCAAGACTTAAACTACATAATATAATGACAATTACGGAACCGTGCCACCAATCCACTTTCACCACTTAAATCGTTAGTTCATTAATCCAATACAATACGCAAAGGCCCTTACCCATGGTCATGATCAACAATTCAATTCAATAATTACAAGAGACAATGAATCAACAATATCATACAACACAGATTTTTTAATTTAGGGAACCATACTAATAATTGTAATATGATACTATCATAATTCAATAGCCTTAGTCAAACTACATAAAATTCAATAGCTTTAAGACATAATCAAGTCACTCACAAACAGTCAAAAAGTAGGGTTCATCTATTACATGGGTTCTTAAAATAATTAGGTTAAATCCATCAAATTAACATCAATTTAAATCTATAAATTATGATTCAGACCGTTTTATGCAAGAACCCATAGATTGGTATCAAAATTTGACAAGTTCATCATTGAAAGACTTTGGAATTCACTTTGAAGTTTGGATCCTTGATGAAAAGAGATTCAAGGATGAAGAACCACACCTCAATTGATGATAGACCAGTAAATTGATGAAGCATCATCAACCAATCTTCAATCTAAGCTCTATCTTGAGGTTTGACTTCAATGGAGTTCTAGAGAGTTTCTTAGAGATTTTGGGTTTTGATTTGGAATAATGAATTCATCTAGGTGTTTATGACTTACAAAGCTATTTAAAATACCTAGAATACCCTTAAGAATGTTCTCAAACATTTATTTGTACGTGGGGTGAATTTACCGATTCACCCCTACACTTTACAGTGAGGAGCGTGTAGGTGCAGACCCAAACGATGCCTGCCCACCTACGACCCATAACCCAACCAACGGGCCATGCTGTCGGTCTGTGGTTTGGGTGAGATGCTGGCATTTGGATGACATATCTTCCATTCCTAAGTCCCCATCGACTCCTTACACATATGGGACGTCAACCAGCTACTACGGGTCGATTGCCACCATAGGTGGGACTGCCTTAGGCAGTTTGGCAATTAAGATGGGTCCTTCCTCAAGGACCCTTGGTTAGCGATCGGGACTTTTACCCAGACAGTTCCAACCCGAATATTCTTGTATACGAGTTTAGTACCTCACATATCTATTTCATCCAAAAAGAACATGTAAAACTCGACGAAACACACTAAGATACACAAGCTCGTTTCAACGAAACATTTCGAACGTCATGGACTTTCTTGGATGTTTGAACTCCAAACATTATAAAACTTTAAACACTGCCTCCTAAAATCACTATAACCCATTTTAGTATGACAAAAAATTATGACAGAAGCGTTAGAATCTAGTTTCATCTAAGTCATTTTAGAGGTGTTACAATGTCCCCACTTTGATAACATTCTCCTCGAATGACACTTGCATCTTTTTAAATACTTTATGGAAACAAGACACTTAACAATATCGTAACATAACCATACCAAACCATACAAAATACACAATTAGGAATAACACCAATTTCACATAATCAAGGTACTCACAATACCACAAGAAGCTAGAAAATATTCTACAACTCATTATGCAATAAGAATCACATTCTTTATTTCAAATAGCAAGAACTCCTTTTATATTCATTATCATGTTCATATGCATAAATTATATACACATTACAACCAGTTTAAACAAAAATACAATTTAGCCAAAATTTCAAATATCCTACAGTGAACTTGCAACTTTACAATGAAACATGCTAGAATTTGAAAAAATGCATCTTTTGGGCAATTGATGATATTGTTAGATAGAACCATATAAACTCAATTTATAATATAACTATAAATTCATGAGATACATAATTCAAGGAATCAATGAAATTCAATCAAACATGACTCGTAAACACAGTGCAACATGCAACATGCTACTATGACTTTCTAAGTCTCAAGCTTGAGTTGAATAAAAGAGATGAGACAATCAATTAAAATTGTACTACACAACTTACTCTCCCACTTTGAAGGAACTCATAAAAACTAAGAAAGAGAAGTTATAACTTACCAACATCATCATCATCATCCGACTTTGATACCCTAGCACGGAGTGCATAAAACAATTATTCTTTGGAGCATCATTATCCGGAACACTTGGAGGAACTTGCTTACCTTCCTTTCCTCTAGTCGCAATAGTAGGACAATCCCTCACTTTTTGTCCATACTTACCAAAACAATTGAAACTTCATGTATTCATTATGAATTTCGATAGTGATCCTTCCAACATGTAGCACAAGTAGGCTTGCCACCTTGGGAACCACTACTCTTCTCAAGTTTGACCGTAGGACCCCTAGGTTCATCTTGAGTTGGAGCTTTCTTCGTGAACGTAGTTTGCTTTTGCTCTTTCGGTCCACTCCTCTTCAAGTTCTAGCAATCTACAAAGTTTATACTCCTATTTAGATTAAGCATACACCATGAGTCTATAAAAATTCATAACACCATGGAGCATGGATCTACGACACTTTTCTTTCACAAGGTCGGCGACACCGTCATAAACCTACTCATCATATCCCTAGGGTTAGGCAATAAGACCAAGCAAAGGAGGGTTCTAGGGCGTCGAAGAATCAATTTTCTTCATAAAATTTCATCAATTAATGACGTATGGGATTCTGTTAAACTTTGGAATCTCATTCCCCAAAAGGGCTCCTCCAAATTGATTCCAAAAGTATGAAATTCAAGTGAATTTTCTTCCAATACGAAATAGATCTTTTGAATTGCTTTGTGTATGATTCATTTTCGTTATTATTACTATATTAACCTATATTATGGTCACATTATACTAATTCTTGATCAATTGACCTAGTCTGTGAAAGATGATATTTTCCCCTTAACCCTAGGTTGTGATCTTGCATTAAATTACATAGTATAGATGCAGTTCGGTTGGTTAATGTGAATTACTATGCTATGTTGTTATCATGCTAATTTATGAGTACATTTTGATGTATTGTATTCCAATTATGCTAGTTCTTGAGTAATTGACCTAGGTTTTGAAGAAGATTATGAACTTTATCTAAGTCTCTAATTCTAG
Organism: Solanum peruvianum; assembly: GCA_027705065.1. Taxonomy (NCBI): domain Eukaryota; kingdom Viridiplantae; phylum Streptophyta; class Magnoliopsida; order Solanales; family Solanaceae; genus Solanum; species Solanum peruvianum. The sequence goes on along the minus strand of JAKWJD010001758.1, from coordinate 10,643,618 downwards.
ACTATGAACTAGTGATGAATTGTTATGTAGTGATTCAATTGACTTTATTATGATGTTGTTTGTGACTGTGTGATAATTTTAATTGTTTGGTTAATTTGAATGGTTAATGGTACTACCTTGACGATAACATTGTGATGGAGATTAGTTAATCTTGTGATCTCAATTCTTTACTTTATTTATGATTACTTGTGATTAAGTGATGATGTTGTATTAAAGTATACCTTATGTTAAGATTGATACGGTTTGTATGATATTTAATTGAAATATCTTGAACTATGTATTGTGATTTGTTGTCTAAGATGTAAATATTATAAGAATGGTGATAACTTACCAATGTGTCTTATTATGATGTGACTATCTAAACGTGCTAACCTCACATGTATGAATTGTAATGAAAGAAAAATACCCATGCAAGATGTATTGAGCTATGATGATGATTATATAAGGGATAGACCATATGACCTGGATTTATCTATAATGATTAATAACGGATTAAAGACATTGCATAAGGCATTCTTGCTTAGCACCGAGTGAAGTAGAGTGAGGAGTGTCCATTACCATATATGGAAGGTAGGATCACTAATGTACTCATGATATTTTAGATTATAATGCATGTAGAATAAAGTGGTTCCTAACTACATCTCCTACTTCTTGAACTATGTTTCCATCATAGGAATACTAGCTAGTGGATCCACATAGATGCTATGCTCATGTTTCGGTACTACCTTAGCAACTAGTCCGCCTTCTTTCGTTGTAGGGTTCCATGACATCGGATTCCACATAAGCTCATGTGGTATATGTTATTTAAGGCAAGATCTTCTTAGATAGTAAAATGAAGTAATGAATGAACTCTAACTAGAAACACCTACGGGTTTATCTTAGTCTAGGTAGTGGTATGGGACTCTACCTAGTCATTGCACTAGTTAACCTTAAGGGATGTTTTGGAAGGATATTATGATGTTATGAACTCTTATTTATGCTTATCGATGTTATGACTTGATGATAAATTTTTCTTGATTATTGTTCTATTATGTTAATATGCATATTATCTTGAGTAGACTTAGTATTGTTGTTCTTGTGATATACATGGTTTTGACTTAATTAATATGTCTAATTGAATTGTATTGGTTCTTGAATGTGCATCAGTCTTTTCAAAGTAAGTTGCATGCTTTTCTGAAATGTCCCTTGTTAGTATGGTTTCATGTTATGTGTGCATATGGTCTCATACTTATTACAAGTGATGTGCTAACCCAATTTTCTCCCTCTTCCCCAACAATTTTGTTTCCGTTCGTTGAATGGCTTGTGATAAATTTTTGAAGGAAAACATGGATTCTCATCCTCCAAGTTGGGTAGGTTATAACTACTTTGAGAACAATGCAATTTGTAGCATTGGATGTTTATTAGTCTTATAGATAATATGTTTATTTCCTTTCATTTGAGTACTAAAGATTGTATAGCCTATATGTGGCTTTTATTGTACTGACGTAGGGGATATGCCCATTTGTTTTACTCTTGTTTAGATGGATATGAGTTAAGACATCTGTTTTAAGAAAATATATATATATATATATATATATATCATGAGGTTTACTTAGACCTCTCGCATGGACATAATATAGTCCTATCGAGTATACACAGACCATTCGTATAAGAAGATTTTATAGTTTGGATAATTATTATTGCAGGTTTGTGAAGTGCTTTTCCACTATTGTTGCCCCGTTGACAACCTTAAATAAGAAGAAGGTGAAGTTTGAGTGGTCTGAAAAGTGTGAAAAGAGCTTCCAATAGCTCAAGGACCGACTCACTTAGTGCTTACATTGACTAGGAGTGGTGAAGGGTATGTGGTATATTGTGATGCTTCTCGATTAGGTTTGGGATGTGTTCTTATGCAGGGTGGTAAGGTAATTGTATATTTTTCTAGGCAGTTGAAAGTCCACAAGAAGAATTACCTTACTCATGATCTTGAGTTATTTGTTGTGGTCTTTGAGTTAAAACTTTGGAGACATTATTTATATTGTGTAGATATTGATGTATTTACTGACCATTAGAGTCTTTAGTATGTTTTTACAGAGAGAGAGTTAAATCTTCATCAGGGGAGATGGCTGGAGCTGCTTAAAGATTATGACATGAGTGTTCATTATCAACAAGGTAACGCCAATATGGTAGTTGATGCTTTGATTTTTTGGAGCATGGACAGTGTGGCTCATATTGATTATGATAAGAAGAAGATGGTTAAGGAGGTACACCAATTGTCTAGATTGGGTTTACGACTGGTAGATACACCAAGTCGGGTGTTTCAGTTCATTCAAGTTCTAAATCCTCATTTGTTGTAGATGTCAAAGCTAAGTAGCATCTCGAGCCAGTACTCATGAAGTTGAAAGACACAGTGTTGAGTAAGCTGAATGAATCATTCTCCCTAGGAGAAGATGGTGTGCTTGGATATCAGGGGAGATTATGTGTGCCCAATATAGATGGTTTGATGCCTTATACTATTCAACACGCTCATGGATGCAGGTATTCTATTAATCTAGGTTCCATCAAAATATATCATTATCTCAAGGAGATCTATTGGTGGGAAGGTATGAATAGTGACATCTCTAAGTTTGTGGAGGAGTGTCCCAATTGCCAATAAGTCAAGGCCGAACACCTTAAGCCTGGGGGCCTTACCCAGTCTATTGTGATCCCAACATGGAAATGGAAGGCTATTATTATGGATTTTGTGGTTGGTCTACCCAGGACCAGGAAACTACATGATTCTATTTGGTTTATTGTTGACATGATGACAAAGTCTGTACATTTCACACCTGTGAATCTACTTACATGACTGAAGATCATGCCAAGCTGTATATTGACGAGATAGTGAGGTGGCATGAGCTCCCATTATCTATAATTTCGGATAAAGGAGCCCAGTGAACTTCTTATTTTTGGAGATCATTCCAAAAGAGCTTAGGTACACATGTGAATCTCAGTACTGCTTTTCATCCCCAGACGGATTGACAAGCAGAGCGTACTATCAAGACCCTTGAATCCATACGGAGAGCATGATTGACTTCAAGGGGAGTTGGGATGATCGCTTGGCGCTGATTGAGTTCTCCTATAATAATTTCTGTCATTACAACATGGGGATGGCACCTTTTGAGGCACTATACTGCAGAAGATGTAGGTCTCCAGTGGTCTAGTTTGAGGTAGGAGAGTCTTCCATTCTTGACCGAGAGATCATACATGAGGCTGTGGAGAAGGTGAGAATGATCAGGGATCGTTTAGCTACTGCTTACAGCCGTCAAAAATCCTATGCAGAAAAAAAAGAAAGAGATTTGTTGAATTTGAGGTGGGTGATCAAGTTTATTTGAAGTTATCACCCATGAAAGGGGTGCTGAGGTTTGGTAAGAAAGGTATGTTGAGTGCGAGGTATATAGGTCCATATGAAATCTTGCAGCGAGTAGGAAATGTTGCCTTAAAACTGAAGTTACCTCAAACTTGACTTCTGTTCATCCAGTGTTTCACGTTTCAATGTTTAATAAATGTCTGGGTGATCCAGCATCCATCCTGCCTGTTGAAGGCTTAGGAGTTGATGAGAAACTTTCATATGAATTGGTCCCAGTAAAAATAATAGATCGGTAATGTAAGCGACTGAAAAACTAGAAGGTTGCAACTGTGAAAGTATTATAGGGGAACCACCTTTTTTAGGGAGTAACGTGGGAGGCCAAGGCTGATATGAGATCATGTTACCCTCATCTGTTTAGTTCTTGAGGTTAGATATACTCTTCCAATGTATTGTTTTTGTTGGGAAAATCTATGTTTTAGTGCATTAGTCGATTTGGTGTTGTAAGTCCATAATTGTATGTTCATGTTGGCATTTCACATTGCTGTTTTTGTATAACGTAGACCTTATTTTTGTGTTGCATGAATTGTGATGTACATTAAGTAAAGTGTGGTTGAGAAGGAAATTCCTCAATCTCAAATATGAAGCTTCATCTAATCTTTAATGATATGCATCATCCCAATAAGTGTGAATCAGATATTCACAAAGAAGTAAAGCTCTAGTATGTTAAAGTGTTTTTGAGAATCACCTCTTTGTTTTAAATGAGTAGTGTCATTCGTTGATGAATGTTCCTAAGGGGGGGGGGATAATGTAACATTACGGAAAATCACATGTCTAATGAAGAGCCCGGTAGGTCTTTAAGAATGCATATTGGGGTACATAGACGTCCCAAATGCCCAATATTGAAGAATATTGGGCATAACACAATTTCTATAAATGTCAACGTAGTCATAATATAATCCCAAATTGTTGTCCAAGAAATGTACCTGCAATGAATAACCTAAGCTAAAAAAACGTCCTCAACAAAATATATTAAGTACTAGGCATTCAAGTGTCAAGCCTATTACCATAACATATGACCATTTAAAATGATCATATAAATTAAGCAGTGCCCAAAGACATAGTGAGGGTCCTTTGGACCATAAGTAAATATTCCGAATAGGACATCAAGAATAGTTAGTTGTGAAAGTACAATGAACCCATGTGAAAGCACATGGGCAAACATGTGCAAAATCGGCCAAGGGGGAACTCGCAACCACACTAACCGAGTTAAGTTAAGGCGGTTAGGGACAAACATGTGCGGACTATTCCCTCCACATGGTGCCAAACTACCTAAATAACTCTAGTCCCTCACTAACTATCCTACATAACTACCCTAGTACTAAATGAAATGGACCCACAAGTGCACCCGACAACCTAAGACCGAACCGGATGGACACTAACCTAGTTATAGTTAAGGGGACAACCTAGAACCTAACCTACAATGGTCCAAAAAGGTTAGTTAAGGGTCCAAAGACATAGGGTTGTATTATTAATTACCCTAGGTGCCTAAATTATTTAAATTAAAGTACAAATGTTGACAGAAACCATGGTCATCACCGAATATCTGATGTTCGTTCAAAGTCAACATTCTCGTATGTTTAGCCAACTTATGAGGGGCATTTTGGTAATTAACTAATAAAATTATTTAAATTACTAATTAAGACATAGTTTAATAAATTCGTATCATTTCATAAACATAAAACTCACGATCAACACTTAGATAATAGAACACTAAAATGAATGGAAGAAAGAGGCCAAAAATTCATAGACGTTCTAGGCAATTTAAAGTTTCTTCCAGTTTTCGTTCAAGGTTGTCATCGCAGATTAAGTTCTACTTAATGTATGGGTTTATCTCCTAGAATTCTTTCTCCACGAGTACTTTCCATCGTCTTGAATTCATGAAATCTCGAAACTAGGGTTGTTTCCCAAGATTCTTGTTGACCATCCTTTCCCTAGTATTCTTGTTTACGATTTCAATTATTTATAGAGTAGTATCGATCATGTTGTTGATATGTGGTGCTGGCTGATCTTAATGTGTAGGGTTATTGAATTATGAATGTCGAATGAACCTATGAAATTGTAATAATATGATGTTAAGCGTTCCTTACGTGTATTAAAGGAATAATACTATGTTACACTTTGTCCAAAAATGTTGAGTGTTGATGTGCTGCGTCCTAATGTTTAATGTCAATGTAATTTTTGAAGATGTTATGTTCATTAAAGTGTAAACATGATGCTGTCCAAAATGACTAATAACGTTATGCTAAGGTTATAATCTAAGGTTGGCTTAAAAGATCTCCATGAAATTATACTTGAATGAATTGCCTGTCTTATGCCAATAAAATGGTTAAAAATACATTGTCAAAGAGTGATGAATGGAGTTGGCTATAATATTATCCTAAATAATTAAAGATCTGCTAATGGTTATGACATACCAAATTAATCATGAATTAATATAAAAATTGTCTTATTCCAACAAAGATGGTTATGCAATCTTTACTTAATTGTATGCCAATTGTATGCAGCCGAATTAATGAAATGAAAACTAAAGCATTCGTAAAGTAATTAAATGAATCCATATCCAAGGGAATGTGATTCATTGGAACAAGTCCCAACATAATCTAAAAGAATGAAATGTGAACTTATGTACTGCATTGAATGAAACAGTCGTATATAAACGATGATATGAAGCTACTAAACGAAAGTAAGAAACTAACGTACTAATAACATAACTTAAGATGTCTAATTTAAGAAAGTGACCAGAATGAGGTGTTAAAATATGTGACACAAGCCTCACTTACACCTAAGCTACTGCGTTAAAAATACCCACGAATGAAGGTGTTGGAACATGTGAGACAAGTCTCATTAACACCAAAGATGTTATGTAAGAACAATTCACATTTAATCAATGTAAAGAAAAGGATGAAAGTCATCGCTAGAGTAAGTAAATATCAATCAAGTAACAAGCTTCCATAATGTTTGAGTCAACTCTAAAAGATAAGAAGATAATTAAAGTGATCAAAGAACCGATAGAGTAGTTATGAGCATGTGCTTGTAGGTGTAAGTCTCATGAGACGAGGCTATCACCTTGGTGGATAAGTAGTCTCCTTATGTTCATAGTCTTCGAACTATGTCTAGCAAACATAGGATCTAGCCTATGATATCAACCTATGAGAGCTAGATATGTTTCGATCTCACTTTGGTCAGTGAGATCACCTCTTTTCAGTGTGGGGTAGACACTGGATTTCATGTTTAGCCCACATGATCTATGTCGGTTAATGCTGAAAAGATATTTTTGGTTCACTATATCCATGAGACACTCCTTTTCCTTGTGGAGTAAAGACTTGATATGGATTCACCTTAGCCGGGAATCACCCCTTTCGGTGTGAGGCAGACACTAGACTTCATGAGTAGCTTACATGATCTAGATTTATTTTTGTAACACCTTGAAAATCCAATACACATTGTAAAGCCTAATATAGGTTTCATAAAGTCTAAGAACTGTTTCTAAGTCCATTTTTAATGAATATAGGCCATTTAGGAGGTTTAAGAACCAAAACATTCAAAAATATCCATCACGTCATGAAAGTTTGTTCAAAAGTATGTTAGTGTACATTAGCCTATTTGACTAACTTTTATTAGTCGGAAATGTACGAAAGTTGGTGAAAAGGTAGTGAATAGGTGTTTGAGTTGTTTCATGGTTGAAATATCTAGGTATGACTCCCCAGGAATAAACTATGGTCCCTTGAGGAGGACCTCTTTAGTTTTATGCAACACTACCTGGAAATGTGCATCGATGGGACAGTAGATGGCCCGTGTGTGGACCTACGGGGTTTCTCTGCCAGCGTCATCCCATACTTAGGCTGGTGGAGAAGGTCCTTTCACCTGCACAACTCTGAACTCATCGACGGATTGTAAAGGTGCAGGCTATGGTCCGTGTGTGGATCGATGAGGCGTCAATTTCACCTTCGTCCCACACTTAGACAATTTTGAGGAAGCCCTTGCCTGCACAGTCTCTGACTAAGAAGACAGAGTTCAGGACAGAGGGGGGATGTCCATCGACTCACAGACGGCCCGTCGATTAATGTCTCATCGGTGAGGGTCAAGCTTCAGTGCCAAATTTTAAATGATTACACTTAATTAATTAAGTAGTTTAGGGATTAGTTGGGAATTAAATTGAGAATAATTATGTTGATTAAGTCCACTATAAATACCCTCATCCATCATTAACCTAAAGACAACTCTAATATAAACTCTCTCCCTTCTCTATTATTTCTCTATCTACATGAAATCACTATTGAAGACTAGCAAGGACTAGGGTTAGTGGGCTGGAAAGGAATGGATTCACCATAAAATTGTTGACAAATATTAAGGTATGTGTTTTATTCACCTTTGAGACTCGAACCTCAAAGGGTTCCTTCAGAATAGATTTCAAAAAGTTGAGTTTTCTTATGGGTTTCATTCAATTATGAAATTGAAGTTATGAATTCACTTGTTGATGATTTCTCTAGGTTATATTGAGTATATTAACATGTAGTTGAACTTTTTTATGGTAATTGATGATGGTTTGGTCTAAATTGAAATAAATGATCGTTCATCCCTAACCCTAGGTATTAATCATGACTTATATTGTATTGTGATCAATCAATTGAGTTGGTTGTTGATTTGATTACTATCCTATGGTGCTATCATGATTAAATTAAGATGAATTATAGGTATATCATTCAAGTTGTGATCTAAAGATAAATTATGTTATAGAGATGCAACTAGACTTGTTATTCTATTGTTTATCATTGTGTGATGATGTTACTACCCATGTTGGGTTGAGTTATGTGTTGATGGTAATACCTTGATGATAGATTATTAGGAATACTAGGTAAGTGTTAGAATATCTATCTTTACTTCCAATTGTGATTAATTGTTGTGAAGTTCTGATATTACATTGGAGTATGCCTTATACTATGATTATAGAGTGGTATTGATGTTGAATTGAAATGTCTTGACTATGTTGTGAGGTTGATTAAGGTGTATGTGATATAAGGATAGTGAAAGCTATCAATGTGCCTTAATATGCTATAAAATGCTAATGTGTTAACCTAACTTATATGAATTGTAATGAAAGGATTTATACTCAGATAATCCTTATAGAGCTATTGATGATGATGATCATACAAGGGGTAGACCTTATGGCCTAAATTAAGATATGATTGATAATTAAAGGCTTAAAGACATTTCACAAAGAGAATCTAACTTAGCACCAAGTGATCTGGATAGAGGAGTGTCCCTTCCCACATATGGAAGGTTTGAACACTATGTTACTCTTGATATTGGAGACTATAATGCATGGCGAATAAAGAGGGTCCTAACTATATCTCCTAGTTCTTGAACTATGTTGTCCCCATAGGAATACTAGCTAGTGGATCCATGTAGTTTATATGTTTCATGTTTTGGTACTACCTTGTCAAGTAGTCCTCCTTCTTTCGGTGTATATTTTTATGACACCGGATTCCACACTAGCTCATATGGTATATGTCTCAAGATATTCCCAAAAGGTAAAATGAACTAAAAAGTTGAACTCTAACTAGGATAACCTAAAGGGTGTAGCTTAGTCTAGGTAGAGTTATCAGACTCTACCTAAACATTGCACTAGTTAGCCTTGAGGGGAGTCTTAGGAGGAGGTTCTTATATATATTTATGTTATGATAATATATGATGTATATATGATGAAAATGGCACATTGTTGATACTATACGTTGATTAGTTCATTTATGAATATGCCTTGGGTTATAATGTCAATATATGATGAAATGTAAACCTAAATGCCATGATATGTAAAGTTGGACATTGGTCATGTTTTCTTTGTGAGGATACTTGATTGAGTAACGTTATGGGGCTTTGCTTGGTAATTGCACTTGTTGACTTGATAAGGACTTATGATTAGTTGTCTTGCTTATTACGATATGTTTAACTTTTATTCATTCTCGTGATATTATTCCTTGATGTTAGGGTTGTAGTAATTCATGGTTTCAAGTATGTGGGGATAAGTATTACGTGTTTGAGATAGTAAGAATGTTGGTTGATTGATATGACTTACTTGACTTTGCATTAAGTCCATAAAGGGGGAAAATGACATGTTTTGATAAAAAGTCCTTTTTAGCATGTTGTGCTTGTGTATGTGCATAAGATCTCTTACTTAGTACATGTGGAGTACTAACCCAATCTTCTTCCCTTTTTCCCAAACATTTTAGGTTCTGGTCGTTGCAGAATTTAGAAGGCGACATTGTTAAAGGCTTGGATTCTTCCTTTCATTCAAGTAGGGAAGGTCCTCAACTTTCGAGGGCAGTACCATCATCTAGCTTACGGATTTTGTTCTGAGATTATTGACTCTATCATTCCTTTCCTTTTTAATTGAATATTGTACTTTCGTATGACCTATACATGGTCTTGTTGAATTGATATAACGACTATGCCCAAATTGTGATATTCCTTTAGATGGTGTGAGATGAGACAATCGTTGAGACTAATTCTATATTTTTATGTTTGTATGTGCAATAAAAGTAGAAGGCTATGTAACCTTCCCATATGAAGGGCCTATGTATACTGGATATGAATATATATTATGTGTATGTAGAGGTCTCTGTAAGCCTCCAAGTAGTGATAATGAATGTTTTAAAAAATTTCCGCATTTTTCAACCTATGAATGTAATGACATGAAACTAAGAGGCTATTAGTCCTTCAAAAGGAAGACGATGCCGGTTACGTCTAGGGGGTAAACCTAGATATGGCAATTTTAATCAGTGAATCACCCCTTTTCGGTGTGGGGAAGACACTGGATTTAAAGTTAACTCGCATGATTTTCCTTATAAGTTGTCTCAAAGCAAGAAAGAAAGATGATGGAACGTATGTTCAAAGTGAGATATGAAAGTAAGAGCTTAAGAATATGAATTGCCGATATCAATACAAATGAAGTATCAACAAATAATGGGCAAAGACAAATAAGATTGGATTATAATGACTTCTTATATGATTACAATAAAGGGGAATAGAAACATAATAGAAAATCAAAGCTCCATAACTTCCCTAACATGAAAATAATGAAATAAATTGAATTTCCACTAGAGACTGGCTTATAAAGTGTTAATGAATATGTAATGTAATGAATGACTCATTGTAAGGATAGTGAAATCATTCCTTAGTCCTTGGATTACTTACTTGCTTCATGGTGGGTATGAGACTACAATGAATCATTGCACTTGTAAAAAAACAATAGGACCAAAGGAATTATTGAAGTACACAATCATAAGTAGAAAAAGAGTGAAAAATAATCTAAGTATCAAAAATAGGGCTCTCGGGTTTGGCATGGTTAAGTTTTCAAATCTTTTCTAGAGTTATTCTAAAATTATGTTGATGATTGTAATGTCTTGTGATAATATAGAAAATGAGTTGTGTGCTGTGAATTCATTAAAATACTTGATATTTATTCCACAATTCAAAACTAACAAATTAGGGAAGTTTAGTTACTTCACCAACCAGAAATGGCATGTTGTATATGAAGAGCTTCCCTTGATCATGCATAGCCTTATGTGTATGTGTGCGTACACCCACACTTAGTACAAGTGTATACTAACCCTATCCGTTTACTATTTTTATATGTGCAGGTCAGAAAGCATATTAAAGACTCATTGCAGTAGTTTGGGCTCAGTGATCTCCAGACCATTGGGTAGGTCCTCTATAGTTCGAGGATGCTACTCCTATCTTCATAGCCTAGTATTTAGACATAGCTATAGGATGTTGTCCCTATAGTTTCTTTCATATTTTTTAATTTCAAAGCTTTTGTATTAAGGCCTTTTGGGAAGACTTATTATGATATATGGATTTCTTCCTTTGAATTGCGTAATCATTTGAAGTTGGTTGTTTAGTTGAGCTTATAGTATATGGATTTATACAAAGAATATATGAAGTCTATGTACACTTCATTAAGTTTTAAGAGTTGTAAATATTCCAAAAATCTTACTATATGAATGTGATGAATGCAAAGAAGAGGCTTGTCTGCGACCTCTAAGAGGTATTCGACGCTGGTTGCATTTTTGATTCCTGAATCCGGGTAGTGACAAATTTACAAATTCACCCCTTAAACTTAAAAGTAAGCTGAGCAGAGGCAGTCTTCAAAAATGGAAGACCATCGACGGCCCGTCCCTTGACCAACGGACCATCTTGTTGATTTGTTGTTTGGGACTGAGACTTGTCTTTTGCTCCTCCTTCCCCGCGCCTACGAATCAACCAACGATTCCTAACTTGTGGGCATCGACTGACCCACTGGGCGTTGATTGCTTCTGTAGGTTGTTTTATTTTGGGCAATCTTGTCCACCAACATGGGTCCTTCCTTAAGGACCCTTGGATTGTCCTTGGAGATGTTTCCCCGTACATCTCCAACCCAATTTTGTTCGTATACGAGTTTACGACCTCTCGAATGAATTTCATCCAAAATAAATACGTAAAACACAACTAAACATACATGACACATAAGGTCATTTCCAGGCAAACATTTCACATGTCATGGACGTTCTTGGATGTTTGATCTCCAAACTACACGAAACTTGAAACACTGCCTCTATACATCATAATAACTCATTTAAGGACCTCATAACCTCCTGAATCATACATAAACACATAAAAACAAATATAAGGCACATAGGTCACTTAGTCTTTTAACATCTTGGTCGTCTCTTGACATTTTACTTCCAAACAACCTAAACTCTTAGAAAATGCATCAATACCATATTATAGACCATTTTAGGACCTTATACCATCATAACAACCATTTTAGGTTCTACATTCACCTAAGTCATTTTCGAGTTATTATAGTTCATTACATTAATATTTGTGTGAAACATTATTTTAACCATTATTTAATAGTCAAAGCTCTAGTCTAAGTCACTGAACTTATGGAGTATTACATTATCCGCCTTCTTAGAAAAATTTGTCTACCAATGACATTAAAATATTTTTGAGTGTAAGCTTTTAGAAGTCAGGAAATGATCAAAATTGGTGGAAGGGTGTCGAACATACGTTTAAGTTGATTCATAGTGAAAACATTCGGGTACGACTCCACAAGGACCAACCAAGGGCCATTGAGGAGGACCCTTGCGTTTGGAGTCAAACACTGCCTGGGTAGTAAGCACCCACAAAAGAGAATCGATGGGGCGTGTGTTGATCGACTGGGCATCAATGACATCAGTGGAAAAATGAGCAGCACGGAAGGGGGGAGGTTCTCGTCGTTTCACAGACGGGCGTTGGTTGAGGTCTCGTCTGTGAGCGTCCAATTTACTGCACGTTTTGACTAAGTCTTAAACAATCAACTAAGAGGTTTGGGGGTTATTTATGGATTAAGGGAAGTCTAACTAAGTTAATTAATCCCTCATATAAAGAGCCCAACCCCATTAGACTAATCTCAACTTAGAAACCCAAACTCTTTTCCTTTTCTCTTCTTTCTCTCTCTAGTGAAGACTCCATTGAAGACAAAGCTAGAGGAGGGTTCTAGGGCTGAAATTACTAAGTTTTCTCCATAAATATTCATTAATTAACAAGGTATTAGATATAATTAACATTTGAGACCTCTTTCCTCAAAGGATTACATCGAATTGATTTTCAAAATTAACTTTTCAAGTGAGTTTTCATCAAATACGAAATTGATGTCATGAATTGATTTTCTAATGATTTCTTTTAGATAACATGAATATGTTTATTCTACCTAAAATATGATATATTTTGATGGTTTGGTCTAGTTTGTAGAAGATGACCCTTAAACCTTATCCCAAGGTTTTGATCTTGATATGAATTAGATTTTATTGGTTCAATTAACTTGGTTATTGGTTTAAATTACAACTAAATGAATTTGTTAAACTAATCAATAATGAATTAGGTGCTATTTTTAGTCTTTCATGCAAGTTATTGAGTAGATGATCTAGGTTGTGAAGTATGTTATGAATTGACCTATGCATCTTGTCTTAAGCTATATATGATCTAGTATTGGATTGTGATGTAGTGATTCTTCTAGCCTTGCTATCATGTTGGTTATTGATTTATGATTATGTAAAACTAAATTGGGCTTAATTGATGTTTAATGTTGATACATTGATGATGATTATAAAAGAGACTTGGTATGTCTTGTAACCCCTATCCTTTACTTCAAGTTATGGTTAATTGTGATTAAGTCATGATGTTGTATTGGAGTATGTCTTGTATTAGGATTGATAGGATGGTATGATATTGAATTGAAATGTCTTAACTATAATTTGTGAGATGTTAGCTTAAGATTTAAATGTTATAAGGATAGTGAATGATTTACCAATGTGCCTTATCATGATATGAGAAAGTTAATATCCTAACCTCATCTTTATGAATTGTAATGAAATAATAATACTCATGCAATTCTTATTGAACTATGATGATGATGATTTTATACAAGGGTTAGACCCTATGACCTACACTAAGTCATTATTTTTAATAAAGACATTAAAGACATTTCAAAAAGGGTCTCTAGCTTAGCACCGAATGAAATAGGGTAAGGAGTGTTCCTTCCCACATACGGAAATAAGGATCACCAATGTACTCTTGAGATTGGAGACTATAACGCATGTATCATAAAGAAGGTCCGAACTATATCACCTAGTTCTTTAAATATGTTGCCCCCTTAAGAATACTAGCTAGGGATCCATGTAGTTGCTATGTTCATGTTTTGTTACTACCCTGAAAAGTAGTCCGCCTTCTTTCGGTGTAGGGTTCCATGAAACTTGATTCCATATTAGCTCATGTGGTCTATATTCATTAGGGAGAGATGTTCCCGAAAGTTTAAAATTAACAAAGGGATTGAACTCTAACTAAGATGAACTTAGGGTTTTAGCTTAGTCTAGGTATGGGTATGGGACTTTACCTGAACATTGCTCTAGTTGTCCTTAAAGGAAGTGTTAGGAGGATATTTTTATGTTTGAAAATGCTTATAATTCTATATAACATATATATGATGAACTTGCACATTATTGATACTATATGTTGATTTGTGTCACCTATAAATATGTATTGGTCTATATTATTAAAGTATGATATTATGTACTCTTAAATGTTATGATATATGAAGTGGGATGTTAGTAATGATTCATGTTGGGTTAATCGATTAAGTAAGGTTATGGGGCTTTGCTTGGTCATTGCACTTGTTGACTTGATAAGGTTTCATGGTTAATTGTCTTGCTTTAATTATGTTGAAATATACTCGTATACATGTTTGTTTCTATTTTGAATTGATTAAAAAGTTACTTGAATATGCATTTAACTATATGTTATGCATGTTCACTTGATTAGACTTGATGTTTTGTTTCTTGTGATGTACATGTCTCTAATTTAATGAACATACAATATTGGTTGGTGTGGTCTTTTTGATTATGCATAAGTGTTTTCAAAATAAATTGCATGCCTTTATGAAATGTCCCTTTTTCTTAGCATGTTTTCAAAGTATGTGTGCATATGGTCTTATACTTAGTACAAGTTGTGCACTAACCCCATTTCTTTCTTTTCCCCAATATTTAAGGTTCCGGTCGTTGAAGTGCTTAGAAGACGAATTGAAGAAGTCTTGGATCTCTTATTCATCCAAGTAGGGTAGGTCCTCACTTTCCGAGGGCGATGCCACTATCTAGCTAATGTATTTGGTTTGAGTTTAAGACCATTTTTCCATGTTAGTATGAAGCATTTTATAGCCAACGTGAGACATTCTTACTTTGATGTATGGGCAATGCCTAAGTAATTACACTCTTATTAGATGATTATGATATAACGACTATTATGACTATCTTATATTTTATATACTTATGTGCAATAAAAGTAGAAGACTAAGTTATTTTCCAATACGAATGGTTTATCTTTACTCGATATATATAAACTATGTGTTTCTAAAAATCTGTATAAACGTCCGAGTAGATGTAATGAAAAGTTCTAATTTTCCGCTAAATTTATCATATGAATGTAATGATGTAAGCTAAGAGTCTACTCTTAGTCCTCAAAGAGAACGACGACACCGGTTAAGTCTAGGGGCTATTCCTGAATGTGATAATCTATGTATTAGAGATTTGGTTGAATATTGAGTCTATGTCTCTTTCAACCACGTCTATGTAAGTTCGTATTCTTAATTGTTAAACGCGCCACAATTATGGATAGGAACATACGTGATTTCTACAAAACTCTCATTTTCTTGGATATACAATATTGTGCCGTTGGAGTGTTAGATCTATGTGCTTTTGCATCTAATCCTAATATTGTGATTATAGTGAAATGAATACTCGAAGGAATGTGGAACGAAGACTTGAAGAATACATTGCCAATGCGAGAATTCCTTCCCATGGTGATCAGGTTCCTCCTCTTGAGGAAGATATGAATGATTTCCATGCTCCGGCGAATCATTTTCCTTTGAAGGATGAAACCATAAGGGCCGCTATTCTCCAAATGGCCCAAGACATAACTACCCAAGCACAAGCCACCACTACTCAAGATCAAGCCATGAGGGTACAACATAATCGCATGGTTGTACCAAGGGCAAATCGATAAGTTGCTACTACGACGTCTCATCTAAGGGACTTCTCTAGGATGAATCCTCATACTTTCTATTGGTCCAAGATTGAAGAAGACCCCTATGGTTTTATTGATGATATCCACAAGATTATCTATAATATGGGCTTTTCTACCAGCGATAAGGTCGAATTAGCCACATACTAACTCAAGGATGTGGCCCAATCTTGGTATGGCCAATTGAGGGACAATAGGTCGTTATGCAGTGGACCAGTGACTTGGGAAGTGTTCAAGAACACATTTCTTGATAGGTTCTTTCCTAGAGTGTATTGGGAAGACAAGGTGGTGGAGTTCATCAACGTTCCCCAAGTATGTATGAGTGTTCTTGAATACTCTTTGAAGTTCACTAAATTGTCAAAATATGTTCCTTCTTTGTTTATTGATCCTTTAGATGTAATGAACCTATTTGTGATGGGAGTGTCGAATGACTTTCACGAAGAGTGTCATTCATATATGCTTCATTACAATATGAACATTTTTCATTTTATGGTTCATGCCCAACAATTGGAAGAGGCTAGAGATAAAAGGATCAGTAGAGATGCCAAAAGGGCAAGCTCCTTTGATGGTGGTTCTTCTAAGAGTAGGTTTGAAATTCAATACAAGCCTATGTTCAAGAACATGGTGTCTAATAAAGTTCCCTCCAAGTTACCTAAGGCTTGTGATAATAGGGTGTCTAACCCTAAGCCTAAAAGGGAAAGGGGACTAGTTCACCAATCGAGAAGCCAACTTGTAGAAAGTGTGGCAAGAATCATTATGCAGATTGTCTTAAAGGGACATATAATTGTTTTGGTTGAGGTCAAACTTGGAACAAGGTTAGGGATCGACGTAATGTGAGAGGTTGATAAAAGGGTAGTTGTCAAGCTCAAGCAAGTAGTTCAAATGAGGCTTCAAAGAAGAACCGCTTCTATGCTCTCCGCTCTAAGGGTGAGAAAGAGACTTCTCCCAACGTGGTGACCGGTATGTTGAAAGTATTATCCATTGATGTATATGCCTTACTTCATCCCTGTGCTACCTTATAATTTTTTACCCCTGTAGTAGCTTAAAATTTTGACATTTTTCCCGATATCTTGCATGAACCTTTTATAGTGTCTACCTTGGTAGGTAAGTCGGTTTTTGCGGAAAGGGTGTATAAAAATTTTCCTATGAAGTTGCGCAATAGAGTTTCTTGTGTCGAACTAGTAGAACTTTATACGCTTGATTTTGATGTCATTTTGGGTTTGGATTCGTTGCATTCTTGATTTTCCTCTACAGATTGTAAAACAAGGGTGATGAAGTTTAACTTTCCAAATGAGCATATTTTAGAGTGGAAGGGGGGAAATTTTATTCCTAGAGTTCGTATCATCTCTTGTTTGAAAGCATTAAAAATGATCTCTAAAGGGTGTTTATACCATATAGTAAGAGTCTAAAATTTAGATTTAGAAATTCCTCCCATTGAGTCGGTCTTAGGAGTGAGTGAATTTCCTGAGGTCTTTCCTAATGATCTTCCCAGTATTCCTCCCGAATGAGATATTGATTTTGGTATAGACTTGTTACCGAATACAAATCACATTTTAATTCTTCCTTATCGGATAGCTCCGGTCAAATTGATTGAGTTAAAGGCTCAACTCAAGGATTTACTAGTTAAAGGCTGCATAAGACCTAATATTTCTCCATGTGGTGCTTCGATTTTATTTTTGAAGAAGAAAGATGGGTCCCTTAGCATGTGCATTGATTATTGCCAAGTTAATAAAGTCACTATTAAGAATAATTATCCTCTTCCTTTGATTGATGACTTATTTGATCAACTCCATGTGGCAAGATACTTTTCTAAGATTGATTGAAGATCGGGGTATCCTCAACATAGGGTGAGAGGTGAGGATATACCAAGTACGACATATCAGACTAGATATAGTCACTATCAGTTCCTAATAATGTCCTTTGATCTCACAAATACCCCCGACAACATTTATGGATCTCATGAATAGAATGTTTCAAAGTTACCTAATTTCATTTGTCATTGTCTTCATTGACAACATGTTGGTATATTCGAAAAATGGCGATGATCACATGAACCATTTGAGGGTGGTGTTACAAGTACTTAAGTAATCAATTGTTTGCCAAGTATGGCAAGTGTGACGTTTGCTAAGGTTGGTAGCAATTCTTGGTAATATCATCTCTAGTGAAGGAGTTGAGGTTGATCCAAGGAAAACTGAGGCGGTCAAGAATTGTCCTAGACTATTTAATCCAACCGACATTAAGAGTTTCTTGGGTTTAGTGGGCTATTATCGGAGGTTTGTGGATGGTTTTGTGTCCATTGCATCTCCCTTGACTAGTTTGACCACAAAAGAGTCAGAAAGTTGACTGGTCGGAAGCATGTGAGAGAAGCTTTAAAAACTGGAAAGATAGGCTTACTTTCGTTTGGATGTTAACTTTATCAGAGGGTACAAAGGGTTTCGTTGTGTATTATGACAGATCCAGAGTGGGCTTAGGTTGTGTGATGATGCAACATGGGCAGGTAATAGCCTGTGCTTCTAGGCAACTTAAGGTGCATGAGAGAAACTACCCAACTCATTATCTTGAGTTAGCGGTTGTGGTATTCGCCTTAAAAATATGGAGGCATTACTTTTATGGAGTGCGTTTTTATGTGTATACCGATCATAATAGTCCCCAATATGTGTTTACCCAAAAGGAGTTGAATCTTCAGCAAAGAAGGTGATTAGAATTGTTGAAAGATTACGACATAAGTGTCCTCTATCACCGTGACAAAGCTAATGTGGTTGTGGATGCTCTAAGCCATATGAACATGGTAGTGTGTCCCACATAGATGTAATTAATAAAGACATAGCGAGATATATTATAGGTTTGCTAGATTTAGTGTGATGTTGGAAGATTCTCCAAGTGGTGGTATTATGGTCCATCATAACTCCGAGTCATCTTTGGTTGTTGTGGTGATGTCCAAACCACACCTTGATCAAGCATGGATGGACTTAAAGGAATCGGTTCTGGGTAAACTAAATGAGTCATTCTCCTTAGTGAGGGATCGTGTCTTGAGGTACCAAGAGAGGTTATGTGTTCCCAATATAGATGGTTTGAGGAGTCCGATTCTTGAGGAATCACATGGGTCCCGTTCCTCCATTCTTGCAGGTTTGACAAAAATGTACCATGATATTAAGGAAGTATTTTGGTGGGAAGGTTTGGAAAAGGATATAGCGGAGTTTGTTGCTAAGTGTCCAAATTGCCAACAAGTGAAAGCCATGCATCAAAAGTAGGGTGGCTTGCTACAAGAAATCCATGTTTCTACTTGGAAGTGGGAAGACATCAATATGGATTTCGTAGTAGGTTTGTCTTGGACTCAAGATAAATATGACTCTATATGGGTGGTTGTGGATAGGTTGACCAAGTCCACACATTTTATTCCCATCAAGTCTACTTATTCGGCGGAATATTATGCAAGGATCTTAACAGATGAAATTGTGTGTCGCTATGATATTCCTCTATTCATCATATCGGATGGGGGTTCACAATTCACATCTAGGTTTTGGAGGTCATTCCAAGAAGGGTTGGGTGCCAAGGTGAAGCTAAGCACTGCTTTTCATCCCCAAACGGATGGTCAAGCGTAGCATACTATTCAAACCCTTAAAGATATGCTTAGGTCTTGTATTATTGGTTTCAAGGGAAATTGGGATAAGCATTTGACTTTGGTGGAGTTTGCTTACAATAATAGTTTTCATTCATCCATATCCATGGCTCCCTATGAAGCCTTGTATGTTAGGAGTTGTATGTCTCCTATTAGATTGTTTGAAGTGAGTGAGCTTTTGCTTCTTTATCCCGATTTTATTTATAAGACTTTAGAGAAAGTTCATATTATAAAAAATCACTTGCAAATGGCCTATAGTCGGCAAAAGTCTTACGACGATCATAGGAGAAGGGATTTAGAATTTGAATAAGGTGTATTTGAAAATTTTGCCTATGAAAGGGGTGGGTAAGGAAGGGAAGATGAGTCCTCATTATGTGGGTCCCTGTGAAATCTTCCAAAGGGTTGGTAAGGTTGCCTATGAATTGAAACTTCCTAGTGAACTGGCTTCAGTTCATATGATTTTTTATGTTTCCTTGCTTAAAAAGTGTATCGGCGATCCCGAGTCAATTCTTCCTATTGAGGTTCTTAGTGTGAAAGATAACCACTCTTATGAGGAAGTTCCAGTTTAAATTCTTGATAGGCATGTAAAGAAATTAAGGAATAAAGAGGTGGCTTTCGTAAAGGTGTTTGCAAGAATCACCTTGTTGAGGGTACAACATTGGAAACCAAGACCGACATGAAGTCCCGTTACCCTCATTTATTTGATAACTAAGGTTAGTAGTTCATACTAACACTGAATATAATGACTAAAATTGAACTTGCTTTGATATTTAGTGAGGTTTTGCAACAATGTGTATTTTTTGTATGGTTATAATGAATGTTACAGTGAAACATGCCTAATTAACTTGAAAATTGTCAAATTTGGTCTTTGGATTGTTTTGAGTTATGTAGTGCATTTTGATATGGGAGTCTTTATGAAATTATATGTAGCATGTTGGTAAATTGAACTTTGGCATAATGGACTCACAAATGCTATCTTGAGCTCTTGTTGTTGCGAGAAGGATATTCCTCATAATTTAATGTTGAGTCTTATGAGTGGTCATTGAAGTTTTGAATTACCTTGTGTAAGTGATATGGTTGATATTGTAATGTATTGATTGTTTGTTAGGCTGCTAGTCTTGAGTTTATTCCTTCCTTCAAATGAATTTTTGTGTCATTTGGGGACAAATGTTCCTAAGGGGGTATAATGTAACGTTTCAAAAAGCCAAGACGTGTTCTAGAGCCTAACATAAGTGTCCTAAGTTTTAAACACTGTTTCTAGGTCAAGTTTGATTAATATAATTTATTTAGGAAGTCTCGAAACCAAAACGTTCAAGAACATCCATGACGTTCGAAAACAAGTTCAAGGAGGTACTACCGTGCCTTAGCCTGTTTTACTATTTTTTGGAAGTCGGAAAATGATAAAAATTGGTTGAAGGGTGTCTATACATGTGTATAAGCTTATTAATAGTAAAAACGTCCAGGTTCGACTCCCCAAAGACCAATCAAGGGACATTGAGAGGGATCCTTGCATTTGGGTAGTGTGCACCCACGAAAGGCATCGATGGGGCATGTGTTGATCGATGGGACGTCGATGTCATCAATAGAAAAAAACATCGAAAATTCATTGAAGGGCCTTATGTGCACAGTCTCTGACCAAGACTACGAATGTACAACACGGAAGGGTGGTGGTCATTGACTCACAAACAGACCATTGGTCGAGGTCTCGTCTGTGAGGGTCCAATTTCTGGCACGTTTTTAATAAGTCTTACACAATTATTTAAGGGGTTTGGGGGTTAGTTAGGGATAAAGGAAAATCTAATTAAGTTAATTAACCCCCCATAAAAAGACCCCTTACCCATTAGACTAATCACAATTCACAAACCCAAACTCTCTTCCTTCTCTCTTCTTTCGCTCTATGGTGAAGACTCCATCGGAGACCACGCTAGGGGAGGGTTCTAGGGATGAAATTACTAATGTTTCTCCATCCAATTTCATCAATGAACATGGTACGGGATCTAATTCACCTTACAGAAAATTTTCCTCAAAGGGTTCCATCAAATTGATTTAAAAATATAATTTTCAAGTGGGTTTTCATCCAGTACGAAATCGATGTTATCAATTGATTTGTTTATTATTTATTTTATATATTATTAACATATTAACATGTATTCTACCTTAATTATTATATCATTATAAATTGGTATAGTTTTTATAAGATTACCCTTAACCCTTAACCCTAGGCTTTGATCTTGATATGAATTAGATTGTATTGGTTCAATTGACTTGATTATTGGTTTAATTATTAATAAATGATGTTGTTACACTAATTATGAATGAATTAGAGTGATTTGTAATCTTTCATGCTAGTTCTTGACAAGATGGTCTAGGTTATGAAATATGTTATGAATTGACCTATGCATCTTGTCTTAAGCTATGATCTAGTATGGCATTGTGATGTAGTGATTCTTATAGAATTGTTATCATGTTTGTTATTTATTTATGATGATTTATACCCAATTGGGTTCAATTGAGGGTTGATGATAATACCTAGATGATGGATTATGAAAGAGACTTGGTAAGTCTTGTAACCCCTATCCTTTACTTAAAATTATGGTTAATTGTGATTAAGTTATGATGTTGTATTGAAATAGTCCTTGTTGTAGGATTGATAGGATAATGTGATGTTGAATTTAAATGTGTTGACTATGATTTGTGAGATGTTATCTTAAGATGTAAATGTTATAACTGTGGTGAATGATTTACCAATGTGCCTTATCATGATATAAGAATGTTAATGTGCTAACCTAATCTATATGAATTGTAATGAAGGATAATACTCATGAAATTATTATTGATCTATGATGATGATGATGTTATACAAGGGTTAGACCCTATGGCCTACAATAATCCATGATGGTTAATAAAGACATTAAGACATTCAAAAAGGGACTCTAGTTAAGCATTGAGTGAAGTAGAGTGATGAGTGTCCCTTCCCGCATAGAGAAGGTAGGATCAATAATGTATTCTCGATATTGGAGACCATAATGCATTATCATAAACAGGGTCAAAACTATATGTCCTAGTACTTGAACTATGTTGCCCCACATAAGAATACTAGATAGTGGATCCACGTAGTTGCTATGTTCATGTTTTTATACTACCTTCGCAATTAGTCCTCCTTCTTTTGGTGTAAGGTTCCATGACACCGGATTCAACATTATCTCATGTGGTCTATGTTGGTTAGGGAAAGATGTTCCCGAAAGGCTAATATGACTAAAGGATTGAACTCTAACTAAGATGAAATAAGGGGTTTAACTTAGTTTTTGTAGGGGTATGGGACTCAATATAAACATTACACAAGTTAGCCTTGAAGGGAGTCTTAGGAGGATTATGTATGAAAATGCTTATAATTCTATATGACATGTATATATAATGAACTTGCACATTATTGATACTATATATTGATAGTTGAAACCTATGAATATGTGTCGGTCTATATTGTTAGAGTATGATGTTATGTACTCTTAAATGTTATAATATGTAAAGTAGAATGTTAGTCATGATTCTTGTTGCTTTACTTGATTAAGTAAGGTTATAGGGCTTTTCTCGGTCATTGCACTTATTGACATGATGGGGGTTCAGGGTTAATTGTCTTTCTTTGATTATGTTGAAATATACTCTTATACATGCTTGTTGCTAATGTAACTTGATGGTAGAGTTACTTAAATATGCATTCAACTATATGTTATGCATGTTGACCTGACTAGACTTGATGATGTCGTTCTTCTGATGTACATATCTATGACTTAATGAACATGTATTATTGGTTGGTATGGTCTTGTTGTAATATGCATAAGTGTTTTCAAAGTGAATTACATACATTTATAAAATGTCACTTTTTCTTAGCATATTTTCAAAGTATGCATGCATATGGTTTCAAACTTAGTAGAAGTAGTGTACTAACCTCATTTCTTCCTTTTCCCAATATTTTAGGTTCTAGTCGTTGAAGTGCTTAGAAGACGACTTAAAAAAGTCTTGGATCTATTATTCATCCAAGTAGGGTAGGTGATCACTTTCTGAAGATGATGACTTTAAGACCATTATGTTCTTTCTTTTCCAGTTAGTATGAAGCATTGTATCGCCCATGTGAGGCATTCTTACTTTGATGTATGGGCAATTCCCATGTTATTACACTCTTATTAGATGGTTATGAGAGGAGACAACTATTATAATTATCTTATATTTTATATATTTATGTTAAATAAAAGTAGAAAACTAAGTAATACTCCTATGCGAAGTGTCTATGTATACTCGATATGTACATACTGTGTATGTAGAGGCCTATGTAAAACTCCGATTAGATGTATTGAAAAGTTTTAAATTCTTTTCTAAATTTGACCTACGAATGTAATGATGTAAGCTAAGAGACTCTTAGTCCTGAAAGAGCACGACGATGCCGGTTAAGTGTAGAGGCTATTTCCGGATTTGATAATAGCATAGTAAGTAAAAACTCTTCAATTCATATACAAGATCAATTCATAATGTAGGATAATGGAAAAGGGTCATTAAAGAGTTCTTTCAAGTTTTAGTTACAATCCTAAGGTTTATGTGTTATCAATTAGTAGAAACAACCCAATCAAGACTATTATTTGAGGAGACATCATGTATCACATGATATTCAAACATTACAAATCAAATACTCAAAAATTTGTATGAAATCAACCATAAAAAACAATTATTTTTAATCAAAATTCATAATTCTAGAGTTAGGAAGAAAACCCGTTTTGTAGAGTAAAAACATGTCACATCCGTGTTTACCTTCTAGACGTTACCGGAGTCTTCGTCCTTTTTAAGGACTAAGACTAGCCTCTTAGTCTCATGGCATTACATTTATAGGTTGAAAATAAGTAAAAAGTTAACACTTTCATTATAACTTTTTTTTGGTTTACATAGACCTCTAAATATACTTAATATATAGTCTTTTAGAGTCTACATAGACCCTTTATATAGGAAGGCTACATAGTCTTCTACTTTTATTGCAGATACATATATATAAGATAGAGAAATAGTCTAAAAGATTGTCTCACCTCATACTATCTAATCGATGATCACAATATGGGCATTATCCCTTCCATCAATCCAACAAGACCACATGTAGATCATACAAAAGTATATTACTCAACTAAAAAGGAAAGAAATGAAAGAGTATTTAAGCTTATAAAAAGTACATAACCTAGATAGTGAAATTTCCCTAGGAAGTTGAGGACCTACCCTACTTGGATGAAATGAAGAATCTAGACCTTCAACAATGTCGCCTTCCAAACTATACAATGACCGGAACCTAAAATATTTGGGAAAAGGGAAGAAAATGGGGTTAGTACTCCACATGTACTAAGTATGTGACTTTATGCACATATACAAGAAAAACATGCTAAAAAGGGACTTTTAGTCAAAACATGCCATTTTACACCTTTAGGAACCTAATGCAAAGCCAAGCAAGTCATATGAATCAACCAAATATGCTTACAAACTCAACAAGTAATAGTATTTGAACATACATGAAACCATGATTTACTACAACCATATCATCAAGGAATTACATCACAAGAATGAATAAGATTCCACCCATTTTCGTACATTTGCAAGTTCTAAAAGTTAGTCAAATAGGCTAAGTCACGTTAACACCCCTTTGAACTAACTTCTCGGACGTCATGGACGTTTTGGTTCTTAAACTTCCTAAATGACCTATATTAAATATAATGGAATTAAAACAATACTTAGACCTTATTACACGTATGTTAGGCTTTACGACACATCTTGGATTTTCAAGGTGTTACAAAACCCTAGAAGTTTGAATTACTAAAAACGATCTTTGAAAGAACCTCTTTGGGAAAGGAATCCTAAGTGTGAAAAAGACATACTTATAGATGAAGAATCTAAGAACATTTGGATGAAAACCATGAACTCTTCATTTTCTTCCTTAATCTCTTCTTGCTCTTCAATGGAGTTTTCTTGAAAAGAGAGTGTTTCTTGTGAGAGATGGGAAATTGGTTTGAATCTTATTTAGGGTGTAAAAGTAGTCTAAAAATCACCTAATATCCATATATACTCATCCTACAAAATAGGAAAAAGACCATCTACCTAAATGGTCCTTTTTATGAAGTTTATTTTCCAAAAAATATGACTTTAACGATTTGAGGAAGTGACTACGCATTGCACGGCCAAATCACGTCATTTTTGTAATATTTTTTGTTCAGGTGAGTTGAGTGTCAGCCTAGCGTCTCAAGGATTCCCTCAGATATTGAGGCAGAACACCTCGTGAGGGTTGTGCGTCGCGCACCTTGTCCCTCAATCTACATATTCCCAGGCTGCCATGTAGTCTGCTCACCCATGTTTGTGTCCTCCCCAAGGACCCTTTGGGTCATTCTTGGGGTCTAGTTAATGGACGTATGAATTCTTTGTACTGTGTACTACCTATCCAATGTCTTTTTAGAAGTGTTGAACTTTATTTGACACCTCGAAAACTTCACCAAACATATGGGGGGCAACTAGTTTGAATTAGCTAGTTTCCGGACGTCAAGGTCTTTCATTATTGTTTTGGCTCTAAAATTTTCCAAATGAGTTTGGTACATTAATATAGGTCTGAAAACATCATATTAAACATTATAAATTAGATTAAGCCCTAGTCTAAGTCTTGGAATTTTCAGAGTGTTACACTGTTAGTCCTCCTCTTTTGACGGATGGTGATATAAGGGCTGCTCTTTTCCAAATTTCCCATGCCATTACTACCCAAGAACAAGCCTCCACTAATCAATCCCAAGCCATGACGTCCCAACATAATCGGGAGGTTATAATCGAAGCAACCCAAAAAGTTTCTACCATGGCCTTCCGTCTAAGGGATTTCACTATATGAATCCCCATACTTTTTATGGGTCCAAGGTTGAAGAAGACCCCCAAGAGTTAAATGATGAAATATACAAGATAATCAATTCAATGGGGTTGTCTACTAGTGAGAAGCCCGAGTTATCCACTTACAAACTCAAAGATTTGGCTCAAGCACGGTACGTCCAATGGAGTGATAATAGCCATTTGAGGGGTGGACCGGTTACTTGGGATGCTTTCAAGAAGGATTTTGTTGATAGATTCTTTTGTAGGGAGAAGCAGGAAGCTAAATTGGTGGATTTTATCAACCTTCGTAAAGGAGGTATGAGTGTGCTTGAATACTCCTTGAAATTCACTAAATTGTCAAATTATGTTCCTTCATTGGTTTTCGATCCTAGGGATGAAATGAAAAGCTTTGTGACGGGAGTGTCGGATTACTTTCAAGCGGAATGTCATTTTTCTATGCTACATGGCAATATGAACATTTGATATCTCGTGGGTCATGCTAAACAAGTGGAAAAGGCAAGGGCTAAGAGGAACAGTAGAGGTGCCGAAAGGGTAAGATCTTTTTATGGTTGTTCGTCTAAGGCTTGAGATTCAAGACCATCCTAGGATTAACAAGAGAGGGTTTATAATCAAGTTCCTTCCAATTTACCTAAGGCTATGGATGATAGGGTGTCTAATATTAAGCCTAAAAGAGAAGGGATACTAGTTCACTAACCAAGAAGCCATCTTGTGGAAAGCGTAGCAAGAAGCACTATGGTGATTGTATTAAGAGAAAGGATAATTGTTTTGGTTCTACTAAAGTGTGTACGAAGTTCTAGATTTCCCAAATGTGAAGGGGAAAGATAAGGAGATTGATAAAGCAAATGTTTCTAATAATGCTCTGAAGAAGAATCGCTTTTATGCTCTCTGCTCTAGGGTGAACAAGAGATTTCCCCCGACTTGGTGACCGATATGTTAAAAGTCTTCTCTATTGATGTATTTTCTTTACTTGATCCGGGCACTACATTTATCTTTTGTTACTCCTTGATAGCTAACAAGTTAAAACATTTTGCCCGACATCTTGAATGAACCTTTTATGGAGTCTACCCCAGTGGGTTAGTCGGTTGTTGCAAAGAGGGTGTATAGAAATTGTTTTATAATATTTCTCAATAGATTTATTTCTTTTCAACTAGTAGAACTCGATATGTTTGATTTTTATGTCATATTAGGTATGGATTGCTTGCATTTTTTGTTTGTCTTCTATAGATTGTAGAACGAGAGTGGTGAAGTTTAGATTTTCAAATGAACCCGTTTTAGAGTGGAAAGGGGAAAATTCTATTCCTAGAGGTCGTATCATCTTTTGTCTTAAGGCTTGTAAAATGATCTCTAATAGGTGTTTATATCATATAGTAAGAGTCCATGATTTTGACTTCGAATTTCCTCCCATTGTGTCAGTCACCATATTGAGGGAATTTCCGGAGGTCTTTCCTAATAATATTCTCGGTATTTCTCCCGAATGGGAAATTGATTTTTGTATCGACTTTTTACTGGACATAAACCCCATTTCAATTCCTCCTTATCACATGGATCCAGCCTAGTTGAAAGAGTTGAAGGCTCAACTCAAAGATCTACTAGACAAGGGTTTTATTTGACCTTGTATTTCTCCATGGGGTGCTCTGGTTCTATATATGAAGAAGAAGAATGGGTCCCTTAGAATTTGCATTGATTACTTCCAACTCAATAAATTCACTTTTAAGAACAAGTCTCCTCTTTCTCGGATTGACGACATGTTTGATCAACTCTAAAGGGTAAGCTACTTTTCTAAGATTGACTTGAGATCGTGATATCACCAACATAGGGTGATAGGTGAGGATATATCAAAAATAGCATTTCAGACTAGATATATTTACTACAAGCTCTAAGTAATGTACTTTGGTCACACGAATGCCTCGGGGAAATTTGTAGATCTCATGAATAGGGTGTTTTCGAGTTACCTAGATTCATTTGACATTGTATTTATTGACGACATCTTGGTATATTCGAAAAATGAGGATGATCACATGGACCATTTAAAGGGTTGTGTTACAAGTGCTTAAGGAGAACCAATTATTTTCCGAGTATATCAAATGTGACTTTTTATTGAGGTCAGTGGCGTTTCTTGGTCATATCATCTCTAATGAGGGAGTTGAGTTTCATCCAAGGAAAACCGAGGAGGTCAAGCATTGGACTAGACCATTGACTCCAACCGACATTAGGAGTTTCTTGGCTCTAGCAGATTATTATCGAAGGTTTATGGATAGTTTTGCATCCATTGTATATCCCTTGACTATTTTGACCCAGCAGAGTAAGAAATTTACGTGGTTGGAGGAGTGTGAAAGAAGCTTCCAAATCTTGAAGGATAGGCTTACTTCTTCCCAGATGTTGACTTTACCGAAAGAAACAAAGGGTTTCATTGTGTATTATGATGCATCTCGATTGGATTTACAGTGAGTGCTTATGCAACATGGGAAAGTAATAAACTATGCTTATAGAAAACTTAAGGTGCATGAGAGGAACTATCCAACTCATGATCATGAGTTAGCGGTAGTGGTACTTGCCTTTAAAATATGGAGGCATTACTTTTATGGTATCCATGTTGATGTGTATACCTATTACAAGAGTCTTCAATATGTGTTTACTTAAAAGGAGTTGAATCTCAAACAAAGAAGGTGGTTGGAATTTAAAGATTAGAACATAAGTGTTCTCTACAACCCATGCAAGGCCAATATTGTTGCGGATTCTCTAAGTCGTATTACCACGGGTAGTGTGTCTCATGTAAAGGTAGCCAAGAAAGACCTTGTGAAAGATGTTTATAGGTTGGCTATATTGGTTGTGAGGTTGGATGATTCCTCGAATGGTAGTTTTATGGTCCATCATAACTCCAATTTATCTTTGGTAGTTGAGGTTAAGTCCAAAAAACACTTTGATCAACCCTCGATGAAGTTGAAGGAGTCGGTTCTTGGTAAGATTAATGAGTCATTCTCCATAGGGAGGATTGTATGTTGAGGTATCAAGGAAGGTTGTTTGTTCCCAATGTAGATGGTTTGAGGAACCGAATCTTTGAGGAAGCTCATGGGTCTGTTACTCCATTCATCCATGTTCAACAAAGATGTATCATGACCTTAGGGAACTGTGTTGGTGGGATGGTTTAAAAAAGGACATAGAGGAATTTGTAGTAAAGTGTCCAAATTGCCAACTAGTAAAAGCCAAACATCGAAAGCCGGGTGGTTTTCTTCAAAAAATCCAAGTCCCTACTTGGAAACAGGAAGACATAAATATGGATTTTGTTGTAGGTTTTCCTCGGACACAAAAGCAACATGACTCTATATGAGTGGTTGTGGATAGGTTAACCAAATCCGCTCATTTATTATCGTCAAGTGTAGTTATTCGACGGATGATTATGCAAAAATCTTCATAGGTGAGATTTTTTATCGCCATGGTATTTCGTTATCCATCATATAAGATAGGGGTGCACAATTAACATCTTGGTTTTGGAGGTCATTCTAAGAAGGGTTGGGTACCAAGGTGAAGTTAAGCAATGGTTTTTATCCCCAAGCGGATGGTCAAGCGGAGCATATTATTCAAACCTTTTAAGATACGCTTAGAGCTTGTATCATTGATTTTAAGGAAAATTGGGATAAGCATTTCCTTTGGTGCAGTTTTCATACAATAATAGTTTCCATTCATCCATATCTATGGCTCCTTATGAAGCCTGCTGTGGTACGATATGTATATCTCCTATTGGATGGTTTGAAGTGGGTGAGTCTTCACTTTTGAGTCCCGATTTGATTTATAAGACTATGTAGAAAGTTTTTATCATAAGGAATCACTTGCAAACAACCAATAGTCGGCAAAAGTCGTATGTTGATCATAGTAGAAGGGGTTTAGTATTAGAAGAGGTGATAAAGTGTACCTAAAACTTTTGCCTATAAAAAGGGTGGTTAGACTTGGAAAGAAATGGAAGTTGAGTCCTTGTTATGTGGGTCCTTATGAAATCTTGTAAAGAGTTTGTAAGGTTGCCTTTGAGTTAAAGTTTCCTTTTGAATTGGCTTCGGTTTATCTAGTTTTCCATGTTTCCATGCTTAAGAAGTGTAGCGGTGATGCTGACTCTATTCTTTCTACTGAGGGTCCGGGTGTGAAGGATAATCTCTCCTATGCGGAGGTTCCAGTTCAAATCCGTGATAGGCAAGTGAATAAGTTAAGGAACAAATAGGTGGCTTCCTTAACGGCATTATGGAAGAATCACCTAGTTGAGTATTCAACATGGGAGGGCGAGGCCGACATGAAATCTCGTTATCCTCACCTTTTTGATAGATAAGGTTAGTTATTCCCATTTATAATGAAAATAATGACTAAAAATTGAAGTTTCTTGATTTTTTAGTGAAGTCTTTCAAATGTGCATTTTTGGTGTCACCATAATGAATATTACAGTGAAATGTGCATTTTTTTTTAGCAATTCTTCTTGTTTTGAGTTATGTTGTGCATTTTTATATGGTGAGTCTTTATGAAATGATATCTAGCATGTTGGTAAGTTGAATTTTGGCATAATTGACTCATGTAAGGTATGTTGAGCTCTTGTTGTTGTGAGACGCATATTCCTTATAATGTAATGTTGAGCCTTATGTATGGTAATTGAAACTTTTGAATTGCCTTGTGTAAATGATATGATTGATGACGTAACACATGTTGAAATGTATTGTTGTATGTTGGGCTTCTACTCTAGAGTCTATTTATTCCTTTCAAAAGATTTTAGTGTCATTCGGGGACGAATATTCCTAAGGGTGGGGGGATAATGTAACACTTTGAAAAATTTACGGCCTCTTTTAGAGCCTAAAATAGGTGTAATAAGGTTTAAACATTGTTTTAAGGTCTATCTTAATCAATATATGTCATTTAGGACGTTTAGAAATCAATTCATCCAAGAACGTCCATGACGTCCAGAAACTAGTTCAATGAGGTACTAGCGTGCCTTAGCCTATTTGACTAGCTTGTTGGAGTCATAAAATGATAAAAAATGGTGGAAGGGTGTTTAACGCATATTAGAGTTCATTCATAGTAAAAATGTCCAGGAACAACTCCCCAAGGACCAACCAAGGGCCCATTAGGAGGACCCTTGCAAAAGTGACCAAAAGATGTTAAGAGAGAATGTCCACAGACGAAGGCCACTGACGAGCCGTGGTCCAATGGATGGGTCGTATATGGACACCGTCGATGGACACTTAGTCGATTTGTCCGAAGGGTTATTTTGCATAGTCTCTGATCTCATCGATGGATGTGCAGCACAGAGTTGCACAATGCCCGTCGATGGATAAACAATCCGTCGATCGTGGTGTCGTCTGTGATGGTTCTGTTTTGCTGCACTTTTTCATTTAAGTCAACTAGTTATTAGTCTTAGTCAGGAGGTCAGTTAGGATTTAGGGGAGGTCTAATTAGGTTATTTTACCACATATATAAAGCCTCTAACCTAAGCTCTCATAATTCCCAAACCAAAAACTCTCTTCTTTCTATCTTCTTTCTCTCTCCCAAAGGAACCCCACTGAAGACAAAGCTAGAGGTGGGTCCAAGGGATGCAAAGGGTCGAGTTATCCATCAATCTTCATCAATCTATAATGTATGGGATTCCATTCACCTTTGAGACCTCTTTTCTTAAAGGGTTCAATCAAATTGATTTCAAAAGTTATGTTTTCATGTGGGTCTATTCCAATCTCGAAAGTGATCTTGTAAATTGATGTTTTTATGATTTTTTTTGGATATATTGAATATATTTACATGTATATTTTAATCAATCATGTTATTTGTTGATGTATTGGTCTAGTTTGTAGAAGATGACCTATTCTCCTTAACCCTAAGTTATGATCTTCATATGAATTATGTAATGTTGGTTCAATTGAATTGGTTGTTGGTTGAATTACTACTAGATGACATTATTGTATATATCATTAATATATTATGGTGAATGATAGTGCTATCATTCTATTTCTTGAGTAATTGATCCATGTTATGACTTTGATCTAATTTTCTTATCTTAAGCTATGAACTAGTAATGGATTGTGATGGTGTGATTCTATTAGCCTTGTTATTATGTTGGTTATGGTTATATGATTATACTACACCCTAAATTGGTTGAGCTAAGGGTTAATTGTAAGACCTTGATGATAGATTATGGTTAACTGTCATTAAGTAATGATGTTGTATTAGAGTATGTTTTATAATAATATTGATAGGGTTGGTATGATGTTGAATTGGAATGTCTTAACTATGGTTTGTGATGTGTTGTATAAGATGTAAAGGTTATAATGATGGTGATGATTTACCAATGTGCCTTATTATGAAGTGATATTTAAATGTGTAACCTCACTTATATGAATTGTAATGAAAGGACTATACTCATGAAATTTTTATTGAGTTATGATGATGATTCTAATTATACAAGGGATATACCCTACGACCTATATTGAGTTATGATGACTAATAATGACATTAAATACATTTCAAAAGGGACTATATCTTAGCATCGAGTGTACTACAGTGAGAAAGTGTCCCTTCCCACATAGGGAAGGTAGGATCACTATTATACTCTTGAGATTGGAGACTGTAATGCATGTAATATAAAGAGGGTCCCAACTGTATCTCCTAATTCTTGAACTATTTTTCCTCCATAAGAATACTATCTATTTTATCAACATAGGTGTTATGTTTCACGTTTTGGTACTACCTTGGCAAGTAGTCCGCCTTTCTTTGGTTTACAGTTCCATGACACTGGATTCCACATTAGCTTATGTGGTCTATGTCAATTAAGGCAAGAAGTTCCCAAAAAGTTGAATGCATTAAAGGGATGAACTATAACTATGATAACCTAAGGTCTTTAGCTTAGTCTAGGTAGGGGTGTTGGACTCTACCTATACATTGCATTAGTTAGCCTTAAGGTAAGTCTTCAAATGATGTTCTATGTATATATATGCTTATAATGGTACATGACATGTATATAATGATATTGCATATTGTTGATACTATATGATGATTAGTTTCACTTATGAATATGAGTTAGTCTAAATTGTTAAGAATGATGATATATACTCTGAATGATATTTTATGAGAATTTGGATGTTGGTCATGATTCTTGTTGGTTTACTTGATTAAGTAAGGTTATGGGGCTTTACTTTGTCATTGCAGTTGTTGACTTAATAGGGGTTCATGGGTAATTGTCTTGCTTTGGTCATGTTACAATGTACTCTAATTCATGCTTGTTGATGTTAGTACTTGACAATAGAGTTACTTGACTATGTGTTAAAATATATGATATGCATATTGAATTGACTAGACTTAGTATTGTTGGCCTTGTGATGTACATGTTTTAGACTTAAATAATATGTCTCATTTATTGGTATGGTGTTCCGAAATGTGCATAAGGATTTCTAAATGAAAAATAGCACGTTTTAATAAAAAGTTCCTTGTTAGCATTATTTGATAATATGTGTGCATGTGGTGTCATAGTTAGTACAAGTGGTGTACTAACCCCATTTTCTCCCTTTCCTGAACATTTTAGGTTCCATTCGTTGAAGGGCTTTGAGACGACATTGAAGGAAGGTTTCAATTCTTATTCATCCAAGTTGGGTAGGTCCTCACTCTCCGAGTGCAATGCCACTATCAAGCTTATGAAGTTGTTTTAGTTTTTAAGACTCTTATGTTACTTTTTTTTTCATTTTAGTCCTAAACATTGCATGACCTATATGTGGTCTTATTTCATTGACGTATGGGCTAGGCACAATTTGATATACTCTTGTTAGATGGTTATGAGATGAGACATGTTTTTGAGACTATATTATATTCTATATATCTATGTGCAATAAAAGTTGAAGACTAAGTAACATTCCTATATGAAGGGTCTATGTATACTCAATATGTACATACTATGTGTATGTAGATATCTATATAAACCTCAATGTAGAATAAATGAACAGTTCTGAATTTCCGCTAATTTTGATCGATGAATGTAATGATGTAAGCTAAGAGGATATTCTTAGTCTTCAAAGGGAACGCCAACGCTGGTTACATCTAAATGGAACTCCCTTTTCCTTGACTCTTCACATTAGGAAAATTTTTCACCATATGGACACTATTACCACAACCATAGCAATTATTTCGTTCCAACAAAGCATTCACACACAATATTCTTACCACACTTTCCACAAGTTTGTATTTATTTTGGTGAATCAATATTTCTCCCCTTTTGATATTTATTTAGGGTCAGAAACCCTATGATTGTGAGTCTTGGAGAAATTTAAAGGAACTTGGTTTAAAACCTCTTCTTGAACTTAGGATTGTCTTGAATGTCAATCCTAGTCTTAGAAGAACCACTTTAAAAAGACCTTGCCTTTTTAGCTTCTCTTATCTTCCTTGGACGACTCTCCTCTAATTGTTGTGCATGAAACATCAACATATGAAGATCCATGTTGTCATGAATCATAGCTGCATGACATTTTTCTTGAAGCTCTTCAGACATGCCCATCACATAAATTCTCATTTCATCCCTATGATTTGAAAAAAAAAGAGGATGCAAATTTGGATATCTTAATGAAATTTAAGGAGTATTCCTTTGCACTCATGCCACCTTGACGAAGGTTGATGAATTTATGTACCTTATATTACCATTTCTCCCCAGGGAAGAACCTATCAAGAATGGCCCTTCTGAAGATCTTCCAAGTCACGACTCCACCTTTTAAAGCCCGTCTATCCTTCCGTTGATTGTACCTGGTTTGCGCAAGATTCCTGAGTTACTAGGCAGCATGCTCGACCTTTTCAGTAGTACTCACCCCCATAGCAAATAAAATCTTATAGACCCAATTAAGGAATTCTTGGGGGTCTTCGTCAACCTCGGATCCAAATAACATTGGAGGATTCATCATTGTAAAATATCTTAAATGGGTAGCCATAGTACTAACATGTTGGTTCTCTCGAGGTACAACCTCCCGATTACCTTATGTCGTCAAGTTTTGAGCTGGAGTAGTGATGGCTTGTGCCATTTGGAGAAGAGCTTCCCTTACCTCACCATCCGTCATGAACGGAGGATTGATCATAACTTGATCATTAGTAGAAACTTTCTCTAGAGGAGGAACTCTATTGCCTTAGAGAGGAGCTCCCACATTAGCAATCTCTTCTTCCACTCTTCTAGCGGTTTTCCTTCTTGTGTTTATAGCCTATAATCACAATGAAAGGGATTAGATGATAAAACACATATGGTGTCAAGACTCTAAAGGAATGAAAAAAGATTACCAAGAAAAAGAATTTTCCTAATCATCACATATCCTCTCATTCATAGTTGTGGTCCGCTTCTCAACCATGAACAAGAAACTATATAAATATTGTTTATTGAACATCGGCCTTAGGTTATTTAACCTCATGTTATGATACCCAGTTTGTCACATTTGGAGAGCACCCTCCAGATGTAATCGACATTGTCGTCCTCGAAGAGGAGTTAGACAAGACCTTAGCATTCACCATAACATATCATAGGACAAAAATGCAGAAAATTACAAACTTTTGCATATACTAAGTGAAGTATACTTAAACTTCTTGTTGATCATATATTTAGGTATACATAAACCTCTCACATATAAGCTTACTTAGGCTTTTGTTTTAGCAACACGATCAATACACATACGATAGTCTTATAAAACTATCTCACATAAAAACCATCTAAATTGTATGAATCTTGAACTTAGCTTATACAAATCAATATGACAAATAGGCCTTACTATAATAGTATTCGAATTATAAAAGGAATAAAAGTGTGTTTCTTAGACTACTACAATCTTCATGGCTCGAAACCTACCAACACTTGGGGGAGAGTTCCAATCTTCTTTAATCGAGTTTCTTAAGTTTCTATGGTTAGACCCAACATCTTGTAGGAATATAAAGGATATGGGTTAGTATACCACCTGTAATAATTATGAGTATATGCACACAAAACAGTTAAAGACATGCATGACAAGGACCATTTCTTTAGAAAGCATGCTAAGTCATTTGAAAGCCTTTAATGCACATACAATAGAGCATATGGAAGATAAGGATCAGAACAACATAAAACATGATCATAACGAAAGACACATCATCATAAAGTCATATTAACATTTCATCTTCAATAGGTCATATCAACATAGCATACAACACTTACCAATAATATCATCCCAGTCCTACAAGTGTAATGCTCATGTAAAACCCATAACCCTACATAATTAGGTGAAAAAGATAGTATACCATAAGTAGTGATTTCATTCATACAAGTTCTATCATAAGTAGTCATCATCACATATAGCAATATAGACCAATACATTTTACCAACATAACAAACATCATATAACAGCAACATCATATTTCATAAGCATCATACATTTCATGTTCATAGTACATAAGAACCATCTCCTAGTATTTCCCTTTGATTCAAATTGTGCAATGTCTAGGTAGAGTACCATAGCCCTACCTATACTAAGGATACTCCTCAAGTTACCCTAGTCAATGTCCATTTACTTTAGTCTTTCATTTTACTTATTTTACTTAACGAAACAATAGCCATAACTGACATTAGACCATGTAAGTTAATCATTTAATCTGGTGTCATGAAACCACACACTGAAATTAGGTGGTCTACTTGACAAATTAGAACCAATATGATTAACATTGCATTCTAGGTGGATCCACTAGCTAGTATTACTACGGGTGCAACACAGTTAAGGAACTAGGATCTATATTAGAGACTCATAATTCCATATTGCATGGAAACCTTCATATCATGAAAGTCATTATGAACCTACCTTCCAACTTGGGAAGGGACACCTTTCATATCTATTTCGCTCTATGCTAAGCTAAAGTCCATTTTTGAATTACCTTTAAGTTATCATTAATCATTAAACTCATTGTAATACCTCCAAAACGACTTAGGTTAAACTAGATCCTAAAATGTTTTTCATGAGTCTATAAGGGTCTAAAATGGTTTATAATGTTGTAATGAGGCAGTGTCAAAAGATTTAAGTGAATTTGAAGTTTAACATCAAGGGACGACCAGGACTTTTGACGACTCATCACCTATATGCCTTATGTATCTTTATATGATTCTATGTGTTTCATAAGATTATGAGGTTCATATATATATTTTTAATAGTTTATATATGCCGTGTGTAAAGTTTCATGAAGTTTTGAGGTCAAACATCCAAGAACGTCCATGACGTTCGAAAGGTTTTCCTTGAAACGACCTTGTGTGTCTTAGTGTGTTTCGTCTAGTTTCACGTGTTCATTTTGGATGAAATTGATGTTAGAGGTCCTAAAATTGTATACGAGCATATTTGAGTTAGAAACATCTTGGTAAAAGACCCAAGGACCATCCAAGGGTCCTTGAGGAAGGAACCTTCACAAGATTAAGAGGCTGTCTAGACCAGCCCAAACGATTGAGGCAATCGACGACCAGTAAGTTGGTCGACGCCCGCTCATGGTGGCGCAGGTCAAGACTTAGACTAGTGAGCTTAAGATCCCCAAATTCAGGTATCTGAACCAAATGACAGCCAGCTAGGATGGCCCATCGATATACTAATGAGCCTTCGATGGGCAGACGTCAATGGTGACTACAATCTGCCCAGTTCATTGATAAGTGAAGGGATGAATTGGTAAAATCACCCCACTTACAAATAATTGTGTAGGAGGTTTCATAAGGTTATTCTAGGTAATTTAAGAGGGTTTATAAGTCCTAATCATCTACATGAATTCATTATTTCAAATAAAAACCCCAATTCTCTAAGAAATTCTTTAGAACTCCATTGTAGTCAAAACTCAAGATAGAGATTTGATTGAAGATTCTTTGTGATTTCTTTATCAATTCTTCATCAAATTCGTGTTCTAGAACCAATAAAGGTATGGTTTTTGATTCTTGAAACTATTTTCTTCATGGAGACAAACTTCAATGTGATTTCTAAAGTCTTTCAAAGATTAACTTGTCCAATTTTGATATCTAACCATGAGTTCTCGCATAAAACGTTTTGGATCATCATATATTAATTGAATTGATTTTAATTAGATCATTTTAACCTAATTAATTTGTGAACCCATGTAATTCATGAACCCTAGTTTTTTGACTACTTTGTGGGTTACTTGATTATGTCTTAATGTTATTGATATCTTATGTAGTTTGATTAGGGCAATTGAGTTGTGATATAATAATGTTATATTTGTTAGTATACTTACATAATTTAATAAATCTATGTTGAAGTACCTTTGATTCATGTTCTATTGTAAGTATTGGATTGAATTGGTGATCATGGCCATGCGTCAAGGCCTCTGAGTATTGTGTTGGATGATTTAGCTATGGATTGAAGTGGTGAGAGTGGATTAGTGTTAAACTGACCTAATTCTCTTTATATTATGTAGTTTATTTATTGAATTATTTTGTGACTGGTATGTTCCACTTATGGTGGCGCTGCTATGTGCTTTACTTTGTCAATGATGTGGCCTCGTCGACATTATTTAATGAATTATGATGATCATGGCCTTGTTTTATTTTCTTCATGTATTATGATGATTTTTATAGTTGATTTCTGTAAAGTATGAGCATATATATCTACTTGTGAGTAATGTGAAAGTATGTGTTCTTCCATTGACTTTTGGTGTTCATGTTAGACTATGACTATGTCTTTATGTGTGTAGTCTTAGAGTTTATTCATAATTCCTCCTACTTTATTATGTATCTTATGATGGTCATATTAATTATATTATAGTACTTAATAGGGTGACCTATAGATGATGTTTACTATAAAATGGTGTTTCTTGAATGGTACGATATATGTGAAGTATGTGTGTGTCTTTTTTTGTGGACTTGTTCCCCTTACTTGATACATGTATATTGTGAATATGATTTCTTGAATTAGTATGCTAAAGATTCTTAGTTTTGTATGCATAGTTTACATGTGACCTTAAACATTGCTAAGAAGGTCCTTTATGTGGAACTTTCATCCTAGATGTTTGAAATTCAAAGTTGTAATGCTATCCTTCTTGTATGAATGATGAACTTAAGGTTGATTGTTGGAAGGGAATGAAAATCATCCTTAGAAAATTCATTGAGCTATCCTCTTAACCACGGTAAGTAAAACCTAGGGGACCTATTTGGTATGGTGTAATACGATTGGGTTGTGAACATTATATGGAACCTCTTCATGTACTCTTTCATATGAATTAATCTATGAAAACAAAGGCTAGCACCGAGTAAGTATGTATTGGGATTAATTCTAGTTAAGGAAGAGACTAGAATAAAAAGAACCATTCATATTCCCGAACCATGTGCCTATATTGGATGTGTCCAAGTTCTAGAATTGGCAAGTTGAACACTCTCTATCACAGTAGGTTTATCTCTGTATTACATGCCTTGCTACCATGGTCTATGTCGGTTATTGCTTATTCTCATCATATGGGATACCTACTAGTATTGGAGAAGCTCTATGATGTTTAGGTGGTTCCATGGGATGCTATCTAGACATTGCACAATTAGGCTTTGAAGATGTTAGTTAGTGAGTCCCTAGGTCTTCTCCAAAACCATTACTTGAATGTCGTTATATGTTGAATGTCTCTTAAATTAACCAATGAGGATAATGACTTAAGTTAGAAAGCATTTTAAATAAATAAGTACTTACCTAGAGTAGTTAAGGGTTTTCTAGTTAAGATGTGAAGGGGGAGTATCTTACCTAGGGAAGTCTTAAAAATGACTCTAGATAGGGAAAGTAAATTGGTAGATTATACATAATCTAAACTTAGGAAGGCTTAAGGATTATTTAGGTAATCTTGGAGAGGGTGCATGAGAGTTCTCTTCTTGAGATACTTAACTATGTCTTTTGATAATCTTCGGGAAAGAGAGTGTCATATTATATGTCTGTCAACTTTAGGCATAGAATGAACATACTTCATAAAAATTAGAGATGAAGTCACATTACTTCATTAACCTTAGAAATATAGTCATCATTCTTAATTTCATCATATAATGACCCATTCATACATTTCATAAAACAACACACCAAGACTCCCTCAAAATACCTACTTATGCAATGGAAAGATATCATCCCATTCAATTATCTCCCCTAAGTAGTACACCCTTAGGAAGACTTAGTTCATAATATTAATTTGTGGGGTCTATCTTTAACCGACATAGAACGTTCGAGCTAGACATGGAATACCGGTATTAACGCCTTCCGCATGAGGATCCATACTTGCCTAAGTTGTGGTCATACTCTTTAGCCTTTATATTGATTCTCCAATAGTTATACCTATGCCAGCGCATATTTAAGAGATAAGGATATTGCTACTAAGTAACTCATTCTTTACTAACTAGAAGTACTCATCTCACGAGTTACTTTTGGATACAGCATGTCTACTCACGAAGTGTAGCCACCCCTTCTTCAATTAATCTCCGTGCAAAGCATACTCCCCCATGGAGTCTTATTCATTCATAGACTATAGGTTAAGGTATATCTATTTAGTACCACATCTCAACTAGCGAAGTGTACTTATCCGTAGAGATTACTTGTTGAATACCACTTTTCGACTCCCGAACATCATCAACCTCTAACCTATATTTGAAAGCTCATTGGGAATAGTGAGATTGCTACTGAACACTTCATCTCAACTCATGAAGAGTGTTCACCCCAAAACTCCCCTTTTCTTACGATAGGGATAGTAAGGATGTCCTATAAACTCCACCTATACTCACGAAGATTTTTACCTTACAATCTCCCATTTCATTAACTAGAGTCATATTCAGAAAGCCATTCAATAGTCTATAACACATACATAGCCATTATCTTCTTTCTTTCATTCATTCAAGGTGTATGTGAGTACATGTGAGAACACCTTTCACATAACCTTTATCATGCATGACATTGGTTTATTATCATATCCACCTTGTATTCATCATAAACACACACACACTCATGCTTTGCATATACATATACATCATTTATACTTAACCTATTCAAGATATTGTAACACTTCGGAAGTTCCATGACTTAGACTAGAGATTTTCGTATTAAATAATGGATAAAATAATGTTTCCACACCTATATTAATGTAATGAACTAAATTATAAAAGGTTAGAGCCAACACGACAAAGAAAGACCATGACGCTCAGAAACTAGTTAAGTTAGACCAGTACATGTCCCTGTGTCTTGTGAAGGTTTGAGAGTTTCAAATTAAGTATAAAACTTGTAAAAGGACTTTGTGTAAGTAAAATATAGTATAAAGGGTCCAAACATTCCGTAATGACTCTCGAAGGACGAGGGAGCCTTGAGGAGGAATCAAACATTGGCATGCAAGTTGTCAAAGCAGCTTGCGGCGGCCAATATATGTTGCCCATTGCACGTCGTGCAGACAGATATGGCTAGGTAAACATTTCCACACGACATGGTACCCTCAAACTGGATTTTCGAAAAAGTAATTGAAATTGCCCCTACGACGCGCAGCCACTTCCCAAATTTGTCCTCTTAGTCAATTTAACTTCACAAAAAGGCCGAATTAAGTGAGAAGTCTGTTGGGTAATTTAGGGGACGAGTTTATATTGGTTTTATGTACGTTTTAATCCGATTTCATGCACTCCAAATCAGATTCACCAAATCACTCTCATCTCTCTCTAAACACTCTCTACACTCAACCATGATTGAAGAGAATTGAAAGCTTGGAGAAG
The DNA here is from genome assembly GCA_027705065.1 of Solanum peruvianum. Taxonomy (NCBI): domain Eukaryota; kingdom Viridiplantae; phylum Streptophyta; class Magnoliopsida; order Solanales; family Solanaceae; genus Solanum; species Solanum peruvianum. Next base: position 10,601,426 of record JAKWJD010001758.1, on the reverse strand, counting down.
AAGGTCAAGTTATCAATTTTTAATCTCAAAATTCTTTGAGTGAATCATCATTAAGTTATGGGTTCTTATCTCTTAGGAGTCCTTTCCCCAAGAGGTCCTTTCAAAGTGATTTCTAAATAATTCAAATTCCTAGGGTTTTTACTCTAGAAATGGGTTTTCTTCCAAACTTAAAATATATGACTTATTATGATAAATTATGATTTCCTATGGCTAATCAAGTATTTATTGTTAAGCAATTGATATTGAATTCTTGAATTTCGTGTGAGGCTTGTTCATTCCCTAAATATTGTATTTTATAATGTTATATCTTTTACTTAATGTCATGTAATTTCCTGTTTATGAAGTTGATGGTTTCCACCCTTGATTCTAGTATCATGTTCTATGTGAATTGATGTAATGTGAAGTTATATATATAGACTTCCACAACTAGTTGTATAATCTAGGTGTGTGGATGATATTGTATGTATGTATGTGGATGATCATGTTAGGGTTAAGTGTGGTCTATATGGCTAATAATTAATGTTGAATATGTTCTTACCTCCTATGGTGTAATGTGAGTGTCTGTAGTCTATATTCTTTAATACTTTAGATGTCTTTGACTCAAGACTTTGAGAATGTTGTACAATAATTGTGATCTTTAGAGGGTGGCTTCCTCAATACTATTTGATAGCCATTATGTGATCATGTTGACCAATGTACACACATACTTCATGAGTATTTATGTGTAGGGTAAATTCATGATGACTAATGAAAGGATAGTTCTCCTAGGGATAATTACCTATTTCTATGCATGAAAAGTATGGAATTATGAATTATGAACATGTGTTGTCTGGAGGTGTTATGTGAAAGTGTTACTCACATGTAGGCACACACACATGAATGTATGAATGTTGAATTATGTGAAAGGACATTCTCACATGATATAGGTTCTTTGATTAAAGTAAAATTCTCATCCTAGAAACCTTTGATCTATGATGTATGAGGGAGCAAGTCCCTTAAGTCTAATTTCATGAACTAAATGATTAATAAAGGCTTAAAAATATTCAAAAAAGAGTTTAAGCTTAGACTAGAGTGGATATGTACAATGAGGACAAGTCCCTCCTGTCAATGCAATAGGTCGGGTCATTAAAAGTGAATTACTCATGAGATGGATGTCTTCCCTCAAATACAATGGGTTGGGTTTCTAGAACAAGTCTCACTATCCATTAAACTATGTGCCCTCGTAGAATATAGCCATTAGATCCACAAAATAGCTAGTTTTTAGGTTCCACCTTGGTAAGTGGAACACCCTTTTTTGGTGTGGGGCTCTATTACACCGGAGTCCATGTTGCTCACATGGTCTATGTCGGTTATGGCTAAAGCATCCTAATAATTAAGAAGTGAACTAAGAAAAGAATATGAACTCTAATCTTAGTTCCTTGAGAAGTGTACTTAGTATAGGTAGGACTATGGACCCTACCTATGTATTGCGCTAGATTACTTCAAGAAAGGGTAGGATTGGAGCCTCTTATGAATTTAGGAATTATGTTATGTATGACTTGTATGAATTCATGTTAAGTGACCTGGTTATGTCAAGGCATGAACTATGATTATGCATGTGAATTACATTTATGACTTCTAAATGAGTTTTCTTAGTATGTGTGGGGGTATAGAAATCTACGTGTACATTGAACATGTAAGCATCTGAAGGGGTTGTGATGGTGGTTTAACTATGATACGAACTAAATGAGTTTATGATTATGGTGTAGTAAATGAATTAGTCTTTCTATGATGTTAAGAAGTATAATAAGTTTTTCTATGATGTTATGAAGTATGTGGACTTATGTCTAGAGATGAATTAAGGTGTTATGACTTGATGAACATGTTGTGCCAAGTCTAGGATGACTTTGTAGGAACACTTGGTATGAGTAGTATTGTGGGACGCAACTTGTACATTGCACTAGTGTGACTTGGGGGTTGTCTTAGGTGATTGTTCTTATGTGAAAATTACGTTTTATGATGTGCTTATGACTTATGAATATGTATGTCATTTTATCGATAAATGCTAAGTGGAAGTACATGTAAGGTGACCTCAAGGTGATACATTGTACGAAATATTACTTGAGGGTTGCTTAAGAAAAGATGTTTACGTAAAATGAGGAGTAATGAGTTGTATGTAACAAAGGTGTCTCAAAGATGTGATAGGTGGATTTGTGTGTAATATGAATAGTATCCATGACTACTTTATGGATATGAACTATATTGTGTTACTATGACAATGTTCATGAAGTTTACTAAAAAGACATGATGCATGATTTATAACTAAATGTCCTCTTTAAATGCATAGTTTTCATGGTTGTCATACTTAGTGCATTCTTGTACTAATACCATTCTTCTTCATATTTTTACACAAAGTGTAGGTGGTGATGGCTTGAGGATGTCTCCTAAGTTAAGATCTTTGATAGATCTCCCATGTCCAAAGAAAGGGATCCTTATGATTCAAAGATTTCCTATTTCAAGTTCTTATTCAAATTATGTAATAGCTTAGACATTATTTTATGTTGTTAAGGTCGTGTCCATATTCTACTCTATTGATGTTGAGTCTATGATGAAAAAAGAGAATTAGAGTCTAACTATGTATTACGATGTATTTTTCTATATATGAAGTGAGAATCTGTCGTATGATGTGCTATGAGAAGTTGAAATTTTTTTCGTTATTTTTATGTTTATTCGATGAATTAGAATCTGTCGTATGGTGTCTAAGGGCTTGTATAACACCTCCAAGAGGTTGAGTACGCCATGTGGCGATTTGAGGATGCCATAACTTTTAGGGTATATCCTCGGTTTGTTACATCTACAAGCTATAATATGATGATATAACAATTCACATAACAATTCCGACAAAGCCATGTTCATAGCAAGTATGACAATTATGCACCGCCAGTATAAATAGACCATAAGAATAAATACAATTCAATATTAATTCTATACAAAATATAGGAATTTGGCCAACTAACCACCTTCAAATAACCATCATCACCACTCCTTAGCCATTTTAACCAATTTATATTACAAAAGGTCTTACCAATAGCAATGTACACAACACTAAGAAAAAAACAACCCATTTCAATGATCTAACAATCTAATACAGATATCATAATTATAAGGAATGTTATAAACAATTCCATCATGATGTATACATAATTCGCTAGCCCAATACAATCTAAACATGAATTTTATAATATCAACTCATAATCACTTCACCCACTTTAGAGTCAAATTTGGGAATTCAAGGAATACATGGGTTCATGGAAATGTTGATCTTCAAAACAACAGATTAACATCTATTACTTCCTAAAACATTCATTTCAATCTTTTAATGCAATAACCCATGCTTAGAATTCCAAATAGGATTTCTATGTTTTTTAACATCTTTGAACAGCCTTTGGAATTTTCTCTTTGAATGAGAGGAGAATCAAGAATGAAATCACCATACCTTAATTGAAGAATTCCAATAAAATTGATGGAGAAACAATGAAGAACATTGAATCCTAGCTTCAACCTTACTTTATGTTTCAATGGAGTCTAGAGAGAACTTCTTTTGATCTTGGAGTTTTGATTTTGAATAATGAGGTCTAACTATAGATTTTAGATTCATAACTAACTTAATATAACATAAAAAAATAAAAAATAAAAACGTCCATGACTTAATTATAAACCTAGGTGAATTTCCCAAATTTTTTTTGCGTTGGCCAAGACATTTGCAGAAAGTTGCAAGTATCAATCGATGGACACAAACAACGGAGTGTTGACCAACCAATGGTCCGTCCGACTAGTCTGTGGTTTTTATGAGAGACAACACAAAGGGGGATAATATCCCACCACTAAGTGTGGGGCTATGTACCCAATCAACAATGTGTCAATCTATCAAAGGGGCATCATAGTCAACACTCCCAATGCATTTGATTTGGGACCTAGTAGAGAAACCTCACTTACCTCAAACCTCCCATAGAGATCTGCATCTCCTTCCATAGAGATCCTCAAAGGGTGTCATAGTGATGCTTGAGTGATAGCTATTATTGTAGGCAAATGCAATCAACGGTATATGAACATCAAAATTTCCCTTAAAGTCAATGCCCATGCCATAAATATATCTTCTGAGGTTTGGATGGTTCGTTGTTCCGAACCATCCGTTTGTGGATGAAATGCGTTACTAAGTTTCACCTTGGTACGAAGCCCACTTTGGTATACTTTCCCAAATCGAGAAGTAAATTGATTACCCCAATCCGAAAGGATAAAGTTGTCAACACCATTCATTGTCATAATCTCCTTAAGATACAATTTAGCATATTCTTTCGCCAAATAAGTAATTTTTACGGGAATAAAATGGGATGATTTGTCTATCCTATTGACAATAACTCATATCTAATTAGTTTGCCTTAGTACGGATAGCTATATCTTGAGTCAACCCTCCCAGTCTTTGAAGTTCGACCTTGACTTTTTCACAATTCAGACATTTGGCCACAAATTCTAATATATCCCTCTACAACCCATTAAATCAATATATATCTTGTAGATCACGATACATTTTTGTTGCACCTCAATAAATGGAGTATCAGGAACCATAAACCTCTTCCAAAATTTGTATTCTTAAGTCATCTACATCCGGCACGCACAACCTACCTTCATATGTAAGTACCCCTCCCTCCCTTGGAAGAAAGATTAACTAGATTTGCTAAGAACAGATTCCTTTGTAACGACTGAAGAGCACCCCTAGAAGCTACCAGTGTATGCGGCCCCGAGAATTCTCATACAACCTTCTCATACTAATATTTCCCAATATAGTCCAAATAAGTAAGAATTTAAAACTTAATTCACACATGAAGAATTCTTTCATTAATACACACACAGAAGACTTTTAGAAACTCTAACCTTGACAAAGTATCATTAAAACATCTAATACTTTGAATGTACAATATTTGGACCAAACCTATACAAGACTTGAAATAAACACTAAAGACATAAAGGAGCATGTGGGTCTTGTCCTTGAATCTATTGAAGACTCAACAATACTTCATCTTCAACCGTTAGAACCTATCCGTCATCCATGGTATATCAAGAATTTCCATTCCCTATACTTTAGTCAAAAAGGGAAAAGAAGGGGTTAGCACATTGAATGCACTAAGTATGGAAGCCACGTAAAAACCATGAAAAAGGAACATTTAGTATAGAACATGCTTTCATGACATCTTGATAAAAACCTTCAAAATAAAAGTTTAAGAGACATAATACAATTAATAATCACATATAAGACATAATGCATGTAACATCAATCAAATAACCATATTCTGATAGACCCCCGACTAAATGTCATCATAAGACTCACTTATGTAAGACAAGAAGAGACCGCCCATACACCTTCTTCAAGTACACCTAAGTAATCCGTAAGACTATATAAAGTAAGTTATTTCATTTGATCACATATCACATAGTATTTATTCAATAAGATAAGTTTTTACATCATTTGAACTCTCTATCTAAGGCTAATATAAGAATCACCTTAGCAAGACATGAACAGACCGCCCATACACCCTTTTCAAGCCTACCTAAGAGATCCTCAAAGCTACCCTAGATGAAAACCATTCTATTCTGCATACTTCATTAAGAGAACCTACTTTAATTTAAAAGAACCTTATTCGTTAAAACCATTTTGAGAGACAATCATACATTTAGAGGACTACATATAACAGTCTTGAAAATACCTAGGGAACTCACCTAGCATCTTTAAAGTATACTCGTTCAATGTATAAATAGCATCACATTCCACTACCTACACATTTTAGAACTTATCCAATAACTAGAGTGTACATCCCATATGATGAGAATAGACATATAGACTATAGTAGCTCGGTATGGAATCTGTACCCCACACCATGGAAGGTGTTCTGCTTGCCAAAGGTATAATAAAGACTAATCCCATGTTGGCACATGGTTCGAGGATAGTAAGGGATTCTTTGTACTATAGTATCATTCTCAAGTAAAGCTACTACCACAAGCATATCATCTCGGTGCTTTACCTTTATTCTAATAGAGTAATCATTCCCTAGGTGTATTTGAGAAGGTACCATTTCTTAGCTCTACTAACTCATAATATGTTTCATGGATATCTTATTCTTTAACCTTATTAATAATATTCAAGGTTCTTTATACAATTCTTAGTGGAAGTACGCCTTCATTAGATCTACATAGACATCATTCATTCATACATATATAAGACAAAGGTGCCTAAGCCTACCAAGTAAAGATATCCCTATTGATATAAATATCATGAATCAAGAAGAAGGACTTAGGTCTAACAAATAAATGAAAAACATTCATCATATCACATATTGAATATCGTTAAAGTAACAAGTAGGAACACTAAGTCTACCACACAAGATACCACATTATCATATAAGACTCTTCTGAGTCCTCCACCACCATTTACATGTAAGGACCCTAAAAATGAATTCAGGTTTAGACAGCTTCACATGTTCTTAAAAAGTTTAATAAAGTTTTAAAAAGTGTTTTACATTATGCTAACATTATTTGAAGGTCAAACGTCATAGAACGTCCGATGACATTTGAAAGTTATCCTTGAGACGTGCTAGAATGTTCTAGTGCGCCTTTCTATGTTTTATGTGTTTTTTGGTGCCCAATTTATAGGATATGATCCTAACATGTATAATAGTGTATTAAGAATTGAAAAGTCCGAGCACGTCTCCCCAAGGACCACCCTAGGGGTTCCTGAGGAGGACGTAACCTTTGGACAACAAGCTGCTAAAGGGCAGCACATAATTGTGCTTAGGTGAAACATGTCCGCATCGCGGACTAGGGTGTCCTTAGGAAAAAATTTTGGTCCGTACAGCGGATAAGACATTGAATCTACTGCCCCCAAAATCTATTTCCAAAAATTATGCAGGAACATCTCTGTGTCACGGACTTGCTTCCCGACGAAGATTCCAAAAATGAAAATTAAGTTTGACATGTCTAAAAGTTCAAATAATTATGCGTTTTTTTTGGTAACTTTTGGAGACGGTTATAAACAGTTTTATGACTTATTTAACCCCTTTCCCAAGTAAAAACCCCAATACCAAAAAAGAAAATCAAAGACCCCAAAACTGTCTTCCCCTCCAAAATCTCTCAAACCTCCCATTGGAGGGAAAAACTCAAGTTCAAGATAGGGGATGGATTTTCATTGTTTCTTCTAAAATTCCTTATGGGTCTTCAATCAATAATCAATGGTGATCCTTCATCCTTAGTTATCCGTTCATCTAAGGTGTTCAATAAAGAGTTTTCAAAAGTTATTCAAAGAACAAAATTCCTAATATTAAATCTAGCTATGGGTTCATTGTTAAATTGATTTCAAAAGCATTTTAATGATGAATTTATGATTTATCAGTAATTTTAAAATTAATTTCAATCCAATTTCATGAGGAACCCATGATATCCCAAGTTGCACAAATTATTATATAATGTGGGTCTTGTGATCTTGATTCTATGTTGATTGAATTATGTTTCAACTATGTTGAATTGACTATTATTAATGTTAACCGAATATGAACTATGGAGGAATGATCCAAGGTGATCATAGATTGGAGAACTTGGTGAATTGATCTAGTTTTCCCTACTTTGTATAGAATTGACCTTGAATGGAATTGGTTGGTATGGTCCACTTATGGTGGGACTGTTTACTTTCTTGTAAATTACCTATGTGTTGTGATCATGGACTTCATGGAAATATGTGTAACATGATTAAGTGTGAGGATTCAGATGAATGTGATGTATTAGGCCTACTCTCCAATGATAGTATTATTTTCTATGTATATTGATGATGCTTTTTATATGTGAATGAAGTTGTTATTGTTAGGTGGTCTATACGTTTGACATGTTGAAATCTATTGATGAGTCGATACTTTTGTGTAGTATGGCCCCCGGCGTATGAACCTCTACGTGAATGTGTATTCTAAAGCATGATTAGGAGTGTTAGACTCAAGTAATGAAGATTTCTTGTATCCTATGTTTTAATGTTATTGTGTGTGGTCTATATATCCTATTACTCTATATTTGAGTTGTGTATGGTTTAAGGAACTGGAATGTGTATTGTGACCTTTGTAAGGTTGCTGCCTCAATGTAGAATTCTTGCCCTTATGTGATCATGTAATCCAACATACACACACCTCATGCATGAATACAAGTAGTATAGGTTTATGGTGTCTAATTAAGGGATAATTCCCATATGCACTAATGTGTATTAATATGCATGCAAAGAACATATCCATGGAGTATGAATGTATCTCTTAATTAGGATGACCTTATCGGTGTACTAGTGTAGGAATGGGTATGAGACTTTGCATATACATTGCACGTGTTTACCTTGATAGAATAGGTCCTAGGTTTATTATTCTATGTACTTGAATGTGAATGCATGATTAATCTAAGAACATGATTGTATATGATACAATAAAGTATGAGAATGTATAGTGTCTAAATGAGTTTATATAAAATGATTGCTCATATAGTTAAATCAATACACTTGTGCATCAACGAAGTGTAATATAAACATGTGTGGGTCAACAATATTTATGTGAAAGGTTTTCTCACATATATGTACACACATATGAAAGCGTGTCTATGATACTTGTCAGATGATCTAGTAAATAGAGGGCCTCTTGAAAGGTGTTCTCAACTGTATCCTAACTAAATGGTGCTTGAATATGCCATATCCATGTAAAAGGTTTTGTCAAATGAATTAGGTTGATTAAAGGATACTCTCGTCTGTGACCTACGAGCTCTACATATGAGAAGTTAATCTCCTAAAGCCTACTTTTATCAAGTAATTATAATAAAGTCTTTTCAATAAAGGGAACTTAGCTTAGCCCTGAGTGAACTTGAAGATGAGGGGTGTCCCTTCACAATATGGTAAGGTAGGTCACAATGGCCCTCACGAGATGAATATCCTCATGGACCAAAGGGCATCGAGGGATATTTCCATATATGCCTTCAAGTTCCATAAACTATGGTTGCCCCATAAGATCTAGCAAGTGATATCACCAAATATACTAGCATGATGTTAAATGTTCTAATTTTTCAAGGTAGAGAACCTTTCTTGGGTGTTAGGTTCTACAACCCTAAATTCCATGCTTAGCACCCATGGTCTTAGTGTCGGTTAAGGTCATAGTTCTCCCTAGTCTTGACAAACGTGGTATCAAAGCATGAGGTTATAAAATTTGTTTTAGGGTCCAAAGTCTCATATTTCAATGTCTAGTAGAGTGTCATTCATTGGTGGTGATTCGCGACACATCCATGAGTGGGAGGCTGTAGGACGATAGAGTTTTCCTTCTTCATCATTCTCATGTTGTGCAATACAACATAACTCTATAATATATCTCTCTTATTTTTCTTCTCCAATGGTCTTTTTGAGATGTGATTGCTTGGATGAGATGATATCACTATGCTTGAGGGGTAAAAGGTGAGTTTTGATGCTTGCCTTGGTTTTAGGGTTTAATGAGTATGTGTGAAGGTGAATTTTTGCATGCTTTGTTGTGATGCCATTTCTAGCTATATATGATATCTATGTGAAATGACATGTTATGTGAAGATTTATATTATGATATGGGCATAAATTGTTAAAAATTGTTATGATTAAAATTAGTTTACTTTTTTTTTAAAAAATGAGTAGCTATATGTTTTTGTATGATGATAGTGTAATTATATGGTTTAGGGTTGAAATCTTTGAAGAGGTGTGGTAAATTACTAAAGATGCATGTTGCCTTTATATATGTGTAATGGCTTGATGTTGCCCTTTGTATATGTGTTTGAACCTGCCTTGTATGGATTGGAGTCTTTTGTATAGGGTTGATCCTAGAAGTGAAGGTAGTATAATTACCTTGTAGGGTGATGATGTTGGTTGAAATGACCTAGAATTTACCTTACCCTAGTATTGAAAGAAAAGAAAGAGGCCTTATGGCTAAGTCTCCTCTATTGTTTCTCCTAAAGTTTTCATGGCCCTTGGTATTCATGGTATAGTTGAGACCTTATGTGGCTGGGTAGTACAACCTAACTTGATTGTTATGGATTTTATTTTGGTATTTTCCTTTTGGGAATGATAATTATTGAGTAAGTAGACTCCTTGATGTATTATTAGGAGTGAGAACCCTCAATGATGTTTAACTGTCTTGTGAGGAGTGTTTTGGTTGGTTTTGACTTGCCTTGATCTTTGTGTTTGAGCGCATGATGTAGATAAGCTTATCCCAAGTGGTGTATAATCTGCCTAGATAGTATGTTTAGAGTGCCCATGATATTCCTATGTTGAGTTCTTTTGAACTTCTTTATGCGGGAAATAGGTTTTTGGTGATATTGATGGAGGGTGTGCATAAGCTTAGATCCCAAGAGTGGGGTGATGTGCTTAGCTATTGAAGTTGGTAAGTTGAAGTTCTTCTAAGGTGGAGTTATGATGTTCTAGAATGAGTTTACCCTAAGTGGGGGATGGTGATGTGAGTAGTAATGTAACGACCTGTTTAGTCGTTTTGAGCAGCAGATTTTATTCTGGAAAAACTGGGCCATACGACGGACACCACGATGGACCGTCACAGGCACGACGGCCCGTCGAGGGTGTATCGTTGCAACATACTTAGAAATTCTGAAAATGGGCACTGAAAATCGACTCTCTGTAAATTGTGACGGACCTGCAGGACGTGCCGTCACAGCCACGACGGACCGTCGTGAGCTCCCGTTGCAAAACACTTCAACTTTTGGGAATTTGGTACAAGAAACGAGTTTCTGACCGTCATGACGGAGTGCAGGACGGACCGTCACAGGCATGACGGACCGTCACAGAACACTTGGTGAAAAAAAAATAGGATTTTGGCCTCTGCGACGACCTGTGTGACGGACCGTCGCAGGCACGACAGGCCGTCACAGGTTGCGCAAATCCCAGGCAGTTTAGGATTTCTCCACACGTTTTAAGGGTCGTTTTGGACTATTCTTTCCTTAATTATAAAGATTGAGGGTTAATATTAATAAGTCTAATTACTTGGGGGTTAAAAGAGGTAACCTTAAGTTAATTAGTGGGTTTTATTGTCCTCTTTTACACTTAATTAAATTGTAATTAGGGTAAAGGAAAGAGGGTTTGAATAAAACAAAAGAGAAAGAACAGAAAGAGAGAGAGAAATCGATCAAGAGGGAGGAGAAAACAGGAGCTTGGGAATTTGCTTGTTGATCACTAGTCTTAGGTGGAGGTAGGTTATGGTTTATGTTACGATATTCGTAGTGAACTCTTAATAGTGAATGTTATGTGTTGATAGTATTGTAAACCCTGCTATGTGCTTAAATTGTATGCTTGCATGATTATGATTATGAAATTGTGATGAATTAACAAAGCATGATGAAGCTATTGAATCCCAAATCTTGAAAGAACCCTAATTCGCTTGATATATTATATAATGAGAATGATGATGCCTTAGTATGAAAGAAGGCTTGATAAATTATATAATGAGAATGATGATGCCTTAGTGTAAAAGAAGGCTTGATGAATTAGGGGATCGGGTGCCACGTTCCGGTACCAGGATAGAATGAATATGAGGATTGGAGTGTCACGTTCCGACACCAGGATAGAATATGGATCGGGTGCCACGTTCCGGTACCAGGATAGAATGAATATGAGGATCGGAGTGTCACGTTCCGACACCAGGATAGAATATGAGGATCGGAGTGTCACGTTCCGACACCAGGATAGTATATGGATGGGGTGCCACGTTCCGGTACCAGGATAGTATATGAGGATCAGAGTGCCACGTTCTGGCACCAGGATAGAATTAGAGGAGCGGAGTGTCACGTACCGACACAAGAGGAAGAAAGATAATGAATATACTCAATCTAATGAACTTAATTCCCAAATGAGTATGGTATTGAGGCTTGAGTCCTCATGTGTGAACTTGACGGAAATTGTTAATGATAAAGTAATTGCTGTTGCTACATGTTGAGTATTGTAGTTGATTTACATCATTATTGATATATATTGTTCCCTATTTTGAGTTAGCCGATGATATCTACTCAGTACGTGTGGTTGTACTGACCCCCTACTTTTATGTTTTCCTCTTTGTTATTTGTGTAATGCAGCAAACGTTCCGTCAACTTCGACTCAGCAGTAGATCAAGCCAGTCTTCACTCCATCAGGAATTCAGGGTGAGCTAATGCGTCTAGCTTGGACTGGATCTTCTTCTTCAAGTCTTGATGCCTTGAACTTCCGGCATGGACTAGCTTTTTAGTTATTTTTGTTCTTAGACATTCCTAGTGTAGTAATTTGAGATAGATGTTCTTGTGATGATGACTTCCAGATTTTGGGGAATATAATAATAGTTTTGAGTTGTTTTTATTAATGAGTTTAAGTCTTCCGCATTTCTTTTGTTGATATTGTATTAAAATGTTAAGGTTTAGATTGGTTGGTTCGCTCACATAGGAGGGTGAATGTGGGTGCCAGTCGCGTCCCCGATTTGGGTCGTGACAAGTAAGGTGGTAGATATCCCCACCATGTACTTCTATTCTTACTTGAACTTGAAACCAAAGAGCTCCTAGAAGCTTGTTCATGATAGCAGTCCTGCATAAAAGTATAAGTTGCATGTTCTCCCTATGTTTTGTATATCTTAATCGACACTATGTTAAGCATGTTTTGGAGATTATAAATTGTATGAAAAAGGTTTTTTTTTTATTAAATGTATGTTTTCCCATGTTGATTTTGCATCTTGATATGTTAGTTGTGCATTTAACTTCATGTGATTATGTAAGGAGCATGTTTGATGTCACTTATGATATGTGCTTTTTTAAGTCATTAATGGAAACTTGAGCCTCCTTTAAATAATAAATTATGACATACTTAAGAATGTATGACTTTATGACTTAAGAAGTGTTAATGTAGGTCCACTCTTGAGAAGTGATAGTGTGTTTAGTTAATGCTCTTTACATGTGCCTATAAATTGCATTAATTTCCCTAATGGATACATTATTATGAAAACTATTGTAATGCTAGAAGAAATTTAAATTTTATGAAATGACTTCCTATTGTTGTGGTGTGTGTTGTGTTACTTACCATTTGGACTGCATTAGAAAGTAAATATGAGCATGCTTGGGTTAAAAGTTGAGAAGTTATCATTTAAAATTAATTAACCTTTGTGTGTTCCTTGTGTATGAACTCATGAAGACATGTAATTGTGTTGATTATAAGTACATTCCTCCTTAAACATAACTAAGCATAGTAAGGTTGAGTATGGCCTTCATGGCATTATATATAAATGATAAAGATCCTACTTGATCTACTTCACTCAAGTGTATGTGCATTGAATTATGAGTGCTTATTTGCATCTTTAGTGGCGTTGAATCTGCCTATATGTGATCTAAATGATTATAAATGTTGAGCTCTTAATAAACTGAAATGTAAAGACCATGTTATGATTACGAGGAGGATGTTCCTCCTATTAACATGAGATAAGTACCTATGTGTTTGATTCATGAAGGAGTGAGTGAATAAAGGTTTTTATTGTTGTGTTGCTTCGAGTGCAAATAGTATGTAATTTAGTGTTCCTTGTAAATTCTGTACATTGAATTATATCTGATGATGTGTTGAATGTTGTGAGCTTCTATATGGGTCATTTAAGTCCTTCAAGTGTTTTGAAATGTTCCAAGTATCATTCGAGGACGAATGTTCCCATGTGGGGGATATTGTAATGACCCTCAAAATCAATTAAGATTCCTAGAACCTCACATGTGCCTAAAAAGTTATTAATGTGTTAAATAAGTATTTTACTATATGAATACTTGATTTGAAGTGCTTTGGAGGTCAAACGTCCAAGAATGCCGAATGAACTTTGAAAGTTAGCCTTGAGACGTGCTTGAATGTTCTATTGTACCTTGCTATGTTTTATGTGTTGTTTGGTGCTCAAATTAATAGTATGGGACCCTAACATGTATATGAGTGTATTTAGGGTCGAAACGTCTGAGCATGACTTCTCTAATTTCTCATGGGTCGTCAATCAATAAGGTATGGTAATCCTTAATATTTGTGATCGATTAATCTAAGGAGTTCAATCAAGGGTTTTCAAAAGTGATTCAAACACCAAAATTATCAATTTTAAATCTAGCCACGGATTCATTGTCAAAATGATTTCAGAAGCATTGTAATAATGAATTTATGATTAATTAATGATTTTAAGATGAATTTCAATCCAATTCTATGAACAACCCATGATCTCCCTAATTTCTCAAATTATGATACAATGTGGGTATTGTGATCTTGATTTTATGTTAATTTTATTATCTTTCAACAATGTTGAATTGTCTATTACTATTGTTATTCATCTGAACTAAATGTGAATTGTGGAGGAATGATCCAAGGTGATTTGATCATATCTTGGAGAACTTGGTGATTTGATCTACATTTCCCTACTTAGTATGGAATTGGCATTTAATGGCATTGGTTTGTATATCCACTTATGGTGGCAGTGTTTACTTTTTTGTAAATTACGTATGTGTTGTGATCATGGACTTGAAGGCAATATATGTAATATGATTCAATGTGAGGATTATGATGAATTTGAAGTATTAGACCTACTCTGAATGCTAGTATCATGATCTACCTATATGGGTGATGCTTTTTATATGTGAATGAAGATGTTATGGTTAGGTGGTTTATACATTTGACATTGTTGAAGTCTATTGATGATTGGATATCTTGTGTAGTATGATCCCCGACCTATGAATCTATGCATGAATGTGTGGTCTAAAGCATGATTAGGACTCTTAAACTCAAGTAATGAAGATGTCTTGTCTCCTATGTTTTAATATTATTGTGTGTGGTCTATAGTTCCTATTACTCTATATGTGAGTTATCTATGGTTTAAGGGACTTGAATGTGTATTTTGACCTTTGTAAGGTGGCTGCCTCAATGTTAGGATTGTTACCCTTATATGATCATAATGTCCAATGTACACAAACACACCTCATGCATGTTTACAAGTAGTATAGGTTCATGGTATCTGATGAAGGGATAATTTTTATATGCACTAATTTCTACTACGATGCATGTAAATTACATGTCCATGGAGTATGTATGTATATCTTAATTAGGATGACTTGACAGGTTTATTAGCGTACGCAAGGGTATGGGACTTTGCATATATATACATTGCACGTCTCTACCTTGATAGAATATTTCATAGGGTGATTATTCTATGTACTTGAATATAAATGCATGATTAATCTAAGAACAGGAATGTATATGATACGATGAAGTATGACAACGTATAGTGTCTAATTGTATTTATATGAAAGGATTTCTCATATAGTTACGCCTATATACTATGTATGAACGAAGTGAAGTATGAACATGTGTGGGTCAAGAGTTTTTATGTGAAAGGTTTTCTCCCATATATGTATACACACACATGAAAGTGTGTCTATGATGCTTCTGTGATGATCTACTAAATAGAGGGCCTCTTGAAAGGTGTTCTCAATTGTATTCTAAACTACACGATGATTGAATATGCCATGTCCATGTGATATGTTTTGTCATATGAATTATGTTCATTAAATGATACACTCATCTATGGCCTATGAGTTAAGCATATAAGAATTTAATATCCTAAAGCCTACTTTTATTAAGTAATTATAATAAAGGATTTTCAATAAAGGGAACTTAGCTTAGCACCGAGTGAACTGAAAGATGAGGGGTGTTCCTTCCCAATTTGATAATGTAGGTTCACTATAGTCCTCACATAATGGATAGCCTGACAGCCTTATGGGCATATAGTGATATTTCCATATATTCCGTCAAGTTTCATAAATTATGCTTGCCCCATAGGATCAGCAAGTGATATCACCTATTATTCTAGCATGATGTTAAATGTTCTAATTTGGAAACATAGAGTACCTTTCTTTGGTGTAAGGTTCTACAACACTAAATTCCATGTTTAGCACCCATGGTCTATGTTTCAGTTAAGGCGATACTTTTACTAAAGTAAAATGGACAATGGAAGTAATGTAGGGACCCTAAATAGGATAACCTAAGGAACGTTGCTTAGTGTAGGTTAATAAGCATAGTATAAGTCCTATTGTGTCTATATAATGAGGTCTTACAACAATAGTCTTCAAATGAAAGAGAATGAACTAAATTATATTTACGTCTAAAACAACACCCAATGGGTAGATAGAGGCATTGTCCTCGAAAAATGAGGACCTACCAAACTTAGAGAATGAGAATACAAGACCTCTTCAATAGCCCTCTTAAAACTCAATGGATGGAACCAGCATTTTGTAGTAAACATAGAAACATGGGTTAGTACACCAGTTCTACTAAGTATAGACATATGCACATAAAACATTTGAAATCATGTTTGAGAATGGGACATTTACTTAAGAGGACATTCGGAGTCATCTGAAGGTCTTTAATGCACATTAAAGAGTCCATGTAAGCTAATAATCATATATACATCAAGACAATAGCATCTTTAACACAACACCAAGATTGTCAAGCATAGTCAAGTCAACTTGTATATAGCATTTTATAATTATATCCAAAGTAACTCCAACATCATGTTCTAACAACAAAGCATATATAAGAGTTCATAACAATACAACATATACAAGACCCTTACTCATAACGCATTATCAACTCTATAAGTGCAATGACAAAGTAAAACCCATAACCTTACTCAACTAAGTAAACCAAATAAAGGATCATAAGCAATTCCTAGCATCACATAACACATCAAAAGTAATCATCATCATATTTATCAATATAGACCAATAACATGTTCATGCGTGAAATCAACATCTTTTAGTATTATCAACATGTAAAGTCAACATATGTATAACATTCACTTTATAAGAGCATAAAAACATTAGAACTCCTCCTAATATTCCCGTAAGGCCAACTAGTGCAATGTATAGGTAGAGTCCCATACCCATACCTAGACGAGGTCAAACCCCTAAGTCATCTTAATTAGAGTTAACTTTATTACTTCATTTTTCTTTCCCCTACCTAGAAAAAGTCAAACCCCTGAAGTTATCTTAGTTAGAGTTCACTTTATTACTTCATTTTTCTTTCGGGAACATCTTGCCTTAACCGATATAAACGACATGAGATAATGTGGAATCTGGAGTCATGAAACCCTACACTAAAAGAAGGTTGACTAGTTGCCAAGGTAGTACAAAAATATGAGCATAGCATCTAGGTAGATACACTAGTAAGTATTCCTATGGGGTAACATAGTTCAAGAACTAGGAGATTTTCTTGGGACCCTCTTTATGCCTTTGGCATTATAGTCTCCAACCTTAACAGTTCAATAGTGAACCTATCTTCCGTATTTGGGAAGTGATACTACTTACATTTCATCCCTTGTTGCTAAGCTAGAGTCCATTTTCAAATGTCTTTCTTTAACAATCATAACTTAGTTTAGGTCATAGGAGAATAACTCCTTGTATAGTCATAGTCGTTAGCTCAATAGGAATTGCAAGAGAACACCTTTCAATACAACCCTGGTATGTGAGATTAGCACATTAACATAATCATATCATAGTAAGGCACGTAGGTACTTCATAACCTACCTTATATCATTAAATCTTAAGCATAATCTCACAGTCACATAATCAAGAAATTTCCATTTCATCATCATAGCACAGTTACTTAATAATATAATAAGACATATTTAAATTGAACTTCATCACCAAGTACAAGCAATCATAATTGAAGTAAAGTTTTAGTATAACAAAGACTTACTCGATCTCCTTCAAAATTCCTCATCATGGTATTACCATCAACCAACCAATTTCATCCAATTATAGGTGTAGTAACATCTTTCAATAGTAAGTAATAAAATTACTAGGTCAATTGCATCATCACTATCCCAATTAACTTCAATTCATAACCTAGGGTTGGGGGGAAGGGTTCATCATGAATTCTTCAAGAAATATACCCAATACCAATAATACATTACCCTAAGCAGTCCATAAACAAAATAGAATACATAAAACAAGTCTATCAATCAATACGTTCATCAATTCCCATCAATTTATACGTAAGATCCACGATTTGGGAGAATTGGGGAAAAGACATGATTCAAACGAAATTACCATTAATCAAAATCAATTACTCAATTATATATACTTAATTAGTCATATGAAATAGCCATTAATCATAATCAATCATCAATTCAAAGTTTAGATGAAAACCCATTTGTAGAGAAAAACCCTAAGAATTGGGTAATTTAGAAATCATCATTGAAAGGACCTCTTTGGGAAAAGAATCCCAAGAGTGAAGAACTCATACCTTAATGAAGCTTAATCCACAAAATTCGAGTGAAAAACCATGGAGACTTTGTCTTCTTTGTAAAGCTTTTTGCTTCTTCAATGGAAGATGAATGTAGAGAGAAATGAGAGCTTTTGCGTTTTGATTTGGGCTTTTGATCTGAGTGAGTGAAGAATTGATCTAAAACGAATATATACTCGTCCACTAAATTACCCAAAAGACCCCTCATTAAAACAGGTCTTTTTATGAAGTCAAATTGACTTAAAAATGACACAAACGAATCCCGGAAGTGGCTGCGGGTTCAAGGGTTTTTGAAGATCCGGGTTGAGGAAGTCGGCCTCATGGAGGCCCCGCATCACGAGGTAAGATTTTTTCTTCCTTGTTTTGTTTGTGCGATGGGTGGCTGGTTCAAGATCTTGAATGCCGCAAGTTGCTTTAGGAGCTTGCTCGCCAATGTTCGGGTCCTTCTCAAGGACCATTTGGGTGGTCCTTGGGGAGTCGTTACTGGACTTTTGGACCCTTTATACTATTATTTACATATTTCAAGTCTTTTTACATGTTTTAAACTACATATGACACTCTCAAACTTTCACACAACATAGGGACGTCTACTTTTTAAATTTCAACTTCCTCATAGTTAGCGTAACCTCAAAATATGAAGAATCTCGATCATCGCAGTGTCTACAAAAGATCTACTAAAGCTTCACTAGAAGAGTAAAAGCTTCAACAGAACTATGTTGGATATAGTCAACAAAATAGAAAGCTCGATAGACTTTGGAACATGTCATAATCTAAAACGCCAGATAATTATGATATATATGCATATACCTAATATATACGCAATATACTTATTTTTCTAGAAAAATGAGTGAAATCTTTTTAGAAAAGATTATATTTCTACCCATTCACCTACCAAGTCTCTAGGTTAAGAAACTATGTGCGGGACTACAAGGTGTAGAAGGATTCTAGTGACGAGGTTTTATTCCGCGAGTCGATCCAAAACAATGCTTCCTCCCAAACTAAAATTTTACTTGAGTGCAGGAATACTAGAATCAAGGAAAATAACATCAAGTCTCGGGGCATGACCGGAAATGCCATTCAACTTCTCACAATCATGAGACAAAATACTCTTTCCCTACTTTAGTTTTTCGGAAGTACTTGAATTTGAAAACTTATGTCTAATAATACTTCATTTAACTTTTGCAGGTAATCTCAAGGTCTAGATCATATGTTGTAGGAAAGGGGTCCTCGTAGGAAAGTAATATAGATATTTTTTGTCAAAATAACTCCACCAATTAGAGCTTGTAAACTAACCTCATCAACAACTCCGCGAACTGGAGACCATCGTTTAACAATACCAAACTCCATAACCCTGAGGATTGTACATAACAAATGTCACTCAAACTCCACCGACCGGGGGACGTATATAGCAAACTTCGTACAACTCCACCAATCAAGACTAACATCGTAACGACATCACCAAAGCTCCACCGGTCGGTAACATGCAAGCACAACAACAGTTTTATACGCTAACAATCAAGTGTTACTTTACAAGTTTTATGTAGTCAAATGCAAATTTTTCATTACAACAGCTCCACCAGTCGAGGGCATCTACATTACAGTTATTTACGCAGTCAGATGCGGCCTTTACACTACAACAGCCCCGCCAGTCAAGTGCCTCTACATTTCAAGTTATTTTACACAGTTAGATTCGGCCTTTACATTACAATAGCCCCTCCAGTCGAGGCCTCTACCTTACAAGTTATTTTACGTAGTCAGATGCAGACTTAACATCACAATATCCCCGCTAGTCGAGGGCCTCTACATTTCAACTTATTTTAGGCACTCAGATGCGGCCTCTACATTACAATTGCCCCGCCAGTCGAGGACCTCTACATTACAAGTTACTTTACCTACAACACAAAAGACACCAACAATGATTTGAATATCTACACTCTACTCTTTACATTACTATAGCAAGTTATACTTTTAAAAACGTTGTAAGTACCTTTCACCTTTTTACATCTTGCTATGTCAAGGATTCACTTTAAAAACTCAACTCGACTCGATTTTCAAAAGTTCGGATTTATCATACTTATAAGCTATCTCTGGTCTCGGTTCATTATAACTTGACACTGGGGTGCCTTAGAAAATTCATCCCCCTACTATAAGAATTTCTCATTCACATCTTTTAAGAACTATATCTTGTCCCTCTATTCGTGCTAATCTCTGCATACCTCACCATCTAAATATTTCAATATTACAATAATTTGATACTGGGGCAAATTTTGTTGGAACAAAATTTGTTATGTTTATGCACTCTCGAACCACATATGGAATGATTTCTCATGAAACCTGATATATATAGGCAACTCGAAAGCCACTCGTCTTGCCCCCTCTACAACACGGACATATTTTTGTGGTAACTAGTAGTCTGGTGCAAATGCTCATTGCCAGAGGTTTGTCTTTAGGGCTACATTCTGAGGATCCACATGTCTACATAGCTAAGATAAGGGAAGTGTGCAAAAGTTGTGTAGGGAGGCCCGATTAGAATATGGATGTAATCGGGCTAAGATTTTTTTCCTCTCTCACTGACGGGAGAGGCTGCTATGTGGTTTACTAAGCTCTGCTATAACTCAATCTTCACTTGGAATCAATTGCGGGCTGCTTTCTTAGCACGCTACTACCTGGTGTCTAAGAAACTAAACCACAAAGACAAAGTGAACAACTTTGTGGCACTGCTGGGAGAGTCAGTTACCAGTTTTTGGGATAGGTTCACTTCATTCTTGCGAAGTGTCCCAAATCACCGCATAGATGATGAGTCTTTGAAAGAGTATTTCTATCAGGGACAAGATGATAATAACAAAGCGGTGTTGGATTAATAGCGGGTGGTTCTTATTGAGAGTGTGCTTATGCCGAGATTGCTGAAGAGTTAGAGAATCTCCTGAAATATTATATCTTGGTGTATTAGGAAGTCAGATACGTGGAAAAACACCATCGCAGTCCAATCCGCACACCACACAGTCGCAGATGATTTTCATGAGGAGATGGCTCAAATGAGAACTGAGCTTGGGTTGGTGTTGAAACATGTTACTGGGGGTGCGGAAAAGGTAAATGTGTTGAAATACTTTTCTAAAAAACCACTGCCAAATGATGAATATTACTATGAGGAGGACTCCTATGTGGTGAATGATCAAATGGGGGTTTCTGACCAAGCTTCCAAGGCTCCAATCAAGATAATTGGCGCCAAGGTCAATGAAACCAAGCCCGGAACTATGGTATTTATAATCAGGAGGTTCATTATGTACGAGATGGGATTACAACCGCGATAATAACTTCAATCGGGGTAACTTTGCTAAAAGAAATAATAGGAGTGGGCCCTATGTTCCACCTCAAAATCATAGAGTTTCTCCTAGGGATGTGGAGGTAGTATGGCGCGAGTTAAGGATATGATGTAAAAATGGTGAGGAGGTTCGATGCTAGTGATGAGCACACTAAAGAATTAAGGAAGGACTTAGCAGGTATAAGGAAGAAAATGGACACACATGCGATCTCGATTAAGAATCTTAAGTTTCAAATGACCCAATTGTCAGCAACTATGAGTACACGCCAACCTGCCACTCTTCATAGCAACACTGTCCAAAATCTGAAAAATGATGGGCATTATATGGCAATTTCCTCATCATGTGTTTGAGCCGCATTTCTTTGAGTGTTCATGCTTCATATAAGCACAACAATAGGATTAGATGCAAAATCACACCATAAGTATACTCTAATGGAACGATATATGATTTCCAAGAAAGAGAGTGATTCCTAAGCATCATATAGGTTCCTACTCATAAGTGTAGCGCGCTACACAATTATGAATAAAAACCTACATAGACGAGGTAGAGAGAGACATAACTCAACGATATTCAACCTCATGCTCTGATACCAAGTTTGTCACATTCGAGTTTACCCCCTAGACATAATCGGCGGTGGCGTCATTTTCAAGGACTAAGACTATCCTCTTAGTCTCATGTCATTACATTCATAGGTTGAAAAATGTGGAAAATTTAAAAACATGCATTATCACTACTTGTAGGTTTACACAGACCTCTACATAGAGATAATACATATTCATATCGAGTATACATAGACCCTTCGTATACGAAGGTTACAAAGCCTTCTACTTTTGTTGCACATACATATACATTAAATACAAAAATAGTCTCAACGATTATCTCATCTCATACCATCTAAACGATTATCACAATATGGTGATAGACCTTACATTAATCCAATAACACCACATATAGGCCATACAAAAGTATAGTACCCAATTTAAAGGAAAGAAATGAAAGAGTCTTTAAGCTCATAACAAGTTCGTAAGATAGATGCTGGAAATACGCTTAGAAGTTGAGTACATACCCCACTTGGATGAAAAGAAAAATCCAAGCCTTCAACAATGTTACCTTTCAAACTCTTCAACCATCGGAACCTAAAATGTTTAGGAAAAGGTAAGAAAATGGGATTAATACTCCACATGTACTAAGTACGATACCTTATGCACATATACAAGCAAAACATGCTAAAAAGGGACTTTTAGTTAAAACATGTCATTTTACCCTTTTAGGAACTTAATGCAAAGTCAAGCGAGTCACATCAACCAACCCAACATGCTTACTATCTCAACAAGTAATACTTATCCCAACATATTTGAAACCACGATTTTCTACAACCCTATCATCAAGGAATAATATCACAAGAATGAATAAAGTCAATCATATCATAATAAGCAAGACAATTACTCATGGATCATTATCAAGTCAACAAGTGCAATGACCAAACAAAGACCCATAACCTTGCCCAACAAAGCAAACTTAACAAGAAAACATAACCAATGACCAACTTTTACAATATAGTCCAACTACATATATCAAGAGGATAATCATCATAATATATAGACATTTACATTGTAGCATCAACATATTATAATCATATACATCATTATCATATGCTTATATAATATCAACTTCCTAAAGCTTACATCAAAGTCAACTAGTGCAAGGCATAGGTAGAGTCCCATACCCCAACCTAGGCTAAGATAAACCTATCAAGTCACGTTAGTTGGTTTATAAACCATTACTTTATTTTACTTTAGGGAACACTTTCCTTAACCAACATAGACTACATGAGATAAGTGTGGAATTCGGTGTTGTATAACCTTACACCGATGATAGGTGGTCTACTGGACAAAGTAGAACCAAACACAAACGTAGCTTTCTAGGTGGATCCACTGGATAATCTTCCTATGGGGGTAACATATTTCAAAAACTAAGAGATAGTATATTCCTTCTTGATACAATTTGGTAGTTGGGGACTTCTCTCATTTGAATCTAATGGATGAGTACCTCTTTGGGAAGTAAACATCTCATATACAACTATAGGGTGAATCTTCCTATTTGGGAAGTCATCATCTCCCATTGTCAAGTTCACTCGCTGCTAAGCTAATTCCCTTTATTGAAATGTCTTTAAGTCATTAATTAACAATCATATCTTAGTTTAGGTCATACCTTATACCCCTTGTATAATACTCATCATCAATAGCTCAATAAGAATTGTATGAGTACAAGTCCTTTTCATCACAATTCATATAAGTGAGGTTAACACATTAGCATTTTATAACATATCAAGGAGCAATGATAATTTTCACCATCCTTATATCACATACACCTTAATCAACCTCAAAACATAGTAAGACATTTCAATTTAACATCATACAATCCTACAAATCCTAATACGAGGCATACTCCAATATAATATCATGACTTAACCACAATTAATCACAACTAAAAGTAGAGATGTAGATTTTAAGACTTACCAAGTCATTCTTATAGTTCATCATCAAGGTCTTACCATCAACCTATAACTCAACACAATTTGAGGAGTAACATCATCAGACAATGATAACCAGTAAGATAACAAGGTCAATTGCATCTCTATAACACAATTCAACACTAAATGAGAACATAAGACAAGATACATAGGCTGATTTCACATAACAATTCATAACCTATATCACATGTCAAGAACTATCATGATAGGCCTATAATTCATCTTAATTTAATCATAATAACACCGTACGATAGTAATATAATCAACAACCAAATCAATTAAATGATCACAATACAATATAGGTCAAGATCACAACCTAGGGTTAGGGATTGAGGATCATGTTCTTCAATTTATACCAAACCATCAACAATTACCGTAAACAAGTTAAATTACATGTTAAACTATTGAATACAACCTAATGAAATCATCAAAAACTCAATTCATAACTTCAATTTCATAATTGGATGAAACTCATAAGAAAACTCAATCCATTTTGAAGGAAACCTTTGACGAAAGAGTCTCAAAGGTGAATTAGATCCATACCTTAAAGTATGACAATAATTTGATAATGAATTAGTCCCTTTCCATCCCCAAAACCCTAATCCTTGATAGTCATCAATGGTGAGTTCAAGTACAGAGAGAAATAAGAGAGAAGTAAATAGTTTATTTGTGGGTTGTGTTTAGATTAATGAATGTTGGGGGTATTTATATTGGGACTTAATCAACTTAATTAGACTCTCTTTAACCCCTAATTAATCACCTAACCCCCTAAATAATTAAATAAAACTAACTTAAATTGTGCAGGAAATTTTACCCTAACAAACGTGACCTCGAACGACTGGCCGTATGTGAGTCGACGGACCGTCACCCCTTCGTCCTGCACTCCATCAATGAGTTCAGAGACTGTGAAGGTGGAGTTATTCCTCAACTTGTCTAAGTATCGTACGACGGTGGCATCGACGCCCCATCAGTCCATACACGGATCGTAGGTCACGTCGATGCCCACTGTCAAGGCCCTGTTTCTTCAAACAGAAGGGTCCTCCTCAAGGGCCCTTGGTGTGACCTTGGGGATTCGTACTTGGATTTTTCAACCATGAAACAACTCAAACAAATATAAGCTACCGTTGCACCAATTTTCGTACATTTTGGACTCCTAAAAGTTAGTTCAATAGGCTAAGGCACACTAACACCCTTTTGAACAAACTTCCCAGCCGTCATCGACATTCTTGGAAATTTTTGTTCTTAAACATTATGAATGACCTATATTAATTTATAATGGACTTAAAAACAGTACTTAGACCTTATGATACCTATGTTAGGATTTACGACACGTCTTTGATTTTCAAGGTGTTAAACTATGTTAACTGAATTATGTTTCAATTATAATTAATTGCCTATTACTATTGTTATTTGTGTGAATCAAATATGAATTGTTGATTATTTATCAATGCATATCAAGGTTTAGGTATTGGGTAAATTGATCTAAAATCCTCTACTGTCAATGGACTTGATGAAGTAGTCTACCTCATATGATCTTGAAAATGTGATGTTTGAAGTAAGATTTCGTTATGTAATGGTACTTCTAGATACTTTTTTATACATTTAATGATGTTTAATAAATGGAATTGATCAATGATGATCAAAGATTGTAGGAATTGTAAGTTGCCCCTATTCTCTCTACTCTTCAGTAGAATTGTTAGATGCTTGGCCTTGTATTGTATTGTGTGGTATGGTCCATATACGGTGGTGGTGTTCACCTTATTGTTAATCCTTAGATGTTTTTTTAATGTCCTTGAAGGAAATTGTATCTTTAAAGTGGGGTTATGATGATTACACAATGTGAAGTATTATGCCTAGTCTTCAATGCTAGCTCATGAACTAGGTTATATTGATTATGCTTCCTATACATTTAAATGACTATGTTATGCATAGGTATGACCCACATGTTTAGATCTCACATTGCATGCATGCACACATGATGTATGATTATATGAATATGTGAAAGATATGGTCTATGAATGAAGGACATTATCATCTTAGAAACCTTTGAGCTATATGATGTATGAAGGAGTAAACGCCAAGCCCTTATTTATGAATTAATACACTAAAAGAATATATATATATATATATATATATATATATATATATATATATATATATATATATATATTAAAAAGGGAGTTAGATCCTAGCAAGGAGTGAACATGCCAAATGAGAATGAGAGCTTCACGTTAGTAAATACGACTTCTCACAAAGAGAACATTAATGTTTAGCAAGTCTGGGTTCCCAACCTAGATGTTGTCTCATGAGATGGAAATCTCCATGCTAGTAAGTCAAGGTTTCTAGATGAAATCTTCATGTTCCATAACTACGTGCCGCCGTAGGTTATAGCTTGTGGTTTCCTCCTAGATATGTATGTACGAATGGTTTCACCTTAGGCAAGTGTTAACCCTCTCTTTTAGGTGTGGGAGTAGAACACCGGATTCCATGTAGCTCACATGGTCTATGTCGGATATGGCTAAATCACTAGAAATTAAGAAATGGACTAAGATAAGATTATGGACTCTAATCACAACTCCTTGAGGAGGTTACTTATGGTATCTCCCCGTTCTATCCCCAGATCGAGATATTCCCCATTTCACCCATGAAAGATAAATTGAATCATCAAAAATTTAGAGCGTGAAGTGCAATTAGATCCATTTTTCGGGGATTCATATTACTATTATCAATTAGAATAATTTATGGTTACCTTTGTTGGACTAAATAAATGAAGTATCCAATCTCCGTTTAGAAAAAACCCAATAGGATTGGTAGGAATATGGACCCTACCCAAGATGCACTAGTGAACTCCAAGAATGGATAAGATTAGGACTTTTATGAAAGTAACACTTATGATAGTTATATATGAATTTTATGAATGTGTTGTTAAGTGACTTTTCTATGATTAAGACATGAATTATGTGTATGTATGTGAGTTACACTTATGGATTCTAAGTGAGTTTACATAGTATATGTGGGGGTATATGACTCCATATGTACATTACACAAGTAAGCTTGTAAAGGGGTTATGAGGGTTGTTTACTTATGGTATGAACTACAATGAGATATGACTAAGGTGTTAGTAAAAGAAAGAGTCCTTATATGATACTATGAAGTATATGACTTATGTTGAGTTGTGAATGGAAGTTTTATGACTTGTTAAGTATGTTATGCCTAGTGTAGGGTGACTTCTTAGGTACACTTGGTGGAAGTAGTATTACGAGATGATACCTACACATTGAGCTACTGTTACTTAGGAGTTTTCTTATGTTATGGTTTTTATGTGAAGTTGATGTCTATGATGTGCTTATGACTTATAAATACATGTGGTTGTGTGATGAATCATATCTATGAAAGAGTATTGTATGGTGACCTCAAGGTGATATATTGTACTAAGTACACATGAGGGTTACCTAAGGAAGGAAGTAAGATAAAAAGATAAGTAATGTACTGTATGTATTGAATATACCTCAAAGTATGATAAATGACTTAATTTTCTATTATAAGTAGTATCCATGACTATAGGATGTTATGAACTATATTGAGCTTATATGTTGTGCCAAGTCTAGGATGACTTTGTAGGAACACTTGGTATGAGTAGTATTGTGGGATGCAACTTGTACATTGCACTAGTGTGACTTGGGGGTTTTCTTAGGTGATTGTTCTTATGTGAAAATTACGTTTTATGATGTGCTTATGACTTATGAATATGTATGTCATTGTATCGATGAATGCTAAGTGGAAGTACATCTAAGGTGACCTCAAGGTGATAAATTGTATGAAATATTACTTGAGGGTTGCTTAAGAAAAGATGTTAAGGTAAAATGAGGAGTAATGAGTTGTATGTAACAAAGGTGTCTCAAAGATGTGATAGGTGGATTTGTGTGTAATATGAATAGTATCCATGACTACTTTATGTATATGAACTATATTGTGTTATTATGCCAATGTTCATGAAGTTTACTAAAAAGACATGATGCATGATTTATAACTAAATGTCCTCTTTAAATGCATAGTTTTCATGGTTGTCATACTTAGTGCATTCTTGTACTAATACCATTCTTCTTCATATTTTTACACAAACTGTAGGTGGTGATGGCTTGAGGATGTCTCCTAAGTTATGATCTTTGATAGATCTCCCAAGTCCAAAGAAAGGGATCCTTATGATTCAAAGATTTCCTATGTCAAGTTCTTATTCAAATTATGTAATAGCTTAGACAATATTTTATGTTGTTAAGGTCGTGTCCATATTCTACTCTATTGATGTTGAGTCTAAGATGACAAAAGAGAATTAGAGTCTAACTATGTATTATGAAGTATTTTTCTATATATGAAGTGAGAATCTGTAGTATGATGTGCTATGAGAAGTTGAAATTTTTTTCGTTATTTTTATGTTTATTCGATGAATTAAAATATGTCGTATGTTGTCTAAGGCCTTGTATAACACCTCCAAGAGGTTGAGTACGTCGTGTGGCGATTTGAGGATGCCATAACTTTTAGGGTATACCCTCGGTTTGTTACATCTACAAGCTATAATATGATGATATAACAATTCCGACAAAGCCATGTTCATAGCAAGTATAACAATTACGCAACGCCAGAATAAATAGACCATAAGAATAAATACAATTCAATATCAATTCTATACAAAATAGAGAAATTTGGCCAACTAACCACCTTCAAATAACCATCATCACCACTCCCTAGCCATTTTAACCAATTTATATTACAAAAGGTCTTACCAATAGCAATGTACACAACACTAAGAAAAAAACAACCCATATCAATGATCTAACAATCTAATACAAATATCATAATTATAAGGAATGTTATAAATAATTCCATCATGATGTATACATAATTCGCTAGCCCAATACAATCTAAACATGAATTTTATAATATCAACTCATAATCACTTCACCCACTTTAGAGTCAAATTTGGGAATTCAAGGAATACATGGGTTCATGGAAGTGTTGATATTCAAAACAACCGATTAACATCTATTACTTCCTAAAACATTCATTTCAATCTTTTAATGCAATAATCCATGCTTAGAATTCCAAATAGGATTTCTATGTTTTTTAACATCTTTGAACAGCCTTTGGAATTTTCTCTTTGAATGAGAGGAAAATCAAGGATGAAATCACCATACATTAATTGAAGAATTCCAATAAAATTGATGGAGAAACAATGAAGAACATTGAATCCTAGCTTCAACCTTACTTTATGTTTCAATGGAGTCTAGAGAGAACTTCTTTTGATCTTGGAGTTTTGATTTTGAATAATGAGGTCTAACTGTAGCTTTTAGATCCATAACTAACTTAATATAACATAAAAAGAATTAATAAAATAATGTCCATGACTTAATTATAAACCTAGGTGAATTTCCCAAATTTTTTTTGCCTTGGCCAAGACATTTGCAGAAAGTTGCAAGTATCAATCGATGGACACAAACAACGGAGTGTCGACCAACCAATGGTCCGTCCGACTAGTCTGTGGTTTTTATGAGAGACTACACAAAGGGGGATAATATCCCACCACTAAGTGTGGGGCTATGCACCCAATCAACAATGTGTCAATCTATCAAAGGGGCATCATAGTCAACACTCCCAATGCATTTTAAAATCTCATATTGCCCACATATAGGGAACTAAGTTTCCCTTTTTTCCAAAACCTCATCACCGGTTTCATGGATAATATCTGTAAATAGACCAAGTCGCCTACCATAAACTCGAGGTCCCTCTTTCTATTGACGGCATATGATTTTTGACGACTTTGCGTCGTCTTCAATCTATATCTAATGAATCAAACTTTCTCAACAACCTTATAAATTGATTTGGGACCTAGTAGAGAAACCTCACTTACCTCAAACCTCCCATAGAGATCTGCATCTCCTTCCATAGAGATCCTCAAAGGGTGTCATAGTGATGCTTGAGTTATAGCTATTATTGTAGGCAAATGCAATCAATGGTATATGAACATCAAAATTTCCCGTAAAGTCAATGCCCATTCCATAAATATATCTTCTGAGGTTTGGATGGTTCGTTGTTCCGAACCATCCGTTTGTGGATGAAATGCGTTAGTAAGTTTCACCTTGGTACGAAGCCCACTTTGGAATACTTCCCCAAATTGAGAAGTAAATTGATTACCCTAATCCGAAAGGATAAAGTTGTCAACACCATTCATTGTCATAATCTCCTTAAGATACAATTTAGCATATTCTTTCGCCAAATAAGTAGTTTTTACTGGAATAAAATGCGATGATTTGTCCATCCTATTGACAATAACTCATATCTAATTAGTTTGCCTTAGCATACTGGGAAAACCCAAACCTAAATCTATATTGACATCCTCCCACTTCCAAGTACGGATAGATATATCTTGAGTCAACCCTCCCAGTCTTTGAAGTTCGACCTTGACTTTTTCACAATTCAGACATTTGGCCACAAATTCTGATATATCCCTCTACAACCCATTCAATCAATATATATCTTGTAGATCACGATACATTTTTGTTGCACCTCAATAAATGTAGTATCAGGAACCATGAACCTCTTCCAAAATTTGTATTCTTAAATCATCTACATCCGGCACACACAACCTACCTTCATATGTAAGTACCCCTCCCTCCCTTGGAAGAAGGACTAACTAGATTTGCTAAGAAACGATTCCTTTGTAACGACTGAAGAGCACCCCTAGAAGCTACCACTGTATGCGGCCCCGAGAATTCTCATACAACCTTCTCATACTAATAATTTCCCAATATAGTCCAAATAAGTAAGAATTTAAAACTTAATTCACACATGAAGAATTCTTTCATTAATACACACACAGAAGACTTTTAGAAACTCTAACCTTGACAAAGTATCATTAAAACACCTAATACTTTGAATGTACAATATTTGGACTAAACCTATACAAGACTTGAAATAAAGACTAAAGACATAAAGGAGCATGTGGGTCTTGTCCTTGAATCTATTGAAGACTCACCAATAATTCATCTTCAACCGTTAGAAGCTATCCGTCATCCATGGTATATCAAGAATTTCCATTCCCTATGCTTTAGTCAAAAAGGGAAAAGAAGGGGTTAGCACATTGAATGCACTTAGTATGGAAGCCACGTAAAAACCATGAAAAATGAACATTTAGTATAGAACATGCTTTCATGACATCTTGATAAAAACATTCATAATAAAAGTTTAAGAGACATAATACAATTAATAATCACATATAAGACATAATGCATGTAACATCAATCAAATAACCATATTCTGATAGACCCCCGACTAAATGTCATCATAAGACTCACTTATGTAAGACAAGAAGAGACCGCCCATACACCTTCTTCAAGTAAACCTAAGTAATCCGTAAGACTATATAAAGTAAGTTATTTCATTTCATCACATATCACATAATATTTATTCAATAAGATAAGTTTTTACATCATTTGAACTCTCTATTTAAGGCTAATATAAGAATCACCTTAGCAAGACATGAACAGACCGCCCATACACCCTTTTCAAGCCTACCTAAGAGATCCTCAAAGCTACCCTAGATGAAAACCATTCTATTCTGCATACTTCATTAAGAGAACCTACTTTAATTTAAAAGAACCTTATTCTTTAAAACCATTTTGAGAGACAATCATACATTTAGAGGACTACATATAACAGTCTTGAAAATACCTAGGGAACTCACCTAGCATTTTTAAAGTATACTCGTTCAATGTATAAATAGCATCACATTCCACTACCTACACACTTTAGAACTTATCCAATAACTAGTGTGTACATCCCATATGATGAGAATAGACATATAGACTATAGTAGCTCGGTATGGAATCTGTACCCCACACCATGGAAGGTGTTCTGCTTGCCAAAGGTATAATAAAGACTAATCCCATGAAGGCACATGGTTCGAGGATAGTAAGGGATTCTTTGTACTATAGTATCATTCTCAAGTAAAGCTACTACCACAAGCATATCATCTCAGTGCTTTACCTTTATTCTAATAGAGTAATCATTCCCTAGGTGTATTTGAGAAGGTACCATTTCTTACTTCTACTAACTCATAATATGTTTCATGGATATCTTATTCTTTAACCTTATTAATAATATTCAAGGTTCTTTATACAATTCTTAGTGGAAGTACGCCTTTATTCGATCTACATATACATCATTTATTCATACATATATAAGACAAAGGTGCCTAAGCCTACCAAGTAAAGAGATCCCTATTCATATAAATATCATGCATCAAGAAGAAGGACTTAGGTCTACCAAATAAATGAAAAACATTCATCATATCACACATTGAATATCAATAAAGTACCAAGTAGGAACACTAAGTCTACCACACAAGATACCACATTATCATATAAGACTCTTCTGAGTCCTCCACCACCACTTACATGTAAGGACCCTAAAAATGAATTCAGGTTAAGAGAGCTTCACATGTTCCTAAAAAGTTTAATAAAGTTTTAAAAAGTGTTTTACATTTTTCTAACATTATTTGAAGGTCAAACGTCATAGAACGTCCGATGACATTTGAAAGTTATCCTTGAGACGTGCTAGAATGTTCTAGTGCGCCTTTCTATGTTTTATGTGTTTTTTGGTACCCAAATTTATAGGATATGATCCTAACATGTATAATAGTGTATTAAGAATTTAAAAGTCCGAGCACGTCTCCCCAAGGACCACCCTAGGGGTTCCTGAGGAGGACGTAACCTTTGGACAACAAGCTGCTAAAGGGCAGCACATAATTGTTCTTAGGTGAAACATGTCCGCATCGCGGACTAGGGTGTCCTTAGGAAAAAATTTTGGTCCGTACAGCGGATAAGACATTGAATCTACTGCCCCCAAAATCTATTTCCAAAAATTATGCAGGAACATCTCTGTGTCACGGACTTGCTCCCCGACGAAGATTCCAAAAATGAAAATTAAGTTTGACATGTCTAAAAGTTCAAATAATTATGCGTTTTTTTTTTGGTAACTTTTGGAGACGGTTATAAACAGTTTTATGACTTATTTAACCCCTTTCCCAAGTAAAAAACCCAATACCAAAAAAGAAAATCAAAGATCCCAAAACTGTCTTCCCCTCCAAAATCTCTCAAACCTCCCATTAGAGGGAAAAACTCAAGTTCAAGATAGGGGATGGATTTTCATTGTTTGTTCTAAAATTCCTCATGGGTCTTCAATAAATAATCAATGGTGATACTTCATCCTTAGTTATCCGTTCATCTAAGTTGTCCAATAAAGAGTTTTCAAAAGTTATTCAAAGAACAAAATTCCTAATATTAAATCTAGCGATGGGTTCATTGTCAAATTGATTTCAAAAGCATTTTAATGATGAATTTATGATTTATCAGTAATTTTAAAATTAATTTCAATCCAATTTCATGAGGAAGCCATGATATCCCTAGTTGCACAAATTATTATATAATGTGGGTCTTGTGATCTTGATTCTATGTTGATTGAATTATGTTTCAACTATGTTGAATTGACTATTATTAATGTTAACCGAATATGAACTATGGAGGAATGATCCAAGGTGATCATAGATTGGAGAACTTGGTGAATTGATCTAGTTTTCCCTACTTTGTATAGAATTGGCCTTGAATGGAATTGGTTGGTATGGTCCACTTATGGTGGGACTGTTTACTTTCTTGTAAATTACCTATGTGTTGTGATCATGGACTTGAAGGAAATATGTGTAATATGATTAAGTGTGAGGATTCAGATGAATGTGATGTATTAGGCCTACTCTCCAATGATAGTATTATTTTCTATGTATATTGATGATGTTTTTTATATGTGAATGAAGTTGTTATTGTTAGGTGGTCTATGCGTTTGACATGTTGAAATCTATTGATGAGTGGATACTCTTGTGAAGTATGGCCCCCGGCGTATGAACCTCTACGTGAATGTGTATTCTAAAGCATGATTAGGAGTCTTAGACTCAAGTAATGAAGATGTCTTGTATCCTATGTTTTAATGTTATTGTGTGTGGTCTATATATCCTATTACTCTATATTTGAGTTGTCTATGGTTTAAGGAACTGGAATGTGTATTGTGACCTTTGTAAGGTTGCTGCCTCAATGTAGAATTGTTGCCCTTATGTGATCATGTTATCCAACATACACACACCTCATGCATGCATACAAGTAGTATAGGTTTATGGTGTCTAATTAAGGGATATTTCTCATATGCACTAATGTGTATTAATATGCATGAAAAGAACATATCCATGGAGTATGAATATATCTCTTAATTAGGATGACCTTATCGGTGTACTAGTGTAGGAATGGGTACGAGACTTTGCATATACATTGCACATGTTTACCTTGATAGAATAGGTCCTAGGTTTATTATTCTATGTACATGAATGTAAATGCATGATTAATCTATGAACATGATTGTATATGATACGATAAAGTATGAGAATGTATATGTCTAAATGAGTTTATATAAAATGATTGCTCATATAGTTAAATCAATAAACTTGTGCATGAACGAAGTGAAATATAAACATGTGTGGGTCAACAATATTTATGTAAAAGGTTTTCTCACATATATGTACACACATATGAAAGTGTGTCCTATGATACTTGTCAGATGATCTAGTAAATAGAGGGCCTCTTGAAAGGTGTTCTCAACTGTATCCTAACTAAATGGTGCTTGAATATGCCATATCCATGTAAAAGGTTTTGTCAAATGAATTAGGTTGATTAAAGGATACTCTCATGTGTGACCTACGAGCTTTGCATATGAGAAGTTAATCTCCTAAAGCCTACTTTTATCAAGTAATTATAATAAAGTCTTTTCAATAAAGGGAACTTAGCTTAGCCCTGAGTGAACTTGAAGATGAGGGGTGTCCCTTCACAATATGGTAAGGTAGGTCACAATGTCCCTCACGAGATGAATATCCTCATGGACCAAAGGGCATCGAGGGATATTTCCATATATGCCTTCAAGTTCCATAAACTATGCTTGCCTCATAAGATCTAGCAAGTGATATCACCAAATATGCTAGCATGATGTTAAATGTTCTAATTTTTCAAGGTAGAGCACCTTTCTTGGGTGTTAGGTTCTACAACCCTAAATTCCATGCTTAGCACCCATGGTCTTAGTGTCGGTTAAGGCCATAGTTCTCCCTAGTCTTGACAAACGTGGTATCAAAGCATGAGGTTATAAAAGTTGTTTTAGGGTCCAAAGTCTCATATTTCAATGTGTAGTAGAGTGTCATTCATTGGTGGTGATTCGCGACACATCCATGAGTGGGAGGCTGTAGGACGATAGAGTTTTCCTTCTTCATCATTCTCATGTTGTGCCATACAACATAACTCTATAATATCTCTCTCTTATTTTTCTTGTCCAATGGTCTTTTTGAGATTGCTTGGATGAGATGATATCACTATGCTTGAGGGGTAAAAGGTGAGTTTTGATGCTTGCCTTGGTTTTAGGGTTTAATGAGTATGTGTGAAGGTGAATTTTTGCATGCTTTGTTGTGATGCCATTTCTAGCTATATATGATATCTATGTGAAATGACATGTTATGTGAAGATTTATATTATGATATGGGCATAACTTGTTAAAAATTGTTATGGTTAAAATTAGTTTTCTTTTTAAAAAAAATGAGTAGCTATATGTTTTTGTATGATGATAGTGTAATTATATGGTTTAGGGTTGAAATCTTTGAAGAGGTGTGGTAAATTACTAAAGATGCATGTTGCCTTTATATATGTGTAATGGCTTGATGTTGCCCTTTGTATATGTGTTTGAACCTGCCTTGTATGGATTGGAGTCTTTTGTATAGGCTTGATCCTAGAAGTGAAGGTAGTATAATTACCTTGTAGGGTGATGATGTTGGTTGAAATGACCTAGAATTTACCTTACCCTAGTATTGAAAGAAAAGAAAGAGGCCTTATGGCTAAGTCTCCTCTATTGTTTCTCCTAAAGTTTTCATGGCCCTTGGTATTCATGGTATAGTTGAGACCTTATGTGGCTGGGTAGTACAACCTAACTTGATTGTTATGGATTTTATTTTGGTATTTTCCTTTTGGGAATGATGATTATTGAGTAAGTAGACTCCTTGATGTGTTATTAGGAGTGAGAACCCTCAATGATGTTTAACTGTCTTGTGAGGAGTGTTTTGGTTGGTTCTGACTTGCCTTGATCTTTGTGTTTGAGCGCATGATGTAGTTAAGCTTATCCCAAGTGGGGTATAATCTGCCTAGATAGTATGTTTAGAGTGCCCATGATATTCCTATGTTGAGTTCTTTTGAACTTCTTTATGCGGGAAATCGGTTTTTTGTGATATTGATGGAAGGGTGTGCATAATCTTAGATCCCAAGAGTGGGGTGATGTGCTTATCTATTGAAGTTGGTAAGTTGAAGTTCTTCTAAGGTGGATTTATGATGTTCTAGAATGAGTTTACCCTAAGTGGGGGATGGTGATGTGAGTAGTAAGGTGGTAGATATCCCTACCATGTACTTCTATTATTACTTGAACTTGAAACCAAAGAGCTCCTAGAAGCTTGTTCATGATAGCAGTCCTACATAAAAGTATAAGTTGCATGTTCTTCCTATGTTTTGTATATCTTAATCGACACTATGTTAAGCATGTTTTGGAGATTATAAATTGTATGAAAAAGGTTTTTTTTTATTAAATGTATGTTTTCCCATGTTGATTTTGCATCTTGATATGTTAGTTGTGCATTTAACTTCATGAGATTATGTAAGGAGCATGTTTGATGTCACTTATGATATGTGCTTTTTTAAGTCATTAATGGAAACTTGAGCCTCCTTTAAATAATAAATTATGACATTCTTAAGAATGTATGACTTTATGACTTAAGAAGTGTTAATGTAGGTCCACTCTTGAGAAGTGATAGTGTGTTTAGTTAATGCTCTTTACATGTGCCTATAAATTGCATTAATTTCCCTAATGAATACATTTTTATGAAAACTATTGTAATGCTAGAAGAAATTTAAATTTTATGAAATGACTTCCTATTGTTGTGGTGTGTGTTGTGTCACTTACCATTTGGACTGCATTAGAAAGTAAGTATGAGCATGCTTGGGTTAAAAGTTGAGAAGTTATCATTTAAAATTAATTAACCTTTGTGTGTTCCTTGTGTATGAACTCATGAAGACATGTAATTGTGTTGATTATAAGTACATTCCTCCTTAAACATAACTAAGCATAGTAAGGTTGAGTATGGCCTTCATGGCATTATATATAAATTATAAAGATCCTACTTGATCTACTTGACTCAAGTGTATGTGTATTGAATTATGAGTGTTTATTTGCATCTTTAGTGGCGTTGAATCTGCCTATATGTGATCTAAATGATTATAAATGTTGAGCTCTTAATAAACTGAAATGTAAAGACCATGTTATGATTACGAGGAGGATGTTCCTCCTATGAACATGAGATAAGTACCTATGTGTTTGATTCATGAAGGAGTGAGTGAATAAAGGTTTTTATTGTTGTGTTGCTTCGAGTGCAAATAGTATGTAATTTAGTGTTCCTTGTAAATTCTGTACATTGAATTATATCTGATGATGTGTTGAATGTTGTGAGCTTCTATATGGGTCATTTAAGTCCTCCAAGTGTTTTGAAATGTTCCAAGTATCATTCGAGGACAAATGTTCCCAAGTGGGGGATATTGTAAGGACCCTCAAAATCAATTAAGATTCCTAGAACCTCACATGTGCCTAAAAAGGTTATTAATGTGTTAAATAAGTATTTTACTATATGAATACTTGATTTGAAGTGCTTTGGAGGTCAAACGTCCAAGAACGCCGAATAAAGTTTGAAAGTTAGCCTTGAGACGTGCTTGAATGTTCTATTGTACCTTGCTATGTTTTATGTGTTGTTTGGTGCTCAAATTAATATTATGGGACCCTAACATGTATATGAGTGTATTTAGGGTCGAAACGTCTGAGCATGACTTCTCTAATTTCTCATGGGTCTTCAATCAATAAGGTATGGTAATCCTTAATTATTTGTGATCGATTAATCTAAGGAGTTCAATCAAGGGTTTTCAAAAGTGATTCAAAGACCAAAATTATCAATTTTAAATCTAGCCACGGATTCATTGTCAAAATGATTTCAGAAGCATTATAATGATGAATTTATGATTAATCAATGATTTTAAGATGAATTTCAATCCAATTCTATGAACAACCCATGATCTCCCTAATTTCTCAAATTATGACACAATGTGGGTATTGTGATCTTGATTTTATGTTAATTTTATTATCTTTCAACAATGTTGAATTGTCTATTACTATTGTTATTCATCTGAACTGAATGTGAATTGTGGAGGAAGGATCCAAGGTGATTTGATCATATCTTGGAGAACTTGGTGATTTGATCTACATTTCCCTACTTAGTATGGAATTGGCATTTAATGGCATTGGTTTGTATATCCACTTATGGTGGAAGTGTTTACTTTCTTATAAATTACGTATGTGTTGTGATCATGGAATTGAAGGCAATATATGTAATATGATTCAATGTGAGGATTATGATGAATTTGAAGTATTAGACCTACTCTGCAATGCTAGTATCATGATCTACCTATATGGATGATGCTTTTTATATGTGAATGAAGATGTTATGGTTAGGTGGTTTATACATTTGACATTGTTGAAGTCTATTGATGATTGGATCTCTTGTGTAGTATGATTTCCGACCTATGAATCTATGCATGAATGTGTGGTCTAAAGCATGATTAGGACTCTTAAACTCAAGTAATGAAGATTTCTTGTCTCCTATGTTTTAATATCATTGTGTGTGGTCTATAGTTCCTATTACTCTATATGTGAGTTATCTATGGTTTAAGGGACTTGAATGTGTATTTTGACCTTTGTAAGGTGTCTGCCTCAATGTTAGGATTGTTGCCCTTATATGATCATAATGTCCAATGTACACAAACACACCTCATGCATGTTTACAAGTAGTATAGGTTCATGGTATCTAATGAAGGGATAATTTTATATGCACTAATGTCTACTACGATGCATGTAAATTACATGTCCATGGAGTATGTATGTATATCTTAATTAGGATGACTTGACAGGTTTACTAGCGTACGCAAGGGTATGGGACTTTGCATATATATACATTGCACGTCTTTACCTTGATAGAATAGTTCCTAGGGTGATTATTCTATGTACTTGAATATAAATGCATGATTAATCTAAGAACAGGAATGTATATGATACGATGAAGTATGACAACGTATAGTGTCTAATTGTATTTATATGAAAGGATTTCTCATATAGTTACGCCTATATACAATGTATGAACGAAGTGAAGTATGAACATGTGTGGGTCAAGAGTTTTTATGTGAAAGGTTTTCTCCCATATATGTACACACACACATGAAAGTGTGTCTATGATGCTTATGTGATCATCTACTAAATATTGGGCCTCTTGAAAGGTGTTCTCAATTGTATTCTAAACTACATGGTGATTGAATATGCCATGTCCATGTGAAATGTTTTGTCATATGAATTATGTTCATTAAATGAGACTCTCATCTATGGACTATAAGTTAAGCATATAAGAATTTAATATCCTAAAGCCTACTTTTATTAAGTAATTATAATAAAGGATTTTCAATAAAGGGAACTTAGCTTAGCACCGAGTGAACTGGAAGATGAGGGGTGTTCCTTCCCAATTTGATAATCTAGGTTCACTATAGTCCTCACATAATGGATAGACTGACGGCCTTATGGGCATATAGTGATATTTCCATATATTCCTTCAAGTTTCATAAATTATGCTTGCCCCATAGGATCAACAAGTGATATCACCTATTATTCTAGCATGATGTTAAATGTTCTAATTTGGAAACATAGAGTACCTTTCTTTGGTGTAAGGTTCTACAACACTAAATTCCATGTTTAGCACCCATGGTCTTGGTTTCAGTTAAGGCGATACTTTTACTAAAGTAAAATGGACAATGGAAGTAATGTAGGGACCCTAAATAGGATAACCTAAGGAACGTTGCTTAGTGTAGGTGGGGGAATGGGACTTTACCTTTGCATTCCAAAAGTAGCTCTTGCAGGGAGTTCTAGGAAAGTGTTCAATATGTATATGTATATGTATATGTCTTTTATTCACGACATACTTGTATTGACCTAAGTGTATAATAAGCATAGTATAAGTCCTATTGTGTCTATATAATGAGGTCTTACAACAATAGTCTTCAAATGAAAGAGAATGAACTAAATTATATTTACGACTAAAACAACATCCAATAGGTAGATAGTGGCATTGTCCTCGAAAAATGAGGACCTACCAAACTTAGAGAATGAGAATACAAGACCTCTTCAATAGCCCTCTTAAAACTCAATGGATGGAACCAGTATTTTGTAGTAAACATAGAAACATGGGTTAGTACACCAGTTCTACTAAGTATAGTCATATGCACATAAAACATTTGAAAGCATGTTTGAGAAAGGGACATTTACTTAAGAGGACATTTGGAGTCATCTGAAGGTCTTTAATGCACATTAAAGAGTCCATGTAAGCTACTAATCATATATACATCAAGATAATAGCATCTTTAACACAATACCAAGATCGTCAAGCATAGTCAAGTCAACTTGTGTATAGCATATTATAATTATATCCAAAGCAACTCCAACATCATGTTCTAACAACAAAGCATATATAAGAGTTCATAACAATACAACATATACAATACCCTTACTCATAACACATTATCAACTCTATAAGTTCAATGACAAAGTAAAACCCATAACCTTACTCAACTAAGTAAACCAAATAAAGGATCATAAGCAATTCCTAGCATCACATAACACATCAAAAGTAATCATCATCATATTTATCAATATAGACCAATAACATGTTCATGCGTGAAATCAACATCTTTTAGTATTATCAACATGTAAAGTCAACATATGTATAACATTCACTTTATAAGAGCATAAAAACATTAGAACTCCTCCTAATATTCCCGTAAGGCCAACTAGTGAAATGTATAGGTAGAGTCCCATACCCATACCTAGACGAGGTCAAACCCCTAAGTCATCTTAATTAGAGTTAACTTTATTACTTCATTTTTCTTTCCCCTACCTAGAAAAAGTCAAACCCCTGAAGTTATCTTAGTTAGAGTTCACTTTGTTACTTCATTTTTCTTTCGGGAACATCTTGCCTTAACCGATATAAACCACATGAGATAATGTGGAATCTGGTGTCATGAAACCCTACACTAAAAGAAGGTTGACTAGTTCCCAAGGTAGTACAAAAATATGAGCATAGCATCTAGGTAGATACACTAGTAAGTATTCCTATGGGGTAACATAGTTCAAGAACTAGGATATTTTCTTGGGACCCTCTTTATGCCTTTGGCATTATAGTCTCCAACCTTAACAGTTCAATAGTGAACCTATCTTCCATATTTGGGAAGTGATACTACTTACATTACATCCCTTGTTGCTAAGCTAGAGTCCATTTTGAAATGTCTTTCTTTAACAATCATAACTTAGTTTAGGTCATAGGAGAATAACTCCTTGTATAGTCATAGTCGTTAGCTCAATAGGAATTGCAAGAGAACACCTTTCAATACAACCCTCGTATGTGAGATTAGCACATTAACATAATCATATCATAGTAAGGCACGTAGGTACTTCATAACCTACCTTATATCATTAAATCTTAAGCATAATCTCACAATCACATAATCAAGAAATTTCCATTTAATCATCATAGCACAGTTACTTAATAATATAATAAGACATATTTAAATTTAACTTCATCACCAAGTACAAGCAATCATAATTGAAGTAAAGTTTTAGTATAACAAAGGCTTACTCGATCTCCTTCAAATTTCCTCATCATGGTCTTACCATCAACCAACCAATTTCATCCAATTATAGGTGTAGTAACATCTTTCAATAGTAAGTAATAAAATTACTAGGTCAATTGCATCATCACTATCCCAATTAACTTCAATTCATAACCTAGGGTTTGGGGGGAAGGGTTCATCATGAATTCTTCAAGAAATATACCCAATACCAACAATACATTACCCTAGGCAGTCCATAAACAAAATAGAATAGATAAAACAAGTCTATCAATCAATACGTTCATCAATTCCCATCAATTTATAAGTAAGATCCATGATTTGGGAGAATTGGGGAAAACTCATGATTCAAACGAAATTACCATTAATCAAAATCAATTACTCAATTATATATACTTAATTGGTCATATGAAATAGCCATTAATCATAATCAATCATCAATTCAAAGTTTAGATGAAAACCCATTTGTAGAGAAAAACCCTAAGAATTGGGTGATTTAGAAATCATCATTGAAAGGACCTCTTTGGGAAAAGAATCCCAAGAGTGAAGAACTCATACCTTAATGAATATTAATCCACAAAATTCGAGTGAAAAACCATGGAGACTTTGTCTTCTTTGTAAAGCTTTTTGCTTCTTCAATGGAAGATGAATGCAGAGAGAAATGAGAGCTTTTGCGTTTTGATTTGGGCTTTTGATCTTAGTGAGTGAAGAATTGATCTAAAACAAATATATACTCTTCCACTAAATTACCCAAAAGACCCCTCATTAAAAAAGGTCTTTTTATGAAGTCAAATTGACTTAAAAACGACACAAACGAATCTCGGAAGTGGCTGCGGGTTCAAGGGTTTTTGAAGATCCGGGTTGAGGAAGTCGGCCTCATGGAGGCCCCGCATCATGAGGTAAGATTTTTTCTTCCTTGTTTTGTTTCTGCGATGCGTGGCTGGTTCAAGATCTTGACTGCCGCAAGCTGCTTTAGGAGCTTGCTCGCCAATGTTCAGGTCATTCTCAAGGACCATTTGGGTGGTCCTTGGGGAGTCGTTATTGGACTTTTGGACCCTTTATACTATTATTTACCTATTTAAAGTCTTTTTACATGTTTTAAACTTCATATGACACTCTCAAACCTTCACACAACATAGGGACGTCTACTTTTTAAATTTCAACTTCCTCATAGTTAGCGTAACCTCAAAATATGAAGAATCTCGATCATCGCAGTGTCTACAAAAGAGCTACTGAAGCTTCACCAGAAGAGTAAAAGCTTCAACAGAACTATGTTGGATATAGTCATCAAAACAGAAAGCTCGATAGACTTTGGAACATGTCATAATCTAAAACGCCAGATAATTATGATATATATGCATATACCTAATATATACGCAATATACTTATTTTTCTAGAAAAATGAGTGAACTCTTTTTTGAAAAGATTATATTTCTACCCATTCACCTACCAAGTCTCTAGGTTAAGAAACTATGTGCGGGACTACAAGGTGTAGAAGGATTCTAGTGACGAGGTTTTAGTCCGCGAGTCGATCCAAATCAATGCTTCCTCCCAAACTAAAATTTTATTTGAGTGCAGGAATACTGGAATCAAGGAAAATAACATCAAGTCTCGGGGCATGACCGGAAACGCCATTCGACTTCTCACAATCATGAGACAAAATACTCTTTCCCTACTTTAGTTTTTCGGAAGTACTTCAATTTGAAAACTTATGTCTAAGAATACTTCATTTAACTTTTGCAGGTACTCTCAAGGTCTAGATCAAATCCTGAAGGAAAGGGGTCCTCTTAGGAAAGTAATATAGATAATTTTGGTAAAAATAACTCCACCAATTAGAGCTTGTAAACTAACCTCATCAACAACTCCGCCAACTGGAGACCATCGTTTAACAATACCAAACTCCATAACCCTGAGGATTGTACATAACAAATGTCACTCAAACTCCACCGACCGGGGGACGTATATAGCAAACTTTGTACAACTCCACCAATCAAGACTAATATCGTAACGACATCACCAAAGCTTCACCAGTCGGTAACATGCAAGCACAACAGCAGTTTTATACGCTAACAATCAAGTGTTACTT
Organism: Solanum peruvianum; assembly: GCA_027705065.1. NCBI lineage: Eukaryota > Viridiplantae > Streptophyta > Magnoliopsida > Solanales > Solanaceae > Solanum > Solanum peruvianum. The sequence goes on along the minus strand of JAKWJD010001758.1, from coordinate 10,557,262 downwards.
TACAAAGTTTTATGTAGTCAAATGCAAATTTGTCATTACAACAGCTCCACCAGTCGAGGGCATCTACATTACAGTTATTTACGCAGTCAGATGCGGCCTTTACACTACAACAGCCCCGCCAGTCAAGTGCCTCTACATTTCAAGTTATTTTACACAGTTAGATTCGGCCTTTACATTACAATAGCCCCTCCAGTCGAGGGCCTCTACATTACAAGTTATTTTACGTAGTAAGATACGGACTTAACATTACAATATCCCCGCTAGTCGAGGGCCTCTACATTTCAACTTATTTTAAGCAGTCAGATGCGGCCTTTACATTACAATTGCCCGGCCAGTCGAGGACCTCTACATTACAAGTTACTTTACCTACAACACAAAAGACCCCAACAATGATTTGAATATCTACACTCTACTCTTTACATTACTATATCAAGTTATATTTTTAAAAACGTTGTAAGTACCTTTCACCTTTTTACATCTTGCTATGTCAAGGATTCACTTTAAAAACTCAACTCGACTCGATTTTCAAAAGTTCGGATTTATCATACTTATAAGCTCTCTCTGGTCTCTGTTCATTATAACTTGACACTGGGGCGCCTTAGAAAATTCATCCCCCTACTTTAAGAATTTCTCATTCACATCTTTTAAGAACTATATCTTGTCCCTCTATTCGTGCTAATCTCTGCATACCTCACCACCTAAATATTTCTGTATTACCATAATTTGATACTGGGGCAAATTTTGTTGGAACAAAATTTATTATGTTTATGCACTCTCGAACCACATATGGAATGATTTCTCATGAAACCTGATATATATAGGCAACTCGAAAGCCACTCGTCTTGCCCCCTCTACCACACGGCCATATTTTTGTGGTAACTAGTAGTCTGGTGCAAATGCTCATTGCCAGAGGTTTGTCTTTAGGGCTACATTCTGAGGATCCACATGGCCACATAGCTAAGATAAGGGCAGTGTGCAAAAGTTGTGTAGGGAGGCCCGATTTGAATATGGATGTAATCGGGCTAAGATTTTTTCCTCTCTCACTGACGGGAGAGGCTGCTATGTGGTTTACTAAGCTCTGCTATAACTCAATCTTCACTTGGAATTAATTGAGGGCTGCTTTCTTATCACGCAACTACCTGATGTCTAAGAAACTAAACCACAAAGACAAAGTGAACAACTTTGTGGCACTGTTGGGAGAGTCAGTTACCAGTTTTTGGGATAGGTTCACTTCATTCTTGCGAAGTGTCCCAAATCACGGCATAGATGATTAGTCTTTGAAAGAGTATTTCTATCAAGGACAAGATGATAATAACAAAGCGGTGTTGGATTAATAGCGGGTGGTTCTTATTGAGTGTGTGCTTATGCCGAGATTGCTGAAAAGTTAGAGAATCTCCTGAAATATTATAGCTTGGTGTATTAGGAAGTCAGATACGTGGAGAAACACCTTCGCAGTCCAATCCGCACACCACGCAGTCGCAGATGATTTTCATGAGGAGATGGCTCAAATGAGAACTGAACTTGGGTTGGTGTTGAAACATGTTACTGGGGGTGCGGAAAAGGTAAATGTGGTGAAATACTTTTCTAAAAAAACACTGCCAAATGATGAATATTACTATGAGGAGGACTCCTATGTGGTGAATGATCAAACGGGGGTTTCTGACCGAGCGTCCAAGGCTCCAATCAAGATAATTGGCGCCAAGGTCAATAAAACCAAGGTCGGAACTATGGTAATTATAATCACGAGGTTCATTATGTACGAGATGGGAATTACAACCGCGATAATAACTTCAATCGAGGTAACTTTGGTGAAAGAAATGATAGGAGTGGGCCCTATGTTCCACCTCAAAATCGTGGAGTTTCTTCTAGGGATGGTGGAGGTAGTATGGCGCGAATTAAAGATATGATGTAAAAATGCTGAGGAGGTTCGATGCTAGTGATGAGCACACTAAAGAATTAAGGTAGGACTTAGCAGGTATAAGGAAGAAAATGGATACACGTGCGATCTCGATTAAGAATCTTAAGTTTCAAATGACCCAATTGTCAGCAACTATGAGCACACGCCAACCTGCCACTCTTCGTAGCAACACTGTCCAAAATCTGAAAAATGATGGGCATTATATGGCAATTTCCTCATCATGTGTTTGAGCCGCATTTCTTTGAGTGTTCATGCTTCATATAAGCACAACAATAGGATTAGATTCAAAATCACACCATAAGTATACTCTAATGGAACGATATAAGATTTCCAAGAAAGAGAGTGATTCCTAAGCATCATATAGGTTCCAACTCATAAGTGTAGCGCGCTTCACAATAATGAATAAAAACCTACATAGACGAGGTAGAGAGAGACATAACTCAACGATATTCAACCTCATGCTCTGATACCAAGTTTGTCACATTCGGGTTTTTACCCTAGACATAATCGGCGGTGGCGTCATTTTCAAGGACTAAGACTATCCTCTTAGTCTCATGTCATTACATTCATAGGTTGAAAAATGTGGAAAATTTTAAAACATTCATTATCACTACTTGGAGGTTTACATAGACCTCTACATAGACATAATACATATTCATATCGAGTATACATAGACCCTTCGTATACAAAGGTTACAAAGCCTTCTACTTTTGTTGCACATACATATACATTAAATACAAAAATAGTCTCAACGATTATCTCATCTCATACCATCTAAACGATTATCAAAATATGGGGATAGACCTTACATTAATCCAATAACACCACATATAGGCCATACAAAAGTATAGTACCCAATTTAAAGGAAAGAAATGAAAGAGTCTTTAAGCTCATAACAAGTTCGTAAGATAGATGATGGAAATACGCTTAGAAGTTGAGGACATACCCCACTTGGATGAAAAGAAAAATCCAAGCCTTCAACAATGGTGCCTTTAAAACTCTTCAACGATCGGAACCTAAAATGTTTAGGAAAAGGTAAGAAAATGGGATTAGTACTCCACATGTACTAAGTACGACACCTTAAGCACATATACAAGCAAAACATGCTAAAAAGGGACTTTTAGTTAAAACATGTCATTTTACCCTTTTAGGAACTTAATGCAAAGTCAAGCGAGTCACATCAACCAACCCAACATGCTTACTATCTCAACAAGTAATACTTATCCCAACATATTTGAAACCACAATTTTCTACAACCCTATCATCAAGGAATAATATCATAAGAATGAATAAAAATCAATCATATCATAATAAGCAAGACAATTACTCATGAATCATTATCAAGTCAACAAGTGCAATGACCAAACAAAGCCCCATAACCTTGCCCAACAAAGCAAACTTAACAAGAAAACATAACGAATGACCAACTTTTACAATATAGTCCAACTACATATATCAAGAGGATAAGTATCATAATATATAGACATTTACATTGTAGCATCAACATATTATAATCATATACATCATTATCATATGCTTATATAATATCAACTTCCTAAAGATTCCATCAAAGTCAACTAGTGCAAGGCATAGGTAGAGTCCCATACCCCTACCTAGGCTAAGATAAACCTATCAAGTCACGTTAGTTAGTTTATAATCCATTACATTATTTTACTTTAGGGAACACTTTCCTTAACCAACATAGACTACATGAGCTAAGTGTGGAATTCAGTGCTGTATAACCTTACACCGATGATAGGTGGTCTACTGGACAAAGTAGAACCAAACACAAACATAGCTTTCTAGGTGGATCCACTGGATAATCTTCCTATGGGGGTAACATAGTTCAAAAACTAAGATATAGTATATTCCTTCTTGATACAATTTGGTAGTTGGGGACTTCTCTCATTTGAATCCATTGGATGAGTATTCCTCTTTGGGAAGTAAACATCTCATATACAACTATAGGGTGAATCTTCCTATTTGGGAAGTCATCATCTCCAATTGTCAAGTTCACTCGCTGCTAAGCTAATTCCTTTTATTGAAATGTCTTTAAGTCATTGATTAACAATCATAGCTTAGTTTAGGTCATACCTTATACCCCTTGTATAATACTCATCATCAATAGCTCAATAAGAATTGTATGAGTACAAGTCCTTTTCATCACAATTCATATAAGTGAGGTTAACACATTAGCATTTTATAACATATCTAGGAGCAATGATAATTTTCACCATCCTTATATCACATACACCTTAATCAACCTCAAAACATATTAAGACATTTCAATTTAACATCATACAATCCTACAAATCCTAATACGAGGCATACTCCAATATAATATCATGACTTAACCACAATTAATCACAATTAAAAGTAGAGATGGAGATTTTAAGACTTACCAAGTCATTGTTATAGTTCATCATCAAGGTCTTACCATCAACCTATAACTCAACACAATTTGAGGAGTAACATCATCAGACAATGATAACGAGTAAGATAACAAGGTCAATTGCATCTCTATAACACAATTCAACACTAGATGAGAACATAAGACAAGATACATAGGCTAATTTCACATAACAATTCATAACCTATATCACATCTCAAGAACTATCATGATAGGCCTATAATTCATCTTAATTTAATCATAATAACACCGTGCGATAGTAATATAATCAACAACCAAATCAATTAAATGATCACAATACAATATAGGTCAAGATCACAACCTAGGGTTAGGGATTGAGGATCATGTTCTTCAATTTATACCAAACCATCAACAATTACCGTAAACAAGTTACCATTACATGTTAACCTATTCAATACAAACTAATGAAATCATCAAAAACTCAATTCATAACTTCAATTTCATAATTGGATGAAACTCATAAGAAAACTCAATCCATTTTGAAGGAAACCTTTGACGAAAGAGTCTCAAAGGTGAATTAGATCCATACTTTAAAGTATGACAATAATTTTATGGTGAATTAGTCCCTTTCCATCCCCAACCCTAATCCTTGCTAGTCATCAATGGTGAGTTCAAGTACAGAGAGAAATAAGAGAGAAGGAAAATAGTTTATTTTTGAGTTGTGTTTAGATTAATGAAGGTTGGGGGTATTTGTATTGGGAATTAATCAACTTAATTAGACTCTCTTAAACCCCTAATTAATCACCTAACCCCCTAAATAATTAAATAAAACTAACTTAAATTGTGCAGGAAATTTGACCCTAACAAACGTGACCTCGAACGACTGGCCGTCTGTGAGTCGACGGACCGTCACCCCTTCGTCCTGCACTCCATCAATGAGTTCATAGACTGTGAAGGTGGAGGTATTCCTCAACTTTTCTAAGTATGGTACGACGGTGGCATCGACGCCCCATTAGTCCACACATGGATCGTAGGTCACGTCGATGCCCACTGTCAAGGCCCTGTTTCTTCAAACAGAAGGGTCCTCCTCAAGGGCCCTTGGTGTGAGCTTGGGGATTCGTACTTGGACTTTTAAACCATGAAACAACTCAAACAAATATAAGCTACCGTTCCACCAATTTTCGTACATTTTGGACTCCTAAAAGTTAGTTCAATAGGCTAAGGCACACTAACACCCTTTTGAACAAACTTCCCAGCCGTCATCGACATTCTTGGACATTTTTGTTCTTAAACATTCTAAATAACCTATATTAATTTATAATGGATTTAAACAGTACTTAGACCTTATGATACCTATGTTAGGATTTACGACACGTCTTTGATTTTCAAGGTGTTAAACTATGTTAACTGAATTATCTTTCAATTATAATTAATTGCCTATTACTATTGTTATTTGTGTGAATCAAATATGAATTGTTGATGATTTATCAATGCATATCAAGGTTTAGGAATTGGGTAAATTGATCTAAAATCCTCTACTATCAATGGACTTGATGAAGTAGTCTACCTCATATGATCTTGAAAATGTGATGTTTGAAGTAAGATTTCGTTATGTAATGGTACTTGTAGATACTTTTTTATACATTTAATGATGTTTAATAAATGGAATTGATCAATGATGATCAAAGATTGTAGGAATTGTAAGTTGCCCCTATACTCTCTAATCTTCAGTAGAATTGTTAGATGCTTGGCCTTGTATTGTATTGTGTGGTATGGTCCATTTAAGGTGGTGGTGTTCACCTTATTGTTAATCCTTAGATGTTTTTTTAATGGCCTTGAAGGAAATTGTATCTTTAAAGTGGGGTTATGATGATTACACAATGTGAAGTATACATTTAAATGACTATGTTATGCATAGGTATGACCCACATGTTTATGTTTGAATACTTTTTGAAGTACGATTCCTACCATGAACCTCTACATGAATGGGTGGTCCTAAGCATGATTAGGAGTCTTAGATTCCAAGTAATGAAGATGTATTGTCTTCTATGTTTTAATGTTGTTTTGTGCGGTCTATAGTTCCTATTACTCTATATGTGAGTTTTCTATGTTTAGGGGACTTAAATGTGTATTGTTACCTTTGTAAGGTCGCTTCCTCAATGCTAGGACTTTTTCCATTACGTGATCATGTTGTCCAATGTACACACACTTCATGCATGACTATGAATAGGATAGATTCATGATGACTAAGGAAAGGATAGTTATCCTATGCATTATTACATATTTGATTTATCTAAGTATATGATTAATCAAGTTACGAACATGTGTTATTAGAGTTGTGATGTTAAGGTAGATCTCACATTGCATGCATGCACACATGATGTATGATTATATGAATATGTGAAAGATAGGGTCTATGAATGAAGGACATTATCATCTTAGAAACCTTTGAGCTATATGATGTATGAAGGAGTAAACGCCTAACCCTTATTTATGAATTAATACACTAAAAGATTATATATATATATATATATATATATATATATATATATATATATATATATATATATATATATATATATATATATATATATATATATATATATATTAAAAAGGGAGTTAGATCCTAGCAACGAGTGAACATGCCAAATGAGAATGAGAGCTTCACATTAGTAAATACGACTTCTCACAAAGAGAACATTAATGTTTAGCAAGTCTGGGTTCCCAACCTAGATGTTGTCTCATGAGATGGAAATCTCCATGCTAGTAAGTCAAGGTTTCTAGATGAAATCTTCATGTTCCATAACTAAGTGCCGCCGTAGGTTATAGCTTGTGGTTTCCTCCTAGATATCTATGTACTAATGGTTTCACCTTAGGCAAGTGTTAACCCTCTCTTTTAGGTGTGGGAGTAGAACACCGGATTCCATGTAGCTCACATGGTCTATGTCGGATATGGCTAAATCACTAGAAATTAAGAAATGGACTAAGATAAGATTATGGACTCTAATCACAACTCCTTGAGGAGGTTACTTATGGTATCTCCCCGTTCTATCCCCAGATCGAGATATTCCCCATTTCGCCCATGAAAGATAAATTGAATCATCAAAAATTTGGAGCGTGAAGTGCAATTAGATCCATTTTTAGGGGATTCATATTACTATTATCAATTAGAATAATTTATGGTTACCTTTGTTGGACTAATAAATGAATTATCCAGGCTCTGTTTAGAAAAAACCCAATTGGATTGGTAGGAATATGGACCCTACCCAAAATGCACTAGTGAACTCCAAGAATGGATAAGATTAGTACTTTTATGAAAGTAACACTTATGATAGTTATATATGAATTTTATGAATGTGTTGTTAAGTGACTTTTCTATGATTAAGACATGAATTATGTGTATGTATGTGAGTTACACTTATGGCTTCTAAGTGAGTTTACATAGTATATGTGGGGGTATATGACTCCATATTTACATTGCACAATTAAGCTTGTAAAGGGGTTATGAGGGTTGTTTACTTATGGTATGAACTACAATGAGATATGACTAAGGTGTTAGTAAAGGAAAGAGTCCTTATATGATACTATGAAGTATATGACTTATGTTGAGTTGTGAATGGAAGTTTTATGACTTGTTAAGTATGTTATGCCTAGTATAGGGTGACTTCTTAGGTACACTTGGTGGAAGTAGTATTACGGGATGCTACCTACACATTGAGCTACTGTTACTTAGGAGTTGTCTTATGTTATGGTGTTTATGTGAAGTTGATGTCTATGATGTGCTTATGACTTATGAATACATGCGGTTGTGTGATGAATCATATCTATGAAAGAGTATTGTATGGTGACCTCAAGGTGATATATTGTACTAAGTACACATGAGGGTTACTTAAGGAAGGAAGTAAGATAAAAAGATAAGTAATGTACTGTATGTATTGAATATGCCTCAAAGTATGATAAATGACTTAATTTGCTATTATAAGTAGTATCCATGACTATAAGCTGTTATGAACTATATTGAGCTTATATGTGCCTATGTTAATGAAGTTTACTAAAAAGACATGTTGCATGATTTCAAATGAAAGCCCTCTTTTAATGCATGTTTTTGTATGGTTGGCATACTTAGTGTATTGTACTAATATCATTCTTCTTTATCTTTTTACACAAACTGTAGATGGTGATGGCTAGAGGATGTCTCCTAAGTGAAGATCTTGGATAGATCCCCCAAGTTCAAGTAAAGGGACCCTTATGATTCAAGGGTTGCCTATGTCAAGATGTTTCTTTAAGTTAATGTAATATTTTAAACTTATATTTTATGTTGTTAAGGGTTGTGTCCCTATTCGATTCTATTAAGTTGTCTGATGATGGCAAATAGACTTAGATTCTAACTATGTAATATGATAATTATGTGGTGTGTGTGTGTATAAATAAATAAATATATATATATATATATATATATATATATATATATATATATATATATATATATATATATATATATATATTAATTAGACCTCCTAGAGGTCGACGACGCCGTGTGACGACTTGAGAGTGCTTGTTTCTCCTAGGGTGTAGTTGCGGGTTGTATTGCATACATATCACAACATCATACAAGAGCTACATTACATAAAATAAGGAGAAATATGGAATCGTACCACCAATTCATTCTCACCACTTCAATAAATCATCCAATTCATTATCGACAAGCCCTTACCATGGCCATGAACATCAATTTAATACAAAAACCATAATACTCAATGAATATAGGTCAATTCAATATATATTTATCAATATAGTAAAACCTATACAACAATTGAATACAATTCTTACATCATTCTATATAACCCATAGAAAACTACAGTAGAATTCATAAGCATTGACTCAATATCAATTCACTCATAAAGTAGTCAAAAACTAAGGTTCATCAATTACATGGGTAAATAGGTTAATTGAGTTAAAATCATCTAATTAACAACAATTCAATCAATTGGTAATTATTTAAAAAATTTAATGCAAGAACCAATGGTTAGATTTCAATTTAGAAAACTCATCTTTTGAGAAGTCTTTGAAAATAACTTTGAAGATTGGATCCTTGATGAATAGAGTTTAAAGTTTAAAAAACCATACCTAAATGATGTTAATCCTAGAAATTGATGACGAATAACCACTCAAATCTCCAAACCAAGCTCTTCCTTGAGTTTTGGCTTCAATGGAGTTCTAGATAATTTGTATGATATTTTGGGGTTTTTGATTTATAAGAATGAATTCATCTAGATATTTAGGAATTTTATATCCTTATAAAATACCTAAAATACCCCTAGTAATGTCCCAAATTATTATTTGGACGTTGGGTGGATTTACCAATTCACCCTTGCAACTTACAGTGAACTGCACATAATGTAGTCACCATCAACAAGTGGACATCGATGGGGCATCACTCACTTGACGGGCCATTCTATCCTCCATTGATTGGATCATATTCTTGAAAATACAAGATTATATCCCTAGTATAAGTACCCATCGACTCCCTCCACTTGAGAGGCGTCAACCAGGCCACTGACCGTCGTTTGCCATCAGTAAGTGGACTGCCTTAGGTAGTTTTGGCAACCAACGTTGGGTCCTTCCTCAAGTACCCTTGGATGGTACTTGGGGATGTTTTCTTGGATGTTCCAAACCCGAATATGTTTGTATACAAGTTTAAGACCTACCATATTAATTTCATTTAAAAATAAACACGTAAAACTCGACGAAACATGCCAACAAACACAAGGTTGCTTTAAGGCGAACCTTTCGAACGTCATGGACGTTCTTGGGCGTTTGACCTCCACACTCAATGAAACTTGATACAATGCCTATAAAAACTAAAATAACTCAAATAAAGACCTCATAAGCTCATGAAACACACATTTATGCACATAACAACACATGAGGCCTATAGGTGACTTTGTCGTCGAACATCTTGGTCGTCCCTTGACGTTTCACTTCCAAATAACCTATACCACATCAGAAACCATTTTATGATATTATACCCTCATGAAAAATATGTTAGGATCTATATTCACCTAAGTCATTTTTGAGGTATTATATCTACCGATACTAGACTCCACTCATTCATTCATACAGCTACAAGACAAGGGTGCCTAAGCATACCAAGTAAAGAGATCAGATATTCAAATAACTTTCATGCATCAAGAAGAGGGACTTAGGTCTACCAATCAAGAACCAATATTAATCATATCACATATTAAATAGCATTCAAGTATCAAGTTAGGACACTAAGCCTACCACGCAATATACCACGTTATTATATAAGGCTCTTCTTAGTCCTCAATCACCGTATACTATGACTTAAAAAAGAATCATAACCTTTACACTCATATAAGATCATATCGACATCACATGAATAATTTACTTCATAGGTTCACATTACATAAGATCACACATATTTCATATCATCCCTCACATTACATCTTCATACAAGCCATAACATCTTATACATGATCTCATTACTTCACATAAACATCTTCACATTATACATTCATATAATCTCTAACATGATACTACTATGTTTCCCAAATATTAGAGATTTGTTGGACTTTTCATACTATTTTAAAGTATGGTGTATATTGGTGTATGACTATAGTGACACTTGATCTTGTAATTCACTTCTTCCCTCTAAGAATGTTTCCAGGGAATTTTCGGAAGTTTCAGATTGTGTATGGTCTAATATACCTTTTTTTACTGGGATTAAAAATAACCGGTTGATTGATGTTTGATTATTTATGATGTGGGTCGACAAAATTATAAGTGGATGGGCTGGAATTTAGTTGGATCCGAGTTTAATTTAAGAGAAATTATATTTTGGTTAATTTTAATTTCAGTCGATTAAAGACTGCCACATCATTAATCAAAAGATCAATTATTAATCATAATAAATATTTCAAATAAAAGTGTAATATAGGTCCATATAGGTGGATGGAAGGGTACTTTTGAGCCCAAAGGTTGATGAAGGGTATTTTTGTTCCATTTCCTATACTTGAAGGGTATTTTAGGCTCTTCTCTGTTTTACATATTATGCTTTTTTTTACACTCATTAATATATGCTTATGATATTAATTGTTGTTTTTTGATACACTGTTTAAACTCTGTTGTTTGTGTTTCTACAAAGTTATTGTCTCCGGTTATAGTAAACATATACACATATAGTACGGATATTCGTTGTGCAAAAAATAATTTTTGTACTTAGTTCAAGGAATTCAAGTTTTTATACTCTACATTAAATTCTATATATTAAAAGTAATATATATAATCTTACATATTAGTCTATTTTCACATGGATATGAAATTTCTCACGTATCAATTGAATGAATTCATCAGACAATTTCAAAAGTTATAATTGCTTTCATGTTCAAGCGTAATTTCTATTTTGAATATGTTAACAAAATTTTGAATTTTCTCCTAAGACATATATCACAATTGTATAATCTATTGACTTAAATGTTTCTTTTTATTACGAAATGTCTTCATACCTATATTCTTATTTTCTTCTTTATTTTTCTTTTAATGTTTATTAAAGAACCAATGATTTATTATTTCGTGAATAATTCATTAATAAGAGGTTCTTGAGTTATGTGATAATGACAAATAGTCAAAATCATGTTTGAAGATTTCTATTGTTTTTTAAGAACCTGTTTTTTCATTATTTTTAATGTATGAATTTTAATTACAAAAAATTACTTACAAGTTCAATACAATTATTTTCACGCGGGAAAAATTACCTAGTTAAAACTAACTATAAATAGCTAATAGACCCCTAAACTAATTCAGGGAGTTCAGTTATTCAATACCCCAACATAAAACTATTTCTCTCCCAATATATTCCTTAGGTTCAATAACACAATACAAGTACAGAAGAATCTACTCACTTTTCTTCAAGAACAACCTTCAAAGATCGAAATCCTCACCTCAAGAGTTCATTAAACTCCGTAAACAAAGCATGAAGATCAAATCTAAAAAACACTCATAAAGAATTCAAATCATTCAACCTCAAGAACGAAATTATGGATGAAAATTACATAATTGTCAAGTGGGTGAATGAACCCAGCGCAATCAAAACTTACATACCTTAATTTAGCTAAATTCCTTGACAAGTCTCAAGAATTTTGATGAACGTCTTGAACCTCTCCTCTTAAACTCCTCTACAAATCCTAACTGTAATTTAGAGTTGTATAAATGATCCGCATTAGTTTAGACACCTAAAATATTACTAAAAGTATTTAATGAAGATGGAATAAGAGGACTTCAAACGAGCACACCTCCCTTATCCAAAATCAAAATTTAGAAAATTCTGTTGAGTTGGTAAGAGGATCAAAAGAAATTTAATTTGATATCTTATCGGTCACCTAACTCATCATGTACTGAAAGTTATGATCGTTTGAAGTTCACCCAGAACTCACAACTTAAGTATAGCTTGCAAAATTCTTAGTTTGACTCTTCCCAATTTAGTTCGTTCTAAATTTAGTTCTTTTCAAAGGAGGGGTGTTACAATAATGAACAAAATTTACTTTCTAAAGTATCTCACACATGTGTTTTATAAAATGTTTATCTTGCATTGACCATATTTATGAATTTTGATTTCTCATATGTTATTTTATGATTTAGATTGTCATTACATGTCTTGTAAAGTCCTGTTAGCATGTTTTCATAACTCTTATGCATTGTTATAATACTTTCTACGTTCCATATTCTAATGCATACTTGTGACTACAATGTTTCATGATATAGGTCCGGCAATCCTATTCCCCATTCTCGTTGCAAGTTGATCCTTTTAAGATTTTGAAGATTTGTGAGTCCTCATGATCAGAGAGAGGATATTAATTTATTTATTTTAGGTCTATTTCTATTTTCAAACTTATTATATGATGTATCAGTTACGTTCTAATATATTTCTCTATGACGTAATAGACTACCTTCAGAATTATGTTAGATTTCAACTTTAGTCAAATTCTTTTGTACGAAATGCTATCTTTGAACTCTTTACTTCTATTATATTGTATGTTTTATGCTAAGTGGGTTGGGTAGGGTCTTCGGGGTTCTATCCGTCATGTTACGCCTAGGGTCTACTTTGGGTCGTGACATGTAATCTCTTTCAGTTCTTACATTCTTCTTTAGAATTTTTCTGATATTTTGTCATTCTTCAAAAATTAATCCATCCAGTGTGCTTAGTGTGATTTGTTGCATGAGAAAAGTAGAATTCCCATAAATCTTATCCTTATCCTTATAATAATAATCATTTTTAAAACGTACGACAAAAAGAGAAAGAATCTCTTCTAATAGAGAAATATGAATCCTAAATTGTGGGATAAAATATCTACCGAACATTATTATCAACAAACACAGTAAAAGAGAAAGTGAAAATGGTGAACCACCTCAAAAATGACAAACATACCTATAAGCAAAGAAATATTGAAATCATGCATAAACGTGGGTAGTATTTACACCAACTAATGCTTCCATATCTGAAAGAAAATCAAGCTAGTAATAATAATAACGATAACTAAATAATTAAATAAATCTTTCAGATTTAATTATTGTATGAATTTTTTTCTCTTAAGATGAGACAAATATTAAGTTCACATGCCCTGACATGATTTAGAAATGAAGTATATTTTGATAAATTAATTGATTACAGAAAATTAGTTGTTGATTGTTGAGATCATATTAACTTATTTCGTGAGATAGATAATTTTTTTGTAAGTTCGGGTCAAAGTTATTCATGGCATGTCACCAATATGTTTTGCGGCAACTGAAATTTGTATTTGCTAATATGAGGGATAAACCTATTTGTCCAAGAAGTGTATGCCTGAATATATGGTTGTTTGCAACAAATTTTGAAGGGAAAAAAATAAATTGCAATCACAAAAAAATGTGAAGAAACATAACTTTATTGATAAAGATTACAGGTACAAACCCATTCCTATCTTGATTCTACTCTCCTAAGATTTATCCATGATTCGAGGGTCGTTTATTGTGTACTTATCGAATTAGGATGATATATATTTGACCCTTTATGAATTTCCATCAATTTGCCGAATATTTAAAGTTTTGATCTCTCTATGAAATTTTTGAGATGCATTTTAAGGGAATTTAGTATCCTTTGTGTATGCACAAACTAGGGTTTAGGGTTGAGTAGCATCCAAGAGTCCTAGTTTGAGTTGAACACAATTTGTAGAGTCCCAACTCGAATTGAGTGCGTCTTTTAGAGTCCCACAAAGTTTTAACGTCTACCAATGCCCCTGTTTCAAGACTTGTCGGACTGTAGACTTGATGAAACTCAAATATGGGTCTTGATATACTCATTCTTCCTCATTTACAGCTACAGATTTTCAAATTTGATTTAAGAGAGAAGAGCAGAAGGATAACTTTGGTCCCACTGGGTGTGGCAATTTGTTCGCGATAAATTTTAAAGCGACATAGAATAAATTGCAATCAAAAATAAAATGTGAAAAAGCATAACCTTATTGATAAATATTGCAGGTACAGTTGTATTCCTCCCTTGATTCTACTCTCCTAAGATTTATCCATTATTTGAGGGTCATTTGTGACATATTTCTCGAATTAGGATGATTTTTATTTGACCTCTATATGAATTTTCCACAATTTGCGGAATATTCGAGGTCTTGATCTCGCTATTGAATTTCGAAGATGCCTTTTAAGAGAATTTAGTATCTTTTTTATAGTCATAAACTAGGGTTTAGTAGGCTCCATGAATCCTAATTTGAGTTCAACACAATTTGTAGAGTCCCAACTCGAATTGAACACATGAGTCCCAAAAAATTTTAATCTCTACAGTCGCTATAAGATGTTTTATTGTGGAAATACATATGTTCATCTGTATTAATTGGTATACTTTTTTGTTGTTTTGTTTTATTTCTTAACTAGAGTAATTCAATGCTTCCGACTTTATTTAGTAGCTAGTAATAAGTTGAAATACTTTGATTTCTCCAAGAATAAACATATAACACTAACATGTTTTGTATTCTCCATCCCATTGTTTTTCACTTGTGAAGCCAACTACATTGTTATTATTTCATTGTGTACCCTCGTTTTATCTCATTGATGATAAAGGTGTAATATGTAAAAAAATTATTGATTTCAATTTAACTGTGTTACAGCTCGCAATCTAATTTTAAAAATGTATATAGTAATTCCTCATAGTTGGGCTGGTCTATAATCACATTGCGGAAGTTATATTCTTGATTTGAGCACCAAGAATCTAAAGGAAGCAAATCTCAGTAACTTAGTTTACTATTTACATGTTAATCAGTTGTAGTCTTCCTCTTCTACTTAATAACCTTTTTTATGTAGAAGGTTCTTTTGTGAAGATTCTCTATTGTCATTCTATATTGTATCGTATAGTTTTTTTAACTATTACCTAAGCATATGGAAATGTATTCTTGACATTTCCGCAATTGATATGTTAAAAATTTGTAATGCCGATCAAGTATATGAAGGAGATGTATGTTTCAAACCTCAATGATTTATACGAGAAAATTGCTTTTAAAGTGTTGCAGGCATGTCATTTACATCCCTCTAAGTTCTTCAGCATATTTCAAAATTTTGGTTGGCTCCCTTGCAAGTTCTGTAATTTAATGACACACCATCATTTGCATGTAGAATGAACCAAGGTGTAATACATATTGCATTCGATTGATTATTGCCTTATTAGAAAATCTTCAAACTGGGAACTAGTGCAGAAAATTCAAAACACTAAATTAGTGGTTTTGCTTCTTTGGTTTCATTCATGCTGATTTTCATCTTGAGAGGGTCGAGATACTTTTATTGATTTTATGTAGTTTTCTTTTTTCAGGCTTCGTATGTGATGTCTGGCCCAGACAAGCGATCCCAAGTTAACCCTAAGCTGGAATATCATAAGCATACTAAACGATTACTAATAAATATACTAAGCGGAAGCTTAAACAGTGATAACTAAAAGTTGGGAATGCCCAATACTGATCTCAATATATAAAAGACAATGAGTTTAATAACAACTAGAGGATCAAACTCAAAACAGGACTATCAGAGGGCCAAGATTATTTTATTTATTACAGGTCATTGATATACCGTGGTTTCACGGTATTATTAATACTTTTTCCTTAAGTTTAGTGTGTCCAAAATCCTTTTTGTTCTAATTTTTATATAAGTTTCTCTTTGTTTTGCAGGAAATCTGTCCAAAGATGAATACGGAGATTTTTGAGCGAAGAAATGTAGAAGAGACCACCTACGGAGCTTATGACGGTCTGTCATGCTTGTGACGGTCCGTAGGTGCCAACGTAGTGCAGCTGCTGAAGGAAGATGGGGAAGTCTGACCAAGTGTGGGGTTACGAACCTTGTGACGGTCCGTCTTGTCTATGACGGTCCGTCTTGCAGGTTCGTCATGAAGTTCAGAGAAGTAATCCCAGTACCCATATTCCAAGAGTTGAAGTGTTTTCGAACGAAGACCCTCGATGGACCGTTGTGCCTATGACGGTCCGTCATACTTGCCGTCGAGTGTAATGAAGAGAGAAGCAGAAGAAATTGCATAAGTATGGGACGATGGAGTCCATGACGATTTGTCGTGACCACAACGATCCATCGCGAGGTCCGTCGACCCAGCCGCGTTTTGGCAGATTTCCTGGAAATAGAGTCCTTGTTTAATTAGGTTTTTATTTTCTATAAATAGTTCGAAAAACCTCGTTTTTGGGGTTAGACTCTGGATCATTGTTAGACTCTGGATCGTTGTTAGACTCTGGATCATTGTTAGACTCTTAGATTGTTAGACACCGTATTAGTAAACATTGTATTGTTAGATTTTTTATTATCATTAGACTTTTTGTGAGATTACTGATTACGTTGAGATTCTTGCAAGTATTTTTGGTGATTAATCAAGCAAACTTTTGGATTTTACTATTTCTCATTGAAGTAAGTACATGAATTCTTATTTAATATATTTGAATATTGTGATTATGACTATGAGTAACTAAACTCCATAACTAGGGTTATGGGAACCATAGGCAAATAATGAGATAAAACCTAACTAAAATAACAATTCTAGAATAGTGTCTTGTATGTATTAATAATTCTTTCGCTTAGAAGTCTTTTTAACGGATGGCCAACGTTAGAACTCGCCTTAATGCTACTTGACGGACCAAGGAGGTAGATAATAGGAAAAGAATTATCAACATAGATTTAGTGTATACTATCTAATAGGCTAGTATTGATTGGTACGAGGTAATAACTTAGTCAAATATCGAATACGATGCTTAATATGAGGTAAAGATAAGGGTTAGAATAGCAACACACGTAGCCGGACCAAGGTGCGGAGTGCGATTTTCTAGATGCCGGACCAAGTATTTAGAAATACATAACTTATCACTTTGCATGCAAGATACTAGAAAAGAATTGTTATAGTTAGAATTATCAAGTTATGAACCTGTGGGGAACACGTAAACCCTAGTTACTTTGATTAATTGATTAAAATCCAACATTCAAAGATTTTAAGTGTCTCTTTCAATTGCGTTAGTTATTTTCATTCATTTAGAAATAAAAACCCCCCATTATTGTTTTTACTTTCCAAGGAAGTCATTGACCAAACAATAGTAATAACGGGTTGAAGTTAAGTCTAGACTATTTTCCTCGTGGGAACGATCCCAACCTCACTAGTTGGGTTATTTACTTGACACGACCGCTTTACTTCTTATTTTAGAAGTAAGTTTGAGCGTATTAGTCATTTTATATTTTTAGACTTTTTATGTGATGCATGGATTACGTCCCAATATCTTTCTCTATCATTTAGTAGACTGCCTTGAGACTTATATTAGACTTCCAGTATCGTCAAACTCTTTTGTATGAAATGCTATCTTTTGAACTCTTTACTACTACTCTCTTGTATGATGTATTCTAAGTGGCTTGGGTAGGGCCTCCCAGGGTTCTATCTGTCATGTTACACCCAGGGTCTATTTTCGATCGGCACATGTAATCTCTCAAAATTTTGACATTCTACTTTAATATTTTTCTCATATTTTTTCAGGCTTAAAAAATCAACACATCCAGTGTACTTATTGTATCATGAAAAAAGTAGAATGTCCATAAATTTTATCCTTATCTTTCTCATAATAATTATTTTTAATACATACGACAAACAGAGAAAGAATCTCTTCTTATAATAGAAATATGAATCCTACATTGTGGGATAAAATATCTACCGAATGTTATTGCCAACAAACATGGTAAAAGAAAGAGAAAATGGTGAAACACCTCAAAAATGACATATTAAAGTATAACTAAAAGAATATTGAAATCATGCAAAAACGTGGGTAGCATTTACACCAACTAACGTTCCCTATCTTAAACAGAATTACATTAATAAAAATAATAATAATGATAATCAAATAATTAAAATTAATCTTTCAGATTTAATTATGATATGATTTGTTTTCTCTTAATATGTGACTAAATATAAATATTTGGTACTAATTCAAACATAGTCATCACAAAAAATTCACGTCAACACAAAGAAAAGGTATTGAGAAATTCTCACAAAAATAGTACAATTTTCGACATAAAGATTTCCTACAATAAACTTGTTTTACTCCTTCTCACATTTTCAAATGTCTATTTCGTGCATCTTTTAGAGCATATCTTCCCTATCCATGGAGACTCTTCAAAAGGACTACCAAATAGAAGATAAAACATGAAATACAAAAAACATACAATAAATCAATGATAGATGGCATCACTAAGTAAAATTTATTAACAGAGAAATATTTTAAGAACAATTATTTGTCTTTTCATTAAAAATTTGCGCTTTTAAAATGATGTTCTAAATTCACTATTATATGTTAATTTCATATATGTTTTGGCTTTTATTTGCCTTGATTTTCTTACCATAAATAGGTTATTATTTTAGGAAAAGGAAAACATAATATCTCCATATTTGACTAGTTCTTTTATTGTAGGAAAGATTTAAGGACTCTATAAATATACGCTTGTTCTTCTAACTTAATTAGCATTCACATTGTAGTTCAATGGGTTTTGAGAGTTTTAGTTATGAGAGAAAATTTGTGTACCTTCTTGTATTCCAAGTGAATTGTTTGAGGTTGTTTCTCTATATATTTTGTACTCTCATATTTATAATGAATTTCTCATATCCTTTTTGGATGTATTTCAATTGATTGAACCACGTTAAGTCTTTGTGACTTTTGGTGTATTTCTCATTAATCTTCTTACTCGTGGTGTTTTGATGATTGTTTTGCTAGATCACGTGACATCTAATCATTTTTGGGTTCTAACAGTGGTATCATAGCCAAGTTCATTGACAAAGAAAAAATAATGATGGAATTAGGTTAGGAATTGGTGTTCATCTTGGGGGTGTAGTTTTAGCCGCTACTTTTTGACAATGATGAAAATTTTTAATGGAGAAATTATTCAGAGAGGTTTTCTATGTCGAGGCGTAGATTTGAAAGAGGATATTATGGATAAGAGATGCAAGATCTTAAAGATTATGTGAATAAGATGGAAACTTTTTTTTTTGTAAAACATTCAGGGAAATGAGAGATTTGTTGGGTTTTATTTGCGCTTGTTTTCTTACAAGAAAAAGGTTTTCCTGGTAGAAAAAGGAAAACATAATATCTCATTTTCTTATATGAGAGGTTTTAGGACTCTATAAATATAGGTTTGTTCCTTCTAACTTAATTAGCATTCACAATGTAGTCTTAGTTTTTTTTTTTATATTTTTGGTCAAGGGGGAGAATTTGTATACCTTATTATATTGTATTTTGAGTGAATTGGTTGAGGTTGTTTCTTTCTATATTCTGAACTCTCATATTTATAGTAAATTTCTCATCTACTTTGTATGTGTAGGTCAATTGACTGAACCACATTAAATCTTTGTGTCTTTGGGTGTGTTTCTCATTTGTCTTCTTATTCTTGGTCTTTCGAGGTTTGCGGATCTATCTTCCACATTACACCTTCTTATTACGGTCCTAATTTGGTCATGTACCTAGACTTTCTAGTAGAGCTATCTCATGGTTCGAAAATGCGGTACCCATCAATCCCTTATATTAAAGTAAGATTGACTGCGGAGGATAGTATTACATCTACCAACAATCATTGTACAAATTAAGTTCATTCATAACTTTGTCACGCCCTAAGCCTACATCCTAGGAGAGATTGGCACTCCCAAGCCATTGGTGGCCCCAAGCAAACCCTTGGCTTGTCTAGACTTTCAAAGGAAGACTTACTCAACATATAATGTATTTAAATACAATCTTAACTAAATTTTCTCAATTGATAAACTTAAAATATTTTTAAAGTAAACATTCAACTGGTCATAATGGAAACTCAAGTCTTATAACAAAATAACTAAAATGAGCAACACTAAAGAACTAAAAATTATCCATCTATGAAGCATTTAAAACTATGAGGCATGTCGGGACAAGACCCCCAATCATCGTAAAAACTGAAATAACCAAGCATAGTAAAAGGGATCCTTCCAAAAGCAAGAAGCCTCACCAAAATGACTCGGAAGCTCAACTGGATCAATGAAGCATTGAATGTAGATCCTACTTAATTGTATGTGTATCATAAAACATTGCAGGCCAAATGGCGCTAGTACATTGAATGTGCGAGCATGCAAGGGGAACACTAAACATAACATAATCTTGAACATGAATCTAAAAGAAACACTTACCTTATATTTACTCAACTCATGGATACTCAAATCAATGAAGAAATAAACAGCAATAAAGATATAGTAGTCAATAATATCTCAAAGTATTGGAAAATACAATAATATCTCTGTTGTATATAAGAATACAAAAATAAACTATGTTTGGGATATTCTATAACCGACAACCATCACTATGAGCTATGTGATGATACAGTATCTCCCCCCGTTACCAGAATGTCATAAACTTGTCAGGATATAGAACCCTCAACTAAACAGATTCACTAGTTAATGTTAAAAAACATTAAGGAATTAACTAAAAAGTATGACCTGTTCTACCCACGTTGGGTATATGGTTTATGGATACTTGAGTCATTATGAACTCATCCCCATATCGGTGCTCAATACTACTCCCCAAATATACACAGCTCATATGTTTTAAAAAAGAACTCTTTCTCTGTGATTTGAGGTTATTACTCAAAAATCTTACATCTTAAAAGAGATGGAACTCAAAACTACTCATGAAAAACTCATTTGGAAATCACCGTTTCCTCATCTTAAATGCGAAAATGTTTGCTCTTTGGGAGTACTTAGTCCCCAATCATCATTTTAAATAGATGAGCTCGACTTTACTCTTTCTCAAACTCGACGATTAAGTCATTTATCACAAGGTTTAAATGATTGAAAAAGACTTTAGAAAGACTCTAAGAACTCTCTTGACTTGATTCATAGCTGTACCTTAAATTTGAATTATTGATTCAAGGTTTATGATCTTATTTCATAGATATCATCTCGATGTTTAAACGTACCTTAGAGTGTAGAAAATAACTAGAAAACATAGGCTTGATTCGAGGGAACTCAAACAGAAAGAAGTAGGAAAGGGTAGAGGACCTGGCTACCCTAGCGTCGTACTAAACTGCAGAGTTTGGGTTGGGGCGACTGAGTGGCGTGATACCCCAGAGCCCAAACTATGACCTTTTTATGCTAGCACGGTGTGCCAGCCCCTTGCCCAAAAAACCTACGATTTTTTCTTGTTTGTTTTTTGACAATAACACATCAAGATTTGATTGGTTTCTTCTACCAAACACGCCTTGAAGCTATCCCAGATGGCTTCCCTAACCTCCAAACAATGTTATACTTCTGTCGTCTAATGATATAGATCGCTTTGGTTACAATTGCTAGAAACTGTCCTAATATGATCTGTTTTCCCTTGTGTAATTTGGAACCTTCAACTCCTGGTTTTAGGCCAATATCGGAAAAAAACAAGGCGTTGCACTGACTTATTTTTTTGTAGCTTTTAGGTTCATAAGTTCAATTAATATTCAATCATAAAATAAGTTGATTCATTGATAAATCACGTAAACTTAATTTTTGTTGTTTACACATATAATTGCTAACTCATATATTTACGTTATTAATATTAAAAAATAAATGAGTTGTTATATAACTCGGCAGACACGTGCAACACACATTGCCCGAAACTAATATAATATTAAAACTAACGAACTCAAATAATAAAATAATAACTAAGCAAACCAGTATAGGGGAGGGAGGAGAAAGTATATTTAAGAGGTGTAACTAAGAGATTTTAAGAGTTACTAACTTTCTGTGTAACATCTCATGTTCTAGATAAACTAAGGTTAAGCTAAGAAAAACAAGAAGAATCAAATTTGGAAATAAGTAAGGAAATCTGGAAAATTTCCAAATTTCAAAAGTGAGTTTTGGTCATTTTCAAATGGCCATAATTTGCAACTCATGAGAAGTTTAGCTGAGTTCTTTATATGGATGGAAAGCTCGTCAGAAGATATTTTTAACGACACTATGATTTTGAGTTTATGAGGTAGTATGAGGGAGATATGACTTACCGAAGTTGGGCTGTTGAGGAGGGAAAGTTCCAAATCCAGATTTGTTAAGGGTGTTTTGGTCTTTTCCTAAGTTAATTATTAAATTCTTTTTGGGGGGTAATATTTTGTGGTCTAAAATGATCCCATTCAGTTTACACACTTAGAAAATGAGATAGGTCTTTGAGAGAAAGGAGAAAAGAGGAGAAGGGAGAAGAAAACGCAAGAACACCAAGAATTCGTTCGTGGATTTCATCTAGGGTGATCCCTAACAAGGTATGTGAGATAATTTGGTGTTGGTTTATTTCACCCACCCTCCAATTTGATTCATTACTGAAATTTATAGTTAATTGAAAGGAAATCTTAAAAATCTTGATGGAAATTTTGAAGTTATTGTTGGTTGAATTGTAGTTCGTCTCTGTTAGTTTTAGTCCATGTTTCTGTACTGTTTTGGGGTCTAAACTATTAGGTAATAAGTTATTTAGGGATCCTAAGTGTTTGGGGTGGGATCCCATGGGAGTTTGGGAAGGTTTAGACATAAAAATGAAGAATAAAGTAGGAAAACCCGTTGGAGAGATGTTGGGGCACTGCGCCTCCAAAGCGCCTCAGGACAGAGTCTGTCTGTCACGCTCTAGAGCGCCACGCCTCTTAGAGCGCCTGAGGACAGTTTCTGTCCATCAGTCTATGGCGCTCCGCGCCTCTCAGAGAACCAGGACCCCCTAGAAACCCCGTTTTCCCCCTATCTTTGTGTATTAGTTCCTAGGTGATGTACCCTTCATTCTTAGTTGATTCCAACACTATAGAGTACATCTAAATATCTAGAAATCATCCATAAAAAGGAGATCGTGATCCTTGAATCCATAATCCAATTCAAGAAAAGTTAAAATCAAAGTCAAGGTAGTTAAGAGCCAAGTCTAGGAGTTAATAAGCAAGTCAAAGTAAAGTTATCAAGTTTTCTAAAGTCTTTCACAAACGTTCTCACTTGTTTTATAGACTTAAAGTTCAAGTTAAGAAAGAGTAAAGAGTTGAGTTCATTTCTAAAAGCTATAAGCGACTAAGTATTCCCTAAGACTTAAAGTTTCAAGTAAGCAAAGAGTATCAAGTTGGCTTCACTTTTCCAGAGTTATAAAGGAAATAAGTAGTACCTAAGAATTTAAACAAAATGTTTTCAAACTTTTGCGAAGGAAGGGAAGCTAAACTTCCACATAGCGTATGGCTAGCTTTAATAGAAGAAAGAGGAAACTATAATTTCCAAGAGACTTTTTAAAAAAGCTATGTTTTGAGCACTAATCTCAAACCACAGAATCAGTATGTTTTTAAACATAAGAGGCAATATATTTTTGGGATTAGTATTCAGCACTGATATGGGGGAAAGTTCAGATAACTCAGAACCCCCATAAACCATGTTAGCCACCATGGGTAAGAAGGGTCATACTTTTTAGATTATTCTTTTTCACCATTTACTAGTGGATCCATTAGGCAGTCCAGGCCTTATACTTTTGTCCAAGTATAGGATGCCGGTAGAACGATGTATCATCACTGTAGCTCTTATGTGATTGTTGTCGATTAGAGAATCTCCCTCAAGTAAATTTTATTTTTATACACAACAGTATTGTATTTTCATAATACATCAGTATTGTATTTTATATGCATATCAAACATTATTGTGTACTTGTA